>OY804578.1:53020958-53620958 GCA_963680875.1 Bathymodiolus brooksi | reverse complement strand
TGAATGTACCTGTTACAAAGCTGATACACTTTTGTTGAATAAATATCAAGAGCTTGTATTTTGTCCAACTCAAATGAAATAAAAAGCAGAATATGCTACAAATTTCATCCAGTATTTTTATAATTGCTTATCAAGTATTCACGAATTAAAAACAAGTCTGATGTCATATTTTCTATATCTATATATTTATAGTATATTATAACATTAAATAATCTAATTTGTATTAAAAATTTAAAAAAACTTCAAAACCATTATTTATAAAACTATTGTAAGATGTACATTAGGAAAACTAAATTTTCTTTTTAATATTAATGGGTAAGTATGCAGTTCATGATGCCGATGAATCAAATGTTATTTATATGCTCTTTATACAGAATTTTTAGATAACATAATTATTCTTGCGTTTTTACTGAAAATACCATGTTTAATTTAAATGTTTAATACTAATTTTGTAGGTATAATTTTTACTGTGATATATATGTGATATTCACCTCAATTTATGGTCACTATGGTTACATTGCTTCGTTAATATATTGTTGCCTACACACAAAGGTAAAAGATAATCGTTGAGCGTCCAAATATCTTATTAGAATAATTGTTGTGCTCCATACCAACAACATGGTGCCTAGTAAGTCTCTTGATCTCGACAGATTATACTGCTAACAACACAACATTTACCTTTCTAATATACAATGGCCAATTGCCACTTACACCAATCCTAGTTTGATTTCTTTTGTCCTCTTGTGTGTCTTTACGTCCGTTACGATTACCACATAAAACAATGTTCTGTTCGTCTTAACCCCCAGTTGTTTGTGGGAGGGCTCATGTCATATGTACGTTATTTGTGTTTATTTGCGCATAGTGGTGTCCAACTCATATTGTGTGGTGTTTTTGCTTTGTTTTTCTTCGTCTTATGTACCCTATGTTTCTCTGGATTGTCCATTTTTGATTGACCCTTCGGTATTCTCTAGCATTTATTGATATTTCTTTTAAGACAGAACACGACATGGAAGCACACTTAAGTTATTGACAATATTTAATTCTATATTCCCCGACGTGTATTTTGTACATCTCATATTTTAGTTTTAAAGATTTTGTTATTTTCAAATATAACTTATTCAACTCAACGTCAATAATTTGCAACAGTAATAGTAGATCATATGTTATCTCTTAAAATGCAATGTCTCCAATGGGATTCTATCCTGGGACCTCTCGAATTGTAAGCCATAGCTCTACGAAATGAGCTAAAGAACATTTCCACTACCACAGTTGGCAGATGGAGGATGGCTATGAATCTACCACTGCTCCTATAACCATAAGTAGAGGAGCGTACCCGTTACACAGCGATGCTATTTAGAATGTATGATTGTTCTGGTAACGGAAGTTGATAGTACAACCATCTACCATACGTTCACCCAGTCAGGCTTATTTCCCTTGGCTTAGGCTGAGTCTACACAGAACAAAAACAATGCTTTCAAGCTCTTGGATTTTAATCGATAGCAAGATGTCGATGATGTGCGGATTTCTTTTCAGTGGTAAATTAGGTTTGTAAAATGATATATCTTTTGATGGCTTTTCTTTTGTTAAACAATTATAAGAAAAGATTGTATGGTGATGTATCTGAATGATGACAAACATAACTTGATCAGATATACAAATCCATGTATGAACCTCGGAATGTATAGACGTTACGCGCGATGTTGGTGACACTTTACGTTACACATAATTAACGTTGAAAAGAACGTTTCGTGTCTTCTTTTTCATTTTTTTTCTTCCTTATTTGTGTTTGCATAACTTGAGTTTGGTTAGGGTGGAGGTGGTGTGGGTGTGATTTGATGTATTGTCCTTCATTTCGGAATTTCACTTTCATATGTGTTGTTGGTGTTTTCCTTTACGGTGTTTGTTTCAATGTTTGTTTGTTTGCTTATTTGCTAAAATGTTTTTTTATTTCGTTTTTATTCCCTCTTTGTATTTATTGATTGTTTATGTTATGTGACTGTACTTTATCAATTATTCTTTGAAAGTATACGAGTATGTTGCTCTAAAATGAGATTATCATATTCTGTTTGTTTATTGATTGATTGTATACGTTGTATTCTTGAAAATTTATCGTAATATCGTATGTATAATCCAGTGAAATTATAATTAAAATAATTCAGTTCACATTTTTAATTTTCATATAAATCAATATTATATTTCGCGAATTTTTCTAACTATTATATAATCATAGTTTCTACAATGCACACATTCTTTTTTTGCAATGCTTGTTCAAAAATGACACACACAAAAATTAAGGTCATGAATTCATTTTTAATTAGGGTAGCTCGAGTAAGAGGAAACACCACAGGCACTTGTTTCATTCAAAAAATATATGCCCCCCCCTCTTCCTTACTTCAAGGTAAATATCTGCCCTTTTCCCCTTCCCCACTTCGCCTCAATATTTTTCGCTTATTTGTGATCCTTTCGCTGACCCAATCATATCGTTACACTCCCGAGATATTTCTCTTTTCGACTGCCACATTTAAATATACCTACTGGGCCCCCCTCGGACGAATTGGACAAGAATATTCAGCGAACGTCGCTTGGTCTACTTTTCAGTCATTAAAACGGATACAGTCACTTCCGGTTTGCGCTGGATTTTTCATATGCATTCGGAATTCTCTAGACCGGCTATGTGTAACAATGCCATCATGATCATCTCCTCCCAAATGTAAAGTAATCCTTTAAAATACAGATAATTGTTCCAATGCAGATTATAAAAATATGTTCAACTCCAAATTACCGACATTTGATTTTTAAAGCACCTTTTTTTTATTTTCTAAATCAATTTAGACCGGATTGATTTTGGCTATCCTGTTCTAAACAGTGTTTTTGCTCCCAAACACTTTTAAATTATTTAGCTTTCCAATACTTCGATATTGAGCGACATTATGAAGGTTATTCCAGAAACGAGTCGTGCGCAGTAAATTTGATATCACGTTTGTACTACTTCTATTTCTACCAGACACTGACCGCCTTTCGTCAAGTTAAAGGTTGTGATTATGATGATGTAAGGGAGTGTCTATTTTTGTATTAAATGCGATAATGTCCAAATGTCAGTTACTATGGACTTGAAAACTATGAACACATACATCTTAAAGTAAAGATGCATCTGCCATTACTTAAATTGACGTCACGGAAACGTCACCTAAATTGAAAACAAACTGAAAATAGCAATAAATAAATCCGGTTTACTTCTGTGAAATGTTTTCATTTGTCTGTGAAAAAAAGAAAAGAATGAATATGTTATAAAGTTCGTCAGTTACTTGGGACCGGTCGGTGGTTTCCTCCGGGTACTCTGGTTTCCTCTACCAATAAAACTGGCCGCCACGAAAGAACTGAAATATTTCTGAAAGTGGTGTCAAACATCATAAACCAAACAAAAGCAGAATAGACATACTGTATATTTCCTGGACACAAATTTTTCCTTGGTCTCGTATTACTAATGTAGATATTCAAATATACGCTAAAGAAAACCGAAAGGGCAATCAAAAACGAACAATCCAGAGAATCTGGCAATATCAGGTACACAAGACACAAGAAGGAGGCAAAAAAAAAGCAAAAAAAAAAACCGAAAAAGTATCTTGGATTAAAACCCAACACTTACAATAAATTTATAAGGCTTAAAGTATAAAACATTCTGATAAACGGTCATTGGAAAATTAAAGTTAGAGAAAACTGAAGGGGCAATCACGAAAGGACAATCCAGAGACACATGCAACATTGAGCACAATGTACACAGCGACGACAATGAAAGCAACTCAGAGAGCTAAAACGATGAGGAAAACCGACACCAAAAATAAACCGGGGGTGAACCCATTTGTTCACGAAAGGTAAACAGTTCCTGTTTGATATAAAACGAACGTTGACATACGGTCAGAAAAATCCGAAGGATCATTGCAGTCTTAGGTTGCTTGTAGACAGCAATTCAGTTCTTTCTGTAAGCTCTATCTTGAACCGTAGAAGACAAGTCCATTCTGCTTCTTCATCTGATAAATAGTAAATGCATGATATCCTCCTTGTATCTTGTCAACTGAAATTCAAAGCACTTTATCTTCAAGATTATCGAAATTTACAAAGACCTTGTGGTTGTTAGGACGGATATTATTTTTCCCTGAATTTTCAGTTACATTGATATCTACAGAAACAGAGTTGTAGATATATAATTTGGTGCGAAGACACATTTCCCGAATAACTTTCAGTAATTACAAATATGAAAGATTGAAAAGCTAGAAAACTAAACATCCTAATTAACGGGATATCCAAAAATCTGCAAAGGGTATCTATGCTAGCGGGAGATAAACCTTAGTTTTAATAATTAGATTAGCAATGAACTGTCAATCTATATAATAAATATTTTTTATAAGTTATGACTGTGCCGAAACTTTGATAACTGTGTGGATGATACCCTCGATGACTAATATTCCACAAGCAGAGGATATTCTGTACTTGAGTGGCCATTGCATATAAGGGTAATAACAAAATTACCGAACACCGAGCAATCTTCCAAAGGGAAAGGCAAAACTCATATGTCAACAAACAGACAAAATTAGTCAACAACCGGAAAACTCAAAAAAACGCAATGGCCCTGACTTGGTACAGGCATTTCCAAAGAAATGGTGGGTTGAATCATATTTAACGGCGCCAAACCTCCCGTTTCCATTACAGTTAAAAGGTTCCGGTTGTCAATATAACAGCATTTTTAACAATACTGGGACAAATTAGGTGTAATAGTAGTCAACGCAGTACTTTATGAAAATCCATCGTTTATTATCGTCTCTGCAGAACGGTTTAATCTTTAATCAAACATTGAATTGATGTAAATTTGAAATGGAACATCATGGCAGGATAAAAACATAAAATCTGTACACTAGACGTAAGTTGTGAGAAAGAAACAGCTTCAAATAATTAAACTCGTAGCAATTGTCTTTTGTTTGAACTAGGCCCTCTCAATGGTACATATAAGAGGTGATTATAATTACTGAATGGTTTTATACCAGGCGTATCGATGTTGAAGATGCAAATCTACTATAAATGTCAAGAACTCGATGCTAAGGATAATATTAAATTAAAGCAGAAACAGTTACTAATTATAATAAACTTATGAAGAAATATGGAAACAGGTGATTGACGATATTATATGTCCATTATCCAGAACGAAAGTGGAAAGAATTATCCGACATTGGTGAAAACGCACTACGAATTATGCTAAATAAAGATGGGTGAAGTCCAACCATTATCCAGAACAGAAGGAACATATACTCAGACATTTAGGAAAACACGCTACTTATTATGGTATTAAAAGATGTATGAAGTCCAAATGTCATAGAATTGAAAATAGTTTGTACAGGAGACGATGTTAAATTATTAAATGGTTTCTCTGAATTGCAATATTTTATTCTAATGTGTCATAATATTAAATCAAAGTGAGAAAAAATGGATTGTGATTGTCATTCAATACTCCATGATTATCACATTTTGTGGCGAGATGTCTTAATTTTGTTGTTCGGATTTGGCGCTTACGGTTTGTAATTTTCCCTGATATTCTTTATCTTTATGCTGGGAACTACTTTATTGGATGAAATATAAAGAAGTACAATGCAATACGGTTGTTTCGAATCATGTCAATTCCGACCACGTTCCGTCTTTTTCGTGTCTTGACGTCTGACATACTCGGCAGACGACTTCCGGTGTTTACGCTATTACTGTGACAACGTCAGCATATCATAGTCATAGATGCGGTAGATTATAAGTAATTAAGTCTCCCAAGCAACGTTTGGAGACTTAATGTTTTTGCTCCGTTTCTTCTTCTTATTATTATTATTCTTGTTCTTGTTCTTGTTATTCTCCTTTCTTTCCGTGCACCATGAACTTGTCCACGGCAGATCTCAGAAACTACAGGACAGAATTTCATGAAACTTGGTGGAGTGATAGATATATGTTTCTAGTTGATCCTAAAGTTTTCAGATTTGTGGTAAAGGGGGTCAAAGCCATATTTTTGGGGGTTCCAAGGGGGTGGGGGTTACTATTGAATCCTATGGGAAACTTGAAATTTCGTACATTAATGTTGATAACTTCTAACTGGATAATGATAGAGACATAAATTTTGACATAGTGATAGGTCACCATTAGAGGAGCAATTCTGCGTTTTCAAAATTTTCAAGATGTTTGCCATTTTCAAAATGGCTGCCAAAACAAGGCATAAAAATGGGGGGGGGGGGGGGGTAACAATTCAACATTGTCCGATATCATCAACATTTGATATGTGGGTAGATAGTGTCAGTGGCCGGTTTGGGAGACTTCATAATCGTTAGATTATAATCATATCTTGTTGTAATATGGAGACGCCAAGGAAACGGCTGAATAAATACTGGTGTTCGGTACCTCACTGTCTGTCTGATATCAAAAATATATACACAAAGGCAGTTCGTTTTCCTTTCATGATGTTGACAGCCGCAAATAAAGAAAAAAAAACAAGTTTAATTTTAAAGAAGTAATTGTCTCTGCATTGAAGTCTTTGATACAAATAAAATAATTTAATTTTACAGAAAATGTTAAGATATTTTTAAAGTTGAGGATCGAACGTTAAAACGGCACAAATCGATTTGAGTCTTTGTTGTGTACATTGACACCAGAAGTCCATTGCTGTACATTCCATCGAAATCACGTGATCTGGCGGACGAAATTAACAAAATTTTGACGGAATGGAAATGATTCGAAACAACCGTATTAAAATTGATTTATTTTCGTTTTCAAAGTGTGTTTCAAATCACAATGTATCTTTTACTTTTTACGTAGACGATTCCTTCCTCTATCACTACCAAGATTTTACCGGAATAGACTGTATATATGAGTAACACGACGGGTGTCTTATAAGAAGCAGGAACTACTTACTCTTTGCGAGCACCTGAGTTCACCTCCTGTTTTTGGTGGGGTCCGTGTTGCTCATCTTTTTAGTTTTTACGTATGTTTTCGCTCCGAGTTCCGTAATGTGATGTCCATTACGATTTCAACATAAAAACGATGTTCAGATCGTCTTTACCTCCAGTTGTTTGTAGGAGGGCGCATGTCTTATTTACGTTATTTGTGTTTGTTTGCGCATAGCGCTGTCCAACGCATATTGTGTAGTGTTTTTGTTTTGTTTTTGTTTGTCTTGTGCACCCTTTGTTGCCAGTTACTCTGGATTGTCCTTTTTTGATTAAATCCGATATATATTTGTATTTATCATATGGGATTTGAAATCAGTTTTTCTATTCACACGCGGTTCAGCCATGTGTACCTGTAAATCTAATTTGAATTCCGTATACTGTTAGAAATGAATATTCATGCATACACGTGATTATATGGAGCAAAAAATAGTAAACACCATTGATACCAAAGTCGTTCGAATTTGATTCTATCAATTTACATACATGTTGTAAAAAGCTTAGTCCGTTTAATAATTATTATACAATTAATGACTTTTAATGAGGTGGATAGAAAGATCTATTAACCCAGGAACATTATATTTACCGAGGCCAGATGGCCGAGGTAAATATATTATTCTTGGGTTAATAAATCCTGGTATCCATAAAATTGAAAGTCATTAATTGTTTTATTATATGACACATTTTATATGTTGCCTTTACCCTTAAAATAAGCTTTTATCACGACGTTTTCTTTGGTTTCGTATGGTGCAAGACGTTGGAATGTTATATTCACCGCGCGTTACGTCGCGTGAGGTGATTATTATACAATTATAACCCAACTCATACTTGGGTGATACATGTTTTATTACACCGCATGTCTACTTTGCACAAGTAACAATGATATTGCAATTAGAACAAATGCAGTTGTTATGTCCCATCTTGTATTCCGTACATGTATTTTATGTTTGTTTTTCTCAAGTACTGTTTTTGTTATTTTTCTTTTATTGGGGGGGGGGGGGGGGGGGGTATCAAGGAGTGATGTCAAAATAGACATTCTAATCCAAATTTTACCACACCCAACTTTGATGGACATCATTATACCATAAACTTGATGCTCATGGTGTCAAACCAGTAATTCAACAAAAGTAGTCCCTTTTAAAGAAAAAAGTTCCTCTCACTTTGTTGTATTGTGACAAATACTGAATGGAATGGAATAATTAAATTGATAATTGATGTTAAATGTATAAGGATTGTTTTGAGCCCTCATTTGATTGATTTTGTTGTATTTTAATATGGATATGGAGGATTTGATGCATGACCTATAAATAGGGAATTTCTGGGGGATGACAGAGCTATTTTTAGAGTGGGTATTTTCCATAGCCTGGCATTTCACTGCAAGACTTTAAACATGACCTGATATTTTTACAGAACGTAGAGGAATCATGGACGTTTCAGAAAATGTATGGTCTTCGAAAGGTTAAACTTAAGATAAAATGGCCAGGTAGGCTCGAAAAAACAAAAATTTAGTAGAAAACCTTAAAGAAATTAATAATAGGTTTCACACCTCAACATTAAACCATTAAACGATTCAAATTCCTGATCAATGCCATTAGCTTGCAAATAGTTCCGGAAACATTTAACAGAAGTTGAAATTGCTCGTTTAGTGTTCTTTGAGTCTTTTTCACTGAGCAAACGCTCCATTTCTTCTTCCGTCTGCCGAACGTACCTGCTCGAAACCATGTTGTAAAGGGAGATAATCCAAATAATAACGAGGCTCCAAATGGGGATTCCCTCTGTGGTTTTCTCGCGTGCAGTTGACATAACGGTCGCGAGCATGGGACATAACGGTAGCGAGCGTGTGACATAACGTTCTAAAGTCCTTGACCAGTTTAAGCCAGTTTTAGCAGTGGACATGACATCCTGGCAACTACCACGTGATATAGTTTTAACAAATCAGATTCTAGATATTTATATGAGTGTGTAATAAAACGTTTTATCAAAGAACTTTACTAGGGACATCAGCCAATCAGAAAATACATTATCTGAAGTCATATAATAAATATTATTATCATATTGTTAAGTATGATTATGTATAATTAATCAAATATTTATGCATATATTCGTATATTTATATCCAAAAATACAAAAACCGTAAATTACAACATCGAAAAACATAATTATCACATTGAATAATCTCTAAATGATGGTAATTATGAGGGGAGCTATAATTATTGTCCTATGCTATTGTCATGAATAACTATAAATAAGGAAATATAATAATATGAGAATCGACGTTATATATAATGAACTTGTATATCATATAGCGTTATTGTTCAATTTAGATTTAAAAACTGGGATGAAGTAATAAAAAAAAAATTAGTCTCTTACACACAAACACATATATAGGTGCTTTCCTTTCGTTAAATGGGAAAACAATATATTGGCCAAAACCACAAATTAGGTGTTCACTGGACATGATCTATCTGGTCGAAAGATATCTGATTTATTTTCGTATGTACTCGGACTTTTTCACTGATTAGATTACCTGTTTGTTCGTTGTAGCATAGGACTTGTAATTCATATTTTGGTCTGTGTAATTACTTACCCATTTAATAGAATTACGTGTTCTTTAGTGCAAGCTGAGTTAAAGTAACTATCCCCCAATCATGTTATTTTGAGTACTATATGTAACGCAGACAACAAATATATAAACTTTAGTGTTGCACGACGTGTTTCTGGAATAACCTTCATCAGGTACTGAACCGAGAGTTCCTATTGGTTAGGTTGAAGTCATCACTTCGAAAATGTTACGGTAGACACCATGACTTGGTTGACTGTTACGGAATATCTGTGTCACAGATGACCACGGATATTTTCCACTTGTCGTAAGCACTTCCAGGTCCTTCGTTGTTTGTCCTTTTGTCATTTTCGCTTGCCCATTGTGTTGTCTGTCCTTCTTCGATTTACGAATTCTGATTACCCCTTTGGTATCGTCAAACTCTTCTTGCACATGTCTTACCTGTTCTAAATCTTTTAACTTCCTGCTGATAGAAAATACAATTGATAAGTGTAGTACTTCCTAATATAATACAAAATATTAATACGTCTAAGGGTTAATGCGATTTATCTGCATGATAAACATTATATTAAACCATGAAAAACCCACAACAGCAATGAACAAATAAAACAGAAAAATAAACAAGTAAATGAGTTAGTGTAGAAAGAGCAATGTATTACTCCAAATTTCGTACTATCGCGTTATTTTTTGTCAAAATCAATGTGAAAATCACGAGTGAGGAGAGGGACTGGTATTTATTACATTATCTAAGAATGGCATCTAATACTCCTTAGAAATTCTATATACGATTTTATAAAATGGCCACGGATTGTCATAAACGATAGAAATATCACACATATCAGTATATGATGTATAAATTAATGGGGCACGTACTGTTGATGTTGTTGCTTTTATCAATTGTTTGCTAGTAGCATGATCAAGATAGGTTTTCTGTGATTTTTTAAATATGATTTACATCTTGATAAGTTACGTCGATAGAAGTCAATTTTCAAGTAGTAGGTATCTATTTGAGTTGATATATTTCCATAAATATGTTGATGGTCTTTTGCAAGCTTCCTGTTAGTTTTGGGTTCTGATTTCCGTTTTTTTCCATTTAGGAATTAATATATTGACGTTTAATTAAAACATTTGAGAAATGAGTAAATTTATTAATCACGAAAAGGGATGGGTTTCAACTATTTTGAAATCTTTCATTTCCGAATGCTGAACATTCCGAAAGTAGGTTTCCAAAATGTTATCTTTGGAAGGCGAAATTTGATTGGCTAGCCATAATTATGCATAAACATAATTCAATAATGCATGACAACCCCTCATCGCGGAAATAAAATTATATGCATTTAATACCATCAAAAAGACAAAGATGGGTAGATGTATCGTTTATCGACAGAAGTATGGAGTACCGCTCATCTGCAGGATAGGGGACGTTTCACACTCATGTCATAGTATGAATTATGTTCATTATTGAAGACCATATTGTGACTGTGAAATGTGGAGCAGTAATGAGCGCGCTGCTCTTTTAATTTCATATGTGTCTACTTGTACCTTTCAATTGTTTCTCATGTTCATGTTCACGTAAATAAATACTATTCTTACTAATAAGTGAAAACATCTATTGCGACACCGTTCCCATGCCACGTGTCATATAAAATTGTTATGCTAGTTTTGATGACACATTGGAAAATGTGAATTGTCCGGGTGGTACGTACTCACGAATGACATTACACCTGAATTCTTTTCCTGTCATACTGTTTAGCCGTAAATCATATTACCTCTCCGTGTCCTCTCCCAATATGCATTGACAAATTTCAATATGTTTTAATCCTTGTAGTTCATTTAAACATGTTGTTGCTTTTTTTAGCTTAGACATGTCTAACAAAACAATGGAGATCCTACATTTAGTTTGTGGAAGATGGCATGATCTTAAGATGTAAATGTTGATATATGTCTGTGGTTTTGTAATAATTATGAAATGAAATCATACGATCTATTTTAGTAATTCATTCTCATTGCTGTCAATAGTGACTATTTATTTGATGGGTAATTGTTGCTTAGAAAGTAATGAAACGTGTCTAAATCGCTTTTGTCCGTATTTCAGTTGTGGGCTCGAATCCCGCTTATAGAGAGGTGTACTCAATACAACATTATGTGATAAAGTTTGTCAGTGAATTGCGACAGATGAATGGTTTTCTCCGGGTACTCCGGTTTCCTCCACCAATAAAATTGACCGCCACGATATAGCTGAAATATTGTTGAAAGTGGCGTTAAACACCATAATTCATAACACTATTTCATCTAGAAAACGTTTTCATTATGCTTAAATACATTCAGTGAAGTTTGTGTTGTATGCCTTTGATGACCCATTTGTTATGTTCAGGCTTTACATCAGTCAACAATTCTTTCCACAATTTGATGCATCTTATCTTTGTGATATTTCTTACATATCTTTTATATGTTGATGCGCCTTTGGTTTCCACTGCTGTTCCCTAATCTGGTAAATAGTATTTTTTATTCAAATAAAAGGTATTATATTTCAAAATAACGATTTCAGATATATTCTGTCTCTTCCCTCTAACGATTACATTCCCATTTTTAACTAGAATATTGTGATGCTTAGTCCAAGTTGGTGCGGTATGTTTGTGTTCATTTAGTTGTTGTGGTTAAGGGAGCTCCAGATTATCCCGAATGAATCTTGGAACATATTGGCAGACTGATTACAATATGGTATCTATTAAATTACTGTACTGAATCTATGGGTTGGACATTGTGGACCAGAAACAACTGGTCAGAATGTCAAATCTCTTCAAGAGTTTCAAATAATATAGGTAATTTCGTACAATACTACATTCCAAATTACATTTTTGTCAAAATATACTGCATTCTAAATTCAATTATTAATATGTAAGGTTTGGGCTAATGTTCTATCTTTCTTCTTGAGAGATCCTTGATCTGTCTCATAAGCCTGTGGAAAGAAATAACCGAGTAGTGGAGCACAATGTGTACCCATTGGAATACCAATCGATTGTTAATACATCTGTCCACCAAACCTGAAATGACTGATGAATTTCAAACCAGGTCTTACCTTTTCAAACATTGTGCAAAAACAGTATTTAATATTATTTTTTTTATTATGTTTATAAATAAATGGCATATTTAGACAACACGTGTTTAACCAATTAGATAATCTGTACATTTTTTCTAATCTGTTTAACTTTTTTCATTGATGGTAAAATCTATTTGTATTGTCATAATTTCCTGGCTTAATAATATTTTACTACGTATCAATAAAGCATTAAGCTCAGAGTCACCTTATATTATATCTAGAAAAGAACTTCAATGACATTGTGATATATTAAAATCAATATAAGATGTATTTCGAAAATCTTTACAGTTTACACTGTGAGAACGAAGAAAGTAAATATACGCGGATCGATTAAGCATTGTTGAGACATTCCTTTTATTACCAGAATGAAACAAAACGTAGATATCTAATTTAGTACTCACAACGTGTTTCTGAAATAACCTTCATCAGGTACGCTGAGCGTCAAACGATCAGAAAGTCAAACTTAAAAATCTTTGGAAGCAAGTAAACAGAATTATCTAAACAGGCCAGCAAAGATCGTCTACGGTTACACATGACTGAGAGAGTTTGACATTGGTTTAATAAATAACATTATTGAGGAACTACAAGCTTCCATATACAAATACATCAAAATCTAGTCTAAAAAAGTTCAGGTAATATTTTTTCAACATTGATATATGGTCTATTATATATATTTATGCTAGCAACATTTACAATTTTTACATAATATATTTTTTTAAGACAAATGTCAATCCCTCTAAGGCATAGGTAACCAGTTTGTCATTGACTGGCAGGTCAGTGGTTTTCTCCGATTTCACCCACGAATAAAATTGACCGCCACGATATAGCTGAAATATTGTTGAAAGTGGCGCTAAACACCATAAAACTAACCCTAACCCATAGGTAGGAATAACCGATTTTTGTCATAATTTTTGGTTTTTCAATGTTTTGACATTGAGCATACTCGTGGGAACTAAATTAGATATCTTTCTTTTTATTACAAACTCACGATGTTTTCTCCTTACATATTAATCATTATAAAATCAATATATTACGATGACTCCGCATTACATGGTTCAATCATAAACAAGAAATATGACATTTTTGTAGTACATATTTGTTGTTGTTTAAAATGATTTTGTTGAGTGTTTGTCGTCGGACATATTTAGAGTATGATAAGGGCATTGCACAAACTGTTCGTGTTTATCATGAATATTTAAAGATTAATTAAAATTATATACCCTCCATGCAATATGGTATAGATAATTGTATCTACCCCCAAGAAGTATAATATTATTCAACATTATATTTCTCTGATGTATAATCAGTTTGCAGAATGAAAAGAAGTGTTCACTGTTTCCCATATTATTACCACCACAACAGTAGCATAAATCAAATAGATTGGATACAGGTCACTTATGAAGCTAATACAGATTTATCCCGAAAGAGTACGTCAAGTATTAGCAATACGTGATCCGAACGAAGAACGTATAAAAGTGGGTTTACTTAGCTGCAATAATGTAGCTCCTGTGACAAACTTGTGTCTCGGCAGAGCTACAACGCGGTCCCATTCGTCACAATGGAGCAAAAAAAAAGTGCAGTTGAAACATAAAAACTCACTATTTACGCTTCAAACATTTCATCATAACTATTACTGATGATCCCAGTCCTTGTTAAATCGGTTTGGCTGAGAAATATATGCTTTTCAAAGGTAGCAACAACCTTGTTCAAATTTATCGACCGTTTGCCATAACCGGAAACTACGGAAGGCGTAGCTTTTCTAAATAAGGTATTTCTTACTACACGTAGTAAACGGCTGATGTAAACATTCACGCCTCAAATCGCCAAATATGGTATCGACATCCAAATAGTGAAGTCGTAAATGACGAAATTCAAAATGTTCAGAGAGAAAGTAAACATAGATTTTTATTTTGTGGGAATTACATTCTAAAATACTGGTAGGTGATAAAAACTTGTTATAATAATGGACAAAAGGAAAGGTTATGTCTTATCATTGATCAATGCAGGCGTCAGAAACTCTGTAAGCGAGCGCAAAAAATCTCGGCGGCTGCTCCATTACGTGTAATGGCATCCCGTTATAACCCTTGCGAGTAAGCGAGCATTTAGAGTTTTATTATTAGAACTAGGTTTACTGAATTATTAAAATAAGACATTTATCTAGGTTTAAAACGCGTTTGTAAGGAACTCTCTACTATTCAGAGACAAACTATACCAGAGATGCATGCTGGCAGGGAAATAAAATGAAAAATACCTCGCCATCGGAACAATTTCAAAATCAAATATCAAAATCGTAGATAGAGGCAAAATCGATACCACTAACGCACAAATACATGATCGCTCACTTTTCTGGCTCGGTACAGGCACTTCAATAAAAAGTGACGGTCTTAAGCCGGATAGAATATACGCATAAATTCGTGTGAATTCTGTAAGTTGTAGACGTTTGCCTGAGAAACAGCACACGGCAACAAATCTAATTTTCTGATATTGTGTCATGTACAAGATATTTTCTCATCAGGTTTCCGCATACAAACGAGGCAACCTAACACAAACTGTCAGACCAGATACACCAGTTTTTAATATTACGTTCTGATGAGATTGAATCTTTAATTATCACTTGCTGCACTCTCTAAGGAATGGGAAAGAGTAGCCTTTATGCAAGCTCGATCAAGATACCTTACTAACATCCAAAAAAATTAAGTAAATAGGTTCTTTATTATCAAGAGACTTCATAATTTCACGAGTAAGTTCAGTAAGTTTGTGCGACCTGGAATAAATCCTGGAATCTATATAATAATACAATAATACAATAATACTTTATTCCAAAAGCAATACAGCTTATAGGTATATAAATACAAATTATAAATGATATTGTTCTCAACCAGGAAGTTATATTTGTAAATTGTTTGCTAATCCTGACTATTAACACATCGTAATGAAATAGGTTTATACTTAAGCTAAGCTTTTCCTTAGAAAATACTTAAGTTAAGGTAACTCCGTCCCTTTTACTTAAGTGGTATGCATAATACTGCTTAAACGAAGAATTTCCTTAGCACAATCTTAGTTTTAAATAGCTCCACCCATCCCACTTAAGTGGTATGCATAAAATTCCTTAAAATAAAAATACACTTAAGTTTTCACTTAAATCTAAGGTACCTATTGAGGTATCTTAAATATGTAAAATGCAGCGACTTCGAACCAATTAACAACGAAATAGTTTCAATATCGTTGATATTCATATTTAAATGAATATCGGATGGGTATATTGTTCGAAATATTTTTTATGGGTTCTAATTATTAATTAATTCATATCTCAACGGAAAGTATGCGTAACTTTTCCGGGTCAATTACTTGATTTATTGCGTCAAAAATATCAATATTCGTTGTTGGAACCATATACTTATGTCATATGTTTCCCCTTCATACTACGCATATGTAAAAAAAAAGGGGGGGGGGTAATAAAACATACAACTGTTGTTTGGCAACATGTAATGAGGCTTGTCTAGGGTATATGGGGATACTGGCTATTGGCTCTTTTATTTAATGGGATATTGGATAATTGTGTAAATAATCAATCACGGGGATATGGGGTATTCAAATTGAATGGATAATATGAAGCAGCCGGCCGCGATACTGGTACTACAATACTGGTACACAATACTGGTAATACCAGTATTTTACCAGTATCTTCCAGTATCTGCAATACTGGTACAGATACTGGTAAATACTAGTATCCCAGTATCTTCCAGAATTTTCCAGTATCTGCAATACTAGAAGATACTGGTCATTGCCAAAATATGAGTATTGTAGATACCAGAAGATTCTGGGAAATACTGGTAATACCAGTATTGCAGATACTGGAAGATTCTGGAAAATACTGGTAATACCAGTATTGCAGATACTGGAAGATTCTGGAAAATACTGGTAATCCTAGTATTGCAGATACTGGAAGATTCTGGAAAATACTGGTTATACCAGTATTGCAGATATTGGAAGATTAGGTAGAATTCCGGTTAACCCGAGTTTTTATGTCTACATTATACTAAAAGAATTGAATATAATTCATACTCATACGTCATTTCTGCTGTACATAACATAAGAGGCAAAAACCCTGTAATGTCAAAATATTTTGTATGGTCCCTTAGAGTTTGATATATATTGGTAAGGTAATTTGACATGACTGGGCGGAGCCTAATGCTAACGGTAAATACAATGAGCTGTGATTTACAGTTAGAATTAGGCTCTGCCTACTCGTGTCAAATTACCAGATACTAGAGTTTCCAGTATTGTGTGTTTTGCAATACTAGTATTACCAGTATTGCTGGATGAAGAATACTGGAGCTTCCAGTATTGTGTGCTTTACAATACTAGTATTACCAGTATTGTGTGCTTTACAATACTAGTATTACCAGTATTGTTGGATGAAGAATACTGGAGCTTCCAGTATCGTGTGTTTTACAATACTATTATTACCAGTATTGTTGGATGAAGAATACTGGAGCTTCCGGTATTGTGTATAGATCAACGATTCTATTATTCCAGTATTGTAAATGCACGATACTGGTACATCCAGTATTGTATATGTACGATACTGGTATTTCTAGTATTGTACAGTGTTACAATACTGGTATTACCAGTATTGTAATATTTACAATACTGGTATTTCCAGTATTGTGAATATTATAATACTGGTAATACCAGTATTGTAAATATTACAATACTGGTAATACCAGTATCGCGGCCGGCTGCTTCACATTATCCAATTGAATTTTAGGGATATCTTAAATTATTCTATGCTTTTAATTACAGGGATATTTGTGTCAAAACTTCAGGGGATACGAGATATTTTTACCCCCTCTAAATAAGCCTCTGTAATTGCCTCCCCTTAAAGAAAGCTTGTGAATGATGAATTCCAGTGTCGATAGAAACCTCAGTTTTTGCGGTAGCACATATATTGTCTCATTGTTTGTGTATTTCTTTAATGTCTCTTTTTACGAAATTCCCGGCATTTACTATGTTTGCAATTTCCTGCCATGCCCTATTTTTGCCCCCAGAAGTTATCAACCAGGAAAGCTGTGCTTTCAAAATAACTTTTCTCTTCTCGTGCTCCTCCAACAATACAATTTGTTCTCTATCTGTCCAATTTGGCTTCCGTTTAGACATTGTTCATGTTCAACAGTCACGAATAGTAACATTCAAACATACCCGACCTTGAATGTTTATCCGCACAAAGTAATAAAAGCGTGCATTATCTATTGAAAAATTTAAGCGAAATTACCAAGGATGAGTAAATATAATATATTAAACGGTAAATGGAGATGAGTTCCGATAATTTCCACTTAAGGTTTCCTTAGTTAAGTTCAAACTTAAGTAGTTATGTGCATACTACTTAATATTATCACTTAACTAAGGGATTCCTTAGTGGAATCTTAGTTTAAGAAATACCTAAGTTAAGAAGTTTTATGCATACGGGCCCAGAGATTTATCATCACTTTTAATTAAAGGGATAACTAGGGTTAATTTCTAGTATCTAGGATGTTTATATCCGTGAAGAGATTTGTTAAACAGCAAATAAAATGGAAGTGGGTTTGTGGATCCAAAGTTATATTTACATCTAGTAGTGATATAACATCATCCCAACTTTTATTTTTGATAAAGATATTAATAAGTGTTTTACGTCCCCTGTCATCGAAATCGAGCAATGGGATTTGCACGCCTTGGAGGTATTATAGGAAACAGAATAATCTGGAAAAATCTTTTGACTTTGAGCGTACCTGAATAAGATTATTCCAGAAAAGTGTTGTGCGCACTGAATTCGTTCTATATCCAGACATGGGGTAATCGTAATTTGTAATCGTAATCGGTTGTAATCGATTACACTTTTCATGTAATCGAATGTAATCTGTAATCGGACATTTTTTAGATTACATGTAATCGTAATGTAATCGATTACATTCATTTTGACCCTGTAATCATGGTTACTTTCTGATTACATTTAGATTACTATTCATCATTTTGACCTATTTTGTCTTAACTGAAACATATATCTCCTTAGATATTTAATGTATGATTTATGTAAATGAATTTTCTTCATGAAATTTATTAGGGACGAACCATTTAACTTGAAAAGGGGGGGGGGGGGGGGGGGGGTATGGTTTTTTCTATAAAAATATTCTGATTCCCAATGTTGCTGAACAAAATATTGTGATTTTGGTGGAGGATAACAAAAAAAAATCTGATTCAGAGTTATTGTCATATAACCTAATGTTAAATTCTGGAAAAAAAATTAATATTCTAACTCTCGTGTTGTCCGAAAAAAAAATCTGAACGAAACAAAAAAAACATAACCCTCTTATACAAGTTTAAAAAGAGATTTAAATTTCAATAAAGATATTATATAAAAAGCAAAATATAAATTATAATTTTCAGAAACATTTATTTATGATGCTCGTTAATACATGTATATTACAAATTAACTGATAAATAGCAAGTTGTAACATTTGTAAAAAAAAATTTTGATTTTTTTTTAAAGAATATTCTAATGAGGCTTGTATCTGATATTCAGATATATGTGATATTTCTGCTTTTTATTTTGGTGCTGATTTTCCTTTTAATATTGGATTCCATGATAATTTTTTCTTTACTTGTGGGTTACTATGAAACTTGTAATGGATATTTTATTAAGCCTATTTACATAAATTAAGGATTTAGTTTTCATATTTAGACGGAGAAATTATGTACATTTTTAAGTAAGTTTTTAGAATCGGAATGATTTTTTTTTTTATCTTCTGAATTATATATCAAGGACAAACATTCAAATGATGTGACATTTAGTAATGGTGATTGTTACATAATAAACAAGGCTGTGTTTTATCACCAGTGTTATTTAATATATTTATAAATAGCTTAGTCACAGACATCAAAGCCCTAGATATTGGTATTGATATTGAGTGTGAAACAATTGGTATTCTTTTGTATGCAGATGATATTGTATTAACTGCTGAAAATGAAAATTATTTGCAATTACTGTTATATATTCTTAATTCATGGTATAAACACAAAGCATTGAATGTAAACTTTGAAAAGACAAAGATTGTGCATTTTAGAAATCCCTCTGTACCACCAACAAATGAAATATTTTTACTGGGTGAAAAACAGTTAAGTGTTGTATCAAAATATCAATATCTTGGTTTATTATTAACTGAATTTCTAGATTACAATGAGATGGCGAAAGCTGTTGCTAGGTCAGCAGGTCGAGCATTGAGTTTACCGATTGCAAAGAGCAAAACACACTGAGGTTTCCACTTTGATACATAAACAAAACTTTATGATAGCCTGGTCTGGTCAGTAATAAGTTATGGTGCAGCCATCTGGGGCACCCGAGATTTTTCATGCATAAATGCTACGCAGCACAGAGCTATCCGTTTTTTTATGGGTCTTGGTAAATATTCTCATAATGACACCATTAATGGAGATATGGGTTGGAAACCCCCGTGTGCTAAGCAATGGAGCTGTACCAAGTCAGGGTCATTACGGTTTTCACAGTTTTCCGGTTGTTGACTGATTTTGTCTGTTTATATAATTATGAGTTTTGAGTTCGGTAATTTTGTTATTACCCTTATTTAGATACTGGGCTAGATGTAATGTTATGTCTACGGACAGAGTGAATTATAAAGTATTTCGATGGGCTTTTAGAAATGCTATTAATAAAAAGAAAAATTGGTGTTTCAGAATTATGACAAAATTTAGAGAATGCAATTTAGAACTATATACTGATTTAGAGAATGTTTTGCATAAAAATGTTATAACACAGTTAGAAGATTTTTTTTTGGATAAATATAAAGTAAACTGGCAAAATAGAAGTTTTCACAAAAAGTTGGAAATAAATTACGAACTTATAAATTGTTTAAAGAGGTTTTTGAAACAGAGATGTATTTAAGTAAGAACATTCCAAGTCGATACAGAAGTGCCTTTGCTAAATTTAGGTGTGGTGTGGCTCCTCTGCGAATAGAAACAGATCGTTATGAAAACAAGAATGTAAATGAACGAGTATGCTTTATATGTCATGATCAGATAGAAGATGAGAAACATGTTTTATTAGACTGCCCTTTATATGCAGATTTGTGTGAAAGATTATTTAGTGAAGTTAAAAGGAGTAATGTACATTTTATTATTTTATCTGATGATGATAAGTTTATATATCTATTTAAAAGTACTGAGTGTTATGATATGGTTGCCAAGACCTGCTTTAATATTTTAAGTAGAAGAAATAGTTTTTTATATTCTTGATGGATGGTTAACTTTTTACTGAACTGAAATGTTTTAGACATGATTTAAAGTTTTAATTTATTGAAATGTATATAGTCTCTCATAATTCTTTATAGAATGGCACTTGTATTTTATCTATAAAACTTCTGTTTTATACAATGTATATATTGTGATGATTGTGTATTATATGTATTACATGTGGTGAGACTTTAATAAAGTATTGAATCTGAATCTGACTCTGTCATAAATAATACCTTTATTACAAATTTTATCAGGTAATTAACTGCTAGTTTATTATCCCCAATAGACTTTCACAGGATGTTTGAAATTATTTGATATATATTATTTAAATGTGCAAATGTATGTTATAATAGTTACTAATAGTATAAGATGGAATCAATAATGGTCATATATAGTAATAAGAGAAGACAGATTAAGATATTCATTAAAAAGAAAGAGATATTGAACAGATGCACACGAGACAAAATAACATAAAACACTAATTTATTGGTTGTCATGACATTAAATGTAATCGGTAATGTAATCGATTACATTTACAAAGTGATTGTAATTTAATCGATTACATTTGAAAATTGATGTAATCGTAATTTAATCGATTACATTTGAAAATTGATGTAATCGTAATGTAATGTAATGTAATGTAATCGATTACATTTGAAAGTAATTGACCCCAAGTCTGTCTATATCTATGTTTTTAGGGTATTTTTTATATCAATATCACCGGTACGATACCTCTGCTGGTGAACTATTAATCGATACAGTTATAATTCACCCAGTATTCAGTGTCGGTATTATCAAGGTTTATTAGATATATTTATTTTTTAAATTCACAGTTCTAAATAATGTAATTATTATTAAAGCTGAGGCTCTTCCAGGCACAATTAACCTTAACTGTTAGGCCTTTTGCTTTTCTTGCTCCCAAAGCTTTCTTAGTTACTTGACTCTCCAATCTTTTGACTTTGTGCGCACATGAAGGTTATTTTAGAAACGCGTCGTGCGCACTAAATTAGATCTTTATGTTTTTTGTTAATATTACTGGGTCGATAACTCTACTGGGGGACTGTGTTCTCGAGGGTATCATCGACTGTGTTCTCGAGGGTATCGTCGACTGTGTTCTCGAGGGTATCATCTACTGTGTTCTCGAGGGTATCATCGACTGTGTTCTCCAGGGTATCATCGACTGTGTTCTCGAGGGTATCATCGACTGTGTTCTCGAGGGTATCATTGACTGTGTTCTCGAGGGTATCATCTACTGTGTTCTCGAGGGTATCATCGACTGTGTTCTCGAGGGTATCATCGACTGTGTTCTCCAGGGTATCATCGACTGTGTTCTCGAGGGTATCATCGACTGTTTTCTCGAGGGTATCATCGACTGTGTTCTCCAGGGTATCATCGACTGTGTTCTCGAGGGTATCATCGACTGTGTTCTCGAGGGTATCATCCGCCCACTAGTCAGTGTTTTACCATTAACGTGGTTTATTGGGGGACTGTGTTCTCGAGGGTATCATCCGCCCACTAGTCAGTGTTTTACCATTGACGTGGTTTATTGGGGGACTATGTTCTCGAGGATATCATCCGCCCACTAGTCAGTGTTTTACCATTAACGTGGTTTATTGGGGGACTGTGTTCTCGAGGGTATCATCCGCCCACTAGTCAGTGTTTTACCATTGACGTGGTTTATTGGGGGACTGTGTTCTCGAGGATATCATCGACTGTGTTCTCGAGGGTATCATCGACTGTGTTCTCGAGGGTATCATCCGCCCACTAGTCAGTGTTTTACCATTCACATGGTTTATTGGGGGACTGTGTTCTCGAGGGTATCATCGACTGTGTTCTCGAGGATATCATCCGCCCACTAGTCAGTGTTTTACCATTGACATGGTTTATTGGGGGACTGTGTTCTCGAGGATATCATCGACTGTGTTCTCGAGGATATCATCCGCCCACTAGTCAGTGTTTTACCATTGACGTGGTTTATTGGGGGACTGTGTTCTCGAGAATATCATCGACTGTGTTCTCGAGGATATCATCCGCCCACTAGTCAGTGTTTTACCATTGACATGGTTTATTGGGGGACTGTGTTCTCGAGGATATCATCGACTGTGTTCTCGAGGATATCATCCGCCCACTAGTCAGTGTTTTACCATTGACGTGGTTTATTGGGGGACTGTGTTCTCGAGGATATCATCGACTGTGTTCTCGAGGATATCATCCGCCCACTAGTCAGTGTTTTACCATTGACATGGTTTATTGGGGGACTGTGTTCTCGAGGATATCATCGACTGTGTTCTCGAGGATATCATCCGCCCACTAGTCAGTGTTTTACCATTGACATGGTTTATTGGGGGACTGTGTTCTCGAGGATATCATCGACTGTGTTCTCGAGGGTATCATCCGCCCACTAGTCAGTGTTTTACCATTGACGTGGTTTATTGGGGGACTATGTTCTCGAGGATATCATCGACTGTGTTCTCGAGGGTATCATCGACTGTGTTCTCGAGGGTATCATCCGCCCACTAGTCAGTGTTTTACCATTGACGTGGTTTATTGGGGGACTGTGTTCTCGAGGATATCATCGACTGTGTTCTTGAGGATATCATCGACTGTGTTCTCGAGGATATCAGCCGCCCACTAGTCAGTGTTTTACCATTGACGTGGTTTATTGGGGGACTGTGTTCTCGAGGATATCATCCACCCACTAGTCAGTGTTTTACCATTGACTTTGTTTATTGGGGGACTATGTTCCCGAGGATATCATCCGCCCACTAGTCAGTGTTTTACCATTGACATGGTTTATTGGGGGACTATGTTCTCGAGGATATCATCGACTGTGTTCTCGAGGGTATCATCCGCCCACTAGTCAGTGTTTTACCATTGACATGGTTTATTGGGTGACTATGTTCTCGAGGATATCATCCGCCCACTAGTCAGTGTTTTACCATTGACATGGTTTATTGGGGGAGTATGTTCTCGAGGATATCATCGACTGTGTTCTCGAGGGTATCATCCGCCCACTAGTCAGTGTTTTACCATTGACATGGTTTATTGGGTGACTATGTTCTCGAGGATATCATCCGCCCACTAGTCAGTGTTTTACCATTGACATGGTTTATTGGGGGACTATGTTCTCGAGGATATCATCGACTGTGTTCTTGAGGGTATCATCCGCCCACTAGTCAGTGTTTTACCATTGACATGGTTTATTGGGGGACTATGTTCTCGAGAATATCATCGACTGTGTTCTCGAGGGTATCATCCGCCCACTAGTCAGTGTTTTACCATTGACGTGGTTTATTGGGGGACTGTGTTCTTGAGGATATCATCCGCCCACTAGTCAGTGTTTTACCATTGACTTTGTTTATTGGGGGACTATGTTCTCGAGGATATCATCCGCCCACTAGTCAGTGTTTTACCATTGACATGGTTTATTGGGGGACTATGTTCTCGAGGATATCATCGACTGTGTTCTCGAGGGTATCATCCGCCCACTAGTCAGTGTTTTACCATTGACGTGGTTTATTGGGGGACTATGTTCTCGAGGATATCATCGACTGTGTTCTCGAGGGTATCATCCGCCCACTAGTCAGTGTTTTACCATTGACATGGTTTATTGGGGGACTATGTTCTCGAGGATATCAACGACTGTGTTCTCGAGGGTATCATCCGCCCACTAGTCAGTGTTTTACCATTGACTTGGTTTATTGGGGGACTATGTTCTCGAGGATATCATCGACTGTGTTCTCGAGGGTATCATCCGCCCACTAGTCAGTGTTTTACCATTGACATGGTTTATTGGGTGACTATGTTCTCGAGGATATCATCCGCCCACTAGTCAGTGTTTTACCATTGACATGGTTTATTGGGGGAGTATGTTCTCGAGGATATCATCGACTGTGTTCTCGAGGGTATCATCCGCCCACTAGTCAGTGTTTTACCATTGACATGGTTTATTGGGGGACTATGTTCTCGAGGATATCATCGACTGTGTTCTCGAGGGTATCATCCGCCCACTAGTCAGTGTTTTACCATTGACATGGTTTATTGGGGGACTATGTTCTCGAGGATATCAACGACTGTGTTCTCGAGGGTATCATCCGCCCACTAGTCAGTGTTTTACCATTGACTTGGTTTATTGGGGGACTATGTTCTCGAGGATATCATCGACTGTGTTCTCGAGGGTATCATCCGCCCACTAGTCAGTGTTTTACCATTGACATGGTTTATTGGGGGACTGTGTTCTCGAGGATATCATCGACTGTGTTCTCGAGGGTATCATCCGCCCACTAGTCAGTGTTTTACCATTGACATGGTTTATTGGGGGACTATGTTCTCGAGGATATCATCGACTGTGTTCTCGAGGGTATCATCCGCCCACTAGTCAGTGTTTTACCATTGACGTGGTTTATTGGGGGACTATGTTCTCGAGGATATCATCGACTGTGTTCTCGAGGGTATCATCGACTGTGTTCTCGAGGATATCATCCGCCCACTAGTCAGTGTTTTACCATTGACATGGTTTATTGGGGGACTATGTTCTCGAGGATATCATCGACTGTGTTCTCGAGGGTATCATCCGCCCACTAGTCAGTGTTTTACCATTGACGTGGTTTATTGGGGGACTATGTTCTCGAGGATATCATCGACTGTGTTCTCGAGGGTATCATCCGCCCACTAGTCAGTGTTTTACCATTGACTTGGTTTATTGGGGGACTATGTTCTCGAGGATATCATCGACTGTGTTCTCGAGGGTATCATCCGCCCACTAGTCAGTGTTTTACCATTGACATGGTTTATTGGGTGACTATGTTCTCGAGGATATCATCCGCCCACTAGTCAGTGTTTTACCATTGACATGGTTTATTGGGGGAGTATGTTCTCGAGGATATCATCGACTGTGTTCTCGAGGGTATCATCCGCCCACTAGTCAGTGTTTTACCATTGACATGGTTTATTGGGGGACTATGTTCTCGAGGATATCATCGACTGTGTTCTCGAGGGTATCATCCGCCCACTAGTCAGTGTTTTACCATTGACATGGTTTATTGGGGGACTATGTTCTCGAGGATATCAACGACTGTGTTCTCGAGGGTATCATCCGCCCACTAGTCAGTGTTTTACCATTGACTTGGTTTATTGGGGGACTATGTTCTCGAGGATATCATCGACTGTGTTCTCGAGGGTATCATCCGCCCACTAGTCAGTGTTTTACCATTGACATGGTTTATTGGGGGACTGTGTTCTCGAGGATATCATCGACTGTGTTCTCGAGGGTATCATCCGCCCACTAGTCAGTGTTTTACCATTGACATGGTTTATTGGGGGACTATGTTCTCGAGGATATCATCGACTGTGTTCTCGAGGGTATCATCCGCCCACTAGTCAGTGTTTTACCATTGACGTGGTTTATTGGGGGACTATGTTCTCGAGGATATCATCGACTGTGTTCTCGAGGGTATCATCGACTGTGTTCTCGAGGATATCATCCGCCCACTAGTCAGTGTTTTACCATTGACATGGTTTATTGGGGGACTATGTTCTCGAGGATATCATCGACTGTGTTCTCGAGGGTATCATCCGCCCACTAGTCAGTGTTTTACCATTGACGTGGTTTATTGGGGGACTATGTTCTCGAGGATATCATCGACTGTGTTCTCGAGGGTATCATCCGCCCACTAGTCAGTGTTTTACCATTGACATGGTTTATTGGGGGACTATGTTCTCGAGGATATCATCGACTGTGTTCTCGAGGGTATCATCCGCCCACTAGTCAGTGTTTTACCATTGACGTGGTTTATTGGGGGACTATGTTCTCGAGGATATCATCGACTGTGTTCGCGAGGGTATCATCCGCCCACTAGTCAGTGTTTTACCATTGACGTGGTTTATTGGGGGACTGTGTTCTCGAGGGTATCATCCGCCCACTAGTCAGTGTTTTACCATTGACATGGTTTATTGGGGACTGTGTTCTCGAGGATATCATCCGCCCACTAGTCAGTGTTTTACCATTGACATGGTTTATTGGGGGACTGTGTTCTCGAGGGTATCATCCGCCCAATAGTCAGTGTTTTACCATTGACATGGTTTATTGGGGACTGTGTTCTCGAGGATATCATCGACTGTGTTCTCGAGGATATCATTGACTGTGTTCTCGAGGGTATCATCCGCCCACTAGTCAGTGTTTTACCATTGACGTGGTTTATTGGGGGACTATGTTCTCGAGGGTATCATCGACTGTGTTCTCGAGGGTATCATCCGCCCACTAGTCAGTGTTTTACCATTGACATGGTTTATTGGGGGACTTTGTTCTCGAGGGTATCATCGACTGTGTTCTCGAGGATATCATTCGCCCACTAGTCAGTGTTTTACCATTGACGTGGTTTATTGGGGGACTATGTTCTCGAAGATATCATCCGCCCACTAGTCAGTGTTTTACCATTGACATGGTTTATTGGGGGACTATGTTCTCGAGGGTATCATCGACTGTGTTCTCGAGGGTATCATCCGCCCACTAGTCAGTGTTTTACCATTGACGTGGTTTATTGGGGGACTATGTTCTCGAGGGTATCATCGACTGTGTTCTCGAGGGTATCATCCGCCCACTAGTCAGTGTTTTACCATTGACGTGGTTTATTGGGGGACTGTGTTCTCGAGGGTATCATCGACTGTGTTCTCGAGGGTATCAGCCGCCCACTAGTCAGTGTTTTACCATTGACATGGTTTATTGGGGGACTGTGTTCTCGAGGATATCATCGACTGTGTTCTCGAGGGTATCATCCGCCCACTAGTCAGTGCTTTACCATTGACGTGGTTTATTGGGGGACTGTGTTCTCGAGGGTATCATCCGCCCACTAGTCAGTGTTTTACCATTGACATGGTTTATTGGGGGACTGTGTTCTCGAGGATATCATCGACTGTGTTTTCGAGGGTATCATCCGCCCACTAGTCAGTGTTTTACCATTGACATGGTTTATTGGAGGACTATGTTCTCGAGGATATCATCGACTGTGTTCTCGAGGGTATCATCCGCCCACTAGTCAGTGTTTTACCATTGACATGGTTTATTGGGGGACTGTGTTCTCGAGGATATCATCGACTGTGTTCTCGAGGGTATCATCCGCCCACTAGTCAGTGTTTTACCATTGACGTGGTTTATTGGGGGACTGTGTTCTCCAGGGTATCATCCGCCCACTAGTCAGTGTTTTACCATTGACATGGTTTATTGGGGACTGTGTTCTCGAGGATATCATTCGCCCACTAGTCAGTGTTTTACCATTGACGTGGTTTATTGGGGGCTGTGTTCACGAGGGTATCATCGACTGTGTTCTCGAGGATATCATCGACTGTGTTCTCGAGGGTATCATCCGCCCACTAGTCAGTGTTTTACCATTGACATGGTTTATTGGGGGACTGTGTTCTCGAGGATATCATCGACTGTGTTCTCGAGGATATCATCCGCCCACTAGTCAGTGTTTTACCATTGACGTGGTTTATTGGGGGACTGTGTTCTCGAGGGTATCATCGACTGTGTTCTCGAGGATATCATCCGCCCACTAGTCAGTGTTTTACCATTGACATGGTTTATTGGGGGACTGTGTTCTCGAGGATATCATCGACTGTGTTCTCGAGGGTATCATCCGCCCACTAGTCAGTGTTTTACCATTGACGTGGTTTATTGGGGGACTGTGTTCTCGAGGGTATCATCCGCCCACTAGTCAGTGTTTTACCATTGACATGGTTTATTGGGGACTGTGTTCTCGAGGATATCATCCGCCCACTAGTCAGTGTTTTACCATTGACGTGGTTTATTGGGGGCTGTGTTCTCGAGGGTATCATCGACTGTGTTCTCGAGGATATCATCGACTGTGTTCTCGAGGGTATCATCCGCCCACTAGTCAGTGTTTTACCATTGACATGGTTTATTGGGGGACTGTGTTCTCGAGGATATCATCGACTGTGTTCTCGAGGATATCCTCCGCCCACTAGTCAGTGTTTTACCATTGACGTGGTTTATTGGGGGACTGTGTTCTCGAGGATATCATCGACTGTGTTCTCGAGGATATCATCCGCCCACTAGTCAGTGTTTTACCATTGACGTGGTTTATTGGGAGACTGTGTTCTCGAGGATATCATCGACTCTGTTCTCGAGGATATCATCCGCCCACTAGTCAGTGTTTTACCATTGACGTGGTTTATTGGGGGACTATGTTCTCGAGGATATCATCGACTGTGTTCTCGAGGGTATTATCCGCCCACTAGTCAGTGTTTTACCATTGACGTGGTTTATTGGGGGACTATGTTCTCGAGGATATCATCGACTGTGTTCTCGAGGGTATCAACCGCCCACTAGTCAGTATTTTACCATTTACGTGGTTTATTGGGGGACTATGTTCTCGAGGATATCATCGACTGTGTTCTCGAGGATATCATCCTCCCACTAGTCAGTGTTTTACCATTGACGTGGTTTATTGGGGGACTGTGTTCTCGAGGATATCATCGACTGTGTTCTCGAGGATATCATCGACTGTGTTCTCGAGGGTATCATCCGCCCACTAGTCAGTGTTTTACCATTGACATGGTTTATTGGGGGACTGTGTTCTCGAGGGTATCATCCGCCCACTAGTCAGTATTTTACCATTTACGTGGTTTATTGGGGGACTATGTTCTCGAGGATATCATCGACTGTGTTCTCGAGGATATCATCCTCCCACTAGTCAGTGTTTTACCATTGACGTGGTTTATTGGGGGACTGTGTTCTCGAGGATATCATCGACTGTGTTCTCGAGGATATCATCGACTGTGTTCTCGAGGGTATCATCCGCCCACTAGTCAGTGTTTTACCATTGACGTGGTTTATTGGGGGACTATGTTCTCGAGGATATCATCGACTGTGTTCTCGAGGGTATCATCGACTGTGTTCTCGAGGATATCATCCGCCCACTAGTCAGTGTTTTACCATTGACATGGTTTATTGGGGGACTATGTTCTCGAGGATATCATCGACTGTGTTCTCGAGGGTATCATCCGCCCACTAGTCAGTGTTTTACCATTGACGTGGTTTATTGGGGGACTATGTTCTCGAGGATATCATCGACTGTGTTCTCGAGGGTATCATCGACTGTGTTCTCGAGGATATCATCCGCCCACTAGTCAGTGTTTTACCATTGACGTGGTTTATTGGGGGACTGTGTTCTCGAGGATATCATCGACTGTGTTCTCGAGGGTATCATCGACTATGTTCTCGAGGATATCATCCGCCCACTAGTCAGTGTTTTACCATTGACGTGGTTTATTGGGGGACTGTGTTCTCGAGGGTATCATCGACTGTGTTCTCGAGGGTATCATCGACTGTGTTCTCGAGGGTATCATCGACTGTGTTCTCGAGGGTATCATCCGCCCACTAGTCAGTGTTTTACCATTGACGTGGTTTATTGGGGGACTATGTTCTCGAGGATATCATCGACTGTGTTCTCGAGGGTATCATCGACTGTGTTCTCGAGGATATCATCCGCCCACTAGTCAGTGTTTTACCATTGACTTTGTTTATTGGGAGACTATGTTCTCGAGGGTATCATCGACTATGTTCTCGAGGATATCAGCCGCCCACTAGTCAGTGTTTTACCATTGACATGGTTTATTGGGGGACTATGTTCTCGATGGTATCATCCGCCCACTAGTCAGTGTTTTACCATTGACATGGTTTATTGGGGACTATGTTCTCGAGGATATCATCGACTGTGTTCTCGAGGGTATCATCGACTATGTTCTCGAGGATACCAGCCGCCCACTAGTCAGCGTTTTACCATTGACATGGTTTATTGGGGGACTATGTTCTCGAGGATATCATCCGCCCACTAGTCAGTGTTTTACCATTGACGTGGTTTATTGGGGGACTATGTTCTCGAGGATATCATCGACTGTGTTCTCGAGGGTATCATCGACTATGTTCTCGAGGATATCAGCCGCCCACTAGTCAGTGTTTTACCATTGACATGGTTTATTGGGGGACTATGTTCTCGAGGATATCATCTGCCCACTAGTCAGTGTTTTACCATTGAGGTGGTTTATTGGGGGACTATGTTCTAGAGGATATCATCGACTGTGTTCTCGAGGATATTATCCGCCCACTAGTCAGTGTTTTACCATTGACGTGGTTTATTGGGGGACTATGTTCTCGAGGGTATCAGCCGCCCACTAGTCAGTGTTTTACCATTGACATGGTTTATTGGGGGACTGTGTTCTCGAGGGTATCATCCGCCCACTAGTCAGTGTTTTACCATTGACGTGGTTTATTGGGGGACTATGTTCTCGAGGATATCATCCGCCCACTAGTCAGTGTTTTACCATTGAAGTGGTTTATTGGGGGACTATGTTCTCGAGGATATCATCGACTGTGTTCTCGAGGGTATCATCCGCCCACTAGTCAGTGTTTTACCATTGACATGGTTTATTGGGGGACTGTGTTCTCGAGGATATCATCGACTGTGTTCTTGAGGATATCATCCGCCCACTAGTCAGTGTTTTACCATTGACATGGTTTATTGGGGGACTGTGTTCTCGAGGATATCATCGACTGTGTTCTCGAGGATATCATCCGCCCACTAGTCAGTGTTTTACCATTGACGTGGTTTATTGGGGGACTGTGTTCTCGAGGGTATCATCGACTGTGTTCTCGAGGATATCATTCGCCCACTAGTCAGTGTTTTACCATTGACATGGTTTATTGGGGGACTGTGTTCTCGAGGATATCATCGACTGTGTTCTCGAGGGTATCATCCGCCCACTAGTCAGTGTTTTACCATTGACGTGGTTTATTGGGGGACTATGTTCTCGAGGATATCATCGACTGTGTTCTCGAGGGTATCATCCACCCACTAGTCAGTGTTTTACCATTGACGTGGTTTATTTGGGGACTGTGTTCTCGAGGATATCATCGACTGTGTTCTCGAGGGTATCATCCGCCCACTAGTCAGTATTTTACCATTGACGTGGTTTATTGGGGGACTGTGTTCTCGAGGGTATCATCCGCCCACTAGTCAGTGTTTTACCATTGAAGTGGTTTATTGGGGACTGTGTTCTCGAGGATATCATCCGCCCACTAGTCAGTGTTTTACCATTGACGTGGTTTATTGGGGGCTGTGTTCTCGAGGGTATCATCGACTGTGTTCTCGAGGATATCATCGACTGTGTTCTCGAGGGTATCATCCGCCCACTAGTCAGTGTTTTACCATTGACATGGTTTATTGGGGGCTGTGTTCACGAGGGTATCATCGACTGTGTTCTCGAGGATATCTTCGACTGTGTTTTCGAGGATATCATTCGCCCACTAGTCAGTGTTTTACCATTGACGTGGTTTATTGGGGGACTGTGTTCTCGAGGATATCATCGACTGTGTTCTCGAGGATATCATCCGCCCACTAGTCAGTGTTTTACCATTGACATGGTTTATTGGGGGACTATGTTCTCGAGGGTATCATCCGCCCACTAGTCAGTGCTTTACCATTGACATGGTTTATTGGGGGACTGTGTTCTCGAGGGTATCATCCGCCCACTAGTCAGTGTTTTACCATTGACGTGGTTTATTGGGGGACTATGTTCTCGAGGATATCATCGACTGTGTTCTCGAGGATATCATCCGCCCACTAGTCAGTGTTTTACCATTGACGTGGTTTATTGGGGGACTGGGTTCTCGAGGATATCATCGACTGTGTTCTCGAGGATATCATCGACTGTGTTCTCGAGGGTATCATCCGCCCATTAGTCAGTGTTTTAACATTGACGTGGTTTATTGGGGGACTATGTTCTCGAGGATATCATCGACTGTGTTCTCGAGGGTATCATCGACTGTGTTCTCGAGGATATCATCCGCCCACTAGTCAGTGTTTTACCATTGACATGGTTTATTGGGGGACTATGTTCTCGAGGATATCATCGACTGTGTTCTCGAGGGTATCATCCGCCCACTAGTCAGTGTTTTACCATTGACGAGGTTTATTGGGGGACTATGTTCTCGAGGATATCATCGACTGTGTTCTCGAGGGTATCATCGACTATGTTCTCGAGGATATCAGCCGCCCACTAGTCAGTGTTTTACCATTGACATGGTTTATTGGGGGACTATGTTCTCGAGGATATCATCCGCCCACTAGTCAGTGTTTTACCATTGAGGTGGTTTATTGGGGGACTATGTTCTAGAGGATATCATCGACTGTGTTCTCGAGGATATTATCCGCCCACTAGTCAGTGTTTTACCATTGACGTGGTTTATTGGGGGACTATGTTCTCGAGGGTATCAGCCGCCCACTAGTCAGTGTTTTACCATTGACATGGTTTATTGGGGGACTGTGTTCTCGAGGGTATCATCCGCCCACTAGTCAGTGTTTTACCATTGACGTGGTTTATTGGGGGACTATGTTCTCGAGGATATCATCCGCCCACTAGTCAGTGTTTTACCATTGAAGTGGTTTATTGGGGGACTATGTTCTCGAGGATATCATCGACTGTGTTCTCGAGGGTATCATCCGCCCACTAGTCAGTGTTTTACCATTGACATGGTTTATTGGGGGACTGTGTTCTCGAGGATATCATCGACTGTGTTCTTGAGGATATCATCCGCCCACTAGTCAGTGTTTTACCATTGACATGGTTTATTGGGGGACTGTGTTCTCGAGGATATCATCGACTGTGTTCTCGAGGATATCATCCGCCCACTAGTCAGTGTTTTACCATTGACGTGGTTTATTGGGGGACTGTGTTCTCGAGGGTATCATCGACTGTGTTCTCGAGGATATCATTCGCCCACTAGTCAGTGTTTTACCATTGACATGGTTTATTGGGGGACTGTGTTCTCGAGGATATCATCGACTGTGTTCTCGAGGGTATCATCCGCCCACTAGTCAGTGTTTTACCATTGACGTGGTTTATTGGGGGACTATGTTCTCGAGGATATCATCGACTGTGTTCTCGAGGGTATCATCCACCCACTAGTCAGTGTTTTACCATTGACGTGGTTTATTTGGGGACTGTGTTCTCGAGGATATCATCGACTGTGTTCTCGAGGGTATCATCCGCCCACTAGTCAGTATTTTACCATTGACGTGGTTTATTGGGGGACTGTGTTCTCGAGGGTATCATCCGCCCACTAGTCAGTGTTTTACCATTGAAGTGGTTTATTGGGGACTGTGTTCTCGAGGATATCATCCGCCCACTAGTCAGTGTTTTACCATTGACGTGGTTTATTGGGGGCTGTGTTCTCGAGGGTATCATCGACTGTGTTCTCGAGGATATCATCGACTGTGTTCTCGAGGGTATCATCCGCCCACTAGTCAGTGTTTTACCATTGACATGGTTTATTGGGGGCTGTGTTCACGAGGGTATCATCGACTGTGTTCTCGAGGATATCATCGACTGTGTTTTCGAGGATATCATTCGCCCACTAGTCAGTGTTTTACCATTGACGTGGTTTATTGGGGGACTGTGTTCTCGAGGATATCATCGACTGTGTTCTCGAGGATATCATCCGCCCACTAGTCAGTGTTTTACCATTGACATGGTTTATTGGGGGACTATGTTCTCGAGGATATCATCGACTGTGTTCTCGAGGGTATCATCGACTATGTTCTCGAGGATACCAGCCGCCCACTAGTCAGCGTTTTACCATTGACATGGTTTATTGGGGGACTATGTTCTCGAGGATATCATCCTCCCACTAGTCAGTGTTTTACCATTGACGTGGTTTATTGGGGGACTATGTTCTCGAGGATATCATCGACTGTCTTCTCGAGGGTATCATCGACTATGTTCTCGAGGATATCAGCCGCCCACTAGTCAGTGTTTTACCATTGACATGGTTTATTGGGGGACTATGTTCTCGAGGATATCATCCGCCCACTAGTCAGTGTTTTACCATTGAGGTGGTTTATTGGGGGACTATGTTCTAGAGGATATCATCGACTGTGTTCTCGAGGGTATTATCCGCCCACTAGTCAGTGTTTTACCATTGACGTGGTTTATTGGGGGACTATGTTCTCGAGGATATCATCCGCCCACTAGTCAGTGTTTTACCATTGAAGTGGTTTATTGGGGGACTATGTTCTCGAGGGTATCATCTGCCCTCTAGTCAGTGTTTTACCATTGACGTGGTTTATTGGGGGACTGTGTTCTCGAGGATATCATCGACTGTGTTCTCGAGGGTATCATCCGCCCACTAGTCAGTGTTTTACCATTGACATGGTTTATTGGGGGACTATGTTCTCGAGGGTATCATCTGCCCATTAGTCAGTGTTTTACCATTGACATGGTTTATTGGGGGACTGTGTTCTCGAGGATATCATCGACTGTGTTCTCGAGGGTATCATCCGCCCACTAGTCAGTGTTTTACCATTGACATGGTTTATTGGGGGACTGTGTTCTCGAGGATATCATCGACTGTGTTCTTGAGGATATCATCCGCCCACTAGTCAGTGTTTTACCATTGACATGGTTTATTGGGGGACTGTGTTCTCGAGGATATCATCGACCGTGTTCTCGAGGATATCATCCGCCCACTAGTCAGTGTTTTACCATTGACGTGGTTTATTGGGGGACTATGTTCTCGAGGATATCATCGACTGTGTTCTCGAGGATATCATCCGCCCACTAGTCAGTGTTTTACCATTGACGTGGTTTATTGGAGGACTGTGTTCTAGAGGATATCATCGACTGTGTTCTCGAGGATATCATCCGCCCACTAGTCAGTGTTTTACCATTGACATGGTTTATTGGGGGACTGTGTTCCCGAGGGTATCATCGACTGTGTTCTCGAGGATATCATCCGCCCACTAGTCAGTGTTTTGCCATTGACATGGTTTATTGGAGGACTATGTTCTCGAGGGTATCATCCGCCCACTAGTCAGTGTTTTACCATTGACGTGGTTTATTGGGGGACTGTGTTCTCTAGGGTATCATCGACTGTGTTCTCGAGGATATCATCGACTGTGTTCTCGAGGATATCATCCGCCCACTAGTCAGTGTTTTACCATTGACATGGTTTATTGGGGGACTGTGTTCTCGAGGATATCATCGACTGTGTTCTCGAGGATATCATCCGCCCACTAGTCAGTGTTTTACCATTGACATGGTTTATTGGGGGACTATGTTCTCGAGGGTATCATCTGCCCACTAGTCAGTGTTTTACCATTGACGTGGTTTATTGGGGGACTGTGTTCTCGAGGATATCATCGACTGTGTTCTCGAGGGTATCATCCGCCCACTAGTTAGTGTTTTACCATTGACATGGTTTATTGGGGGACTATGTTCTCGAGGGTATCATCTGCCCATTAGTCAGTGTTTTACCATTGACATGGTTTATTGGGGGACTATGTTCTCGAGGATATCATCGATTATGTTCTCGAGGGTATCATCTGCCCACTAGTCAGTGTTTTACCATTGACGTGGTTTATTGGGGGACTGTGTTCTCGAGGGTATCATCCGCCCACTAGTCAGTGTTTTACCACTGACGTGGTTTATTGGAGGACTATGTTCTCGAGGGTATCATCCGCCCACTAGTCAGTGTTTTACCATTGACGTGGTTTATTGGAGGACTGTGTTCTCGAGGATATCATCGACTGTGTTCTCGAGGGTATCAGCCGCCCACTAGTCAGTGTTTTACCATTGACATGGTTTATTGGGGGACTGTGTTCTCGAGGATATCATCGACTGTGTTCTCGAGGGTATCATCCGCCCACTAGTCAGTGTTTTACCATTGACGTGGTTTATTGGGGGACTGTGTTCTCGAGGGTATCATCCGCCCACTAGTCAGTGTTTTACCATTGACGTGGTTTATTGGGGGACTGTGTTCTCGAGGGTATCATCGACTGTGTTCTCGAGGATATCATCGACTGTGTTCTCGAGGATATCATCCGCCCACTAGTCAGTGTTTTACTATTGACGTGGTTTATTGGGGGACTGTGTTCTCGAGGATATCATCGATTATGTTCTCGAGGGTATCATCTGCCCATTAGTCAGTGTTTTACCATTGACATGGTTTATTGGGGGACTATGTTCTCGAGGATATCATCGATTATGTTCTCGAGGGTATCATCTGCCCACTAGTCAGTGTTTTACCATTGACGTGGTTTATTGGGGGACTGTGTTCTCGAGGGTATCATCCGCCCACTAGTCAGTGTTTTACCACTGACGTGGTTTATTGGAGGACTATGTTCTCGAGGGTATCATCCGCCCACTAGTCAGTGTTTTACCATTGACGTGGTTTATTGGAGGACTGTGTTCTCGAGGATATCATCGACTGTGTTCTCGAGGGTATCAGCCGCCCACTAGTCAGTGTTTTACCATTGACATGGTTTATTGGGGGACTGTGTTCTCGAGGATATCATCGACTGTGTTCTCGAGGGTATCATCCGCCCACTAGTCAGTGTTTTACCATTGACGTGGTTTATTGGGGGACTGTGTTCTCGAGGGTATCATCCGCCCACTAGTCAGTGTTTTACCATTGACGTGGTTTATTAGGGGACTGTGTTCTCGAGGGTATCATCGACTGTGTTCTCGAGGATATCATCGACTGTGTTCTCGAGGATATCATCCGCCCACTAGTCAGTGTTTTACTATTGACGTGGTTTATTGGGGGACTGTGTTCTCGAGGGTATCATCCGCCCACTAGTCAGTGTTTTACCACTGACGTGGTTTATTGGAGGACTATGTTCTCGAGGGTATCATCCGCCCACTATTCAGTATTTTACCATTGACGTGGTTTATTGGAGGACTGTGTTCTCGAGGATGTCATCGACTGTGTTCTCGAGGGTATCATCCGCCCACTAGTCAGTGTTTTACCATTGACATGGTTTATTGGGGGACTGTGTTCTCGAGGATATCATCGACTGTGTTCTCGAGGGTATCATCCGCCCACTAGTCAGTGTTTTACCATTGACGTGGTTTATTGGGGGACTGTGTTCTCGAGGGTATCATCCGCCCACTAGTCAGTGTTTTACCACTGACGTGGTTTATTGGAGGACTATGTTCTCGAGGGTATCATCCGCCCACTAGTCAGTGTTTTACCATTGACGTGGTTTATTGGAGGACTGTGTTCTCGAGGATATCATCGACTGTGTTCTCGAGGGTATCAGCCGCCCACTAGTCAGTGTTTTACCATTGACATGGTTTATTGGGGGACTGTGTTCTCGAGGATATCATCGACTGTGTTCTCGAGGGTATCATCCGCCCACTAGTCAGTGTTTTACCATTGACGTGGTTTATTGGGGGACTGTGTTCTCGAGGGTATCATCCGCCCACTAGTCAGTGTTTTACCATTGACGTGGTTTATTGGGGGACTGTGTTCTCGAGGGTATCATCGACTGTGTTCTCGAGGGTATCATCGACTGTGTTCTCGAGGGTATCATCGACTGTGTTCTCGAGGGTATCATCCGCCCACTAGTCAGTGTTTTACCATTGACGTGGTTTATTGGGGGACTATGTTCTCGAGGATATCATCGACTGTGTTCTCGAGGGTATCATCGACTGTGTTCTCGAGGATATCATCCGCCCACTAGTCAGTGTTTTACCATTGACTTTGTTTATTGGGAGACTATGTTCTCGAGGGTATCATCGACTATGTTCTCGAGGATATCAGCCGCCCACTAGTCAGTGTTTTACCATTGACATGGTTTATTGGGGGACTATGTTCTCGATGGTATCATCCGCCCACTAGTCAGTGTTTTACCATTGACATGGTTTATTGGGGACTATGTTCTCGAGGATATCATCGACTGTGTTCTCGAGGGTATCATCGACTATGTTCTCGAGGATACCAGCCGCCCACTAGTCAGCGTTTTACCATTGACATGGTTTATTGGGGGACTATGTTCTCGAGGATATCATCCGCCCACTAGTCAGTGTTTTACCATTGACGTGGTTTATTGGGGGACTATGTTCTCGAGGATATCATCGACTGTGTTCTCGAGGGTATCATCGACTATGTTCTCGAGGATATCAGCCGCCCACTAGTCAGTGTTTTACCATTGACATGGTTTATTGGGGGACTATGTTCTCGAGGATATCATCTGCCCACTAGTCAGTGTTTTACCATTGAGGTGGTTTATTGGGGGACTATGTTCTAGAGGATATCATCGACTGTGTTCTCGAGGATATTATCCGCCCACTAGTCAGTGTTTTACCATTGACGTGGTTTATTGGGGGACTATGTTCTCGAGGGTATCAGCCGCCCACTAGTCAGTGTTTTACCATTGACATGGTTTATTGGGGGACTGTGTTCTCGAGGGTATCATCCGCCCACTAGTCAGTGTTTTACCATTGACGTGGTTTATTGGGGGACTATGTTCTCGAGGATATCATCCGCCCACTAGTCAGTGTTTTACCATTGAAGTGGTTTATTGGGGGACTATGTTCTCGAGGATATCATCGACTGTGTTCTCGAGGGTATCATCCGCCCACTAGTCAGTGTTTTACCATTGACATGGTTTATTGGGGGACTGTGTTCTCGAGGATATCATCGACTGTGTTCTTGAGGATATCATCCGCCCACTAGTCAGTGTTTTACCATTGACATGGTTTATTGGGGGACTGTGTTCTCGAGGATATCATCGACTGTGTTCTCGAGGATATCATCCGCCCACTAGTCAGTGTTTTACCATTGACGTGGTTTATTGGGGGACTGTGTTCTCGAGGGTATCATCGACTGTGTTCTCGAGGATATCATTCGCCCACTAGTCAGTGTTTTACCATTGACATGGTTTATTGGGGGACTGTGTTCTCGAGGATATCATCGACTGTGTTCTCGAGGGTATCATCCGCCCACTAGTCAGTGTTTTACCATTGACGTGGTTTATTGGGGGACTATGTTCTCGAGGATATCATCGACTGTGTTCTCGAGGGTATCATCCACCCACTAGTCAGTGTTTTACCATTGACGTGGTTTATTTGGGGACTGTGTTCTCGAGGATATCATCGACTGTGTTCTCGAGGGTATCATCCGCCCACTAGTCAGTATTTTACCATTGACGTGGTTTATTGGGGGACTGTGTTCTCGAGGGTATCATCCGCCCACTAGTCAGTGTTTTACCATTGAAGTGGTTTATTGGGGACTGTGTTCTCGAGGATATCATCCGCCCACTAGTCAGTGTTTTACCATTGACGTGGTTTATTGGGGGCTGTGTTCTCGAGGGTATCATCGACTGTGTTCTCGAGGATATCATCGACTGTGTTCTCGAGGGTATCATCCGCCCACTAGTCAGTGTTTTACCATTGACATGGTTTATTGGGGGCTGTGTTCACGAGGGTATCATCGACTGTGTTCTCGAGGATATCTTCGACTGTGTTTTCGAGGATATCATTCGCCCACTAGTCAGTGTTTTACCATTGACGTGGTTTATTGGGGGACTGTGTTCTCGAGGATATCATCGACTGTGTTCTCGAGGATATCATCCGCCCACTAGTCAGTGTTTTACCATTGACATGGTTTATTGGGGGACTATGTTCTCGAGGGTATCATCCGCCCACTAGTCAGTGCTTTACCATTGACATGGTTTATTGGGGGACTGTGTTCTCGAGGGTATCATCCGCCCACTAGTCAGTGTTTTACCATTGACGTGGTTTATTGGGGGACTATGTTCTCGAGGATATCATCGACTGTGTTCTCGAGGATATCATCCGCCCACTAGTCAGTGTTTTACCATTGACGTGGTTTATTGGGGGACTGGGTTCTCGAGGATATCATCGACTGTGTTCTCGAGGATATCATCGACTGTGTTCTCGAGGGTATCATCCGCCCATTAGTCAGTGTTTTAACATTGACGTGGTTTATTGGGGGACTATGTTCTCGAGGATATCATCGACTGTGTTCTCGAGGGTATCATCGACTGTGTTCTCGAGGATATCATCCGCCCACTAGTCAGTGTTTTACCATTGACATGGTTTATTGGGGGACTATGTTCTCGAGGATATCATCGACTGTGTTCTCGAGGGTATCATCCGCCCACTAGTCAGTGTTTTACCATTGACGAGGTTTATTGGGGGACTATGTTCTCGAGGATATCATCGACTGTGTTCTCGAGGGTATCATCGACTATGTTCTCGAGGATATCAGCCGCCCACTAGTCAGTGTTTTACCATTGACATGGTTTATTGGGGGACTATGTTCTCGAGGATATCATCCGCCCACTAGTCAGTGTTTTACCATTGAGGTGGTTTATTGGGGGACTATGTTCTAGAGGATATCATCGACTGTGTTCTCGAGGATATTATCCGCCCACTAGTCAGTGTTTTACCATTGACGTGGTTTATTGGGGGACTATGTTCTCGAGGGTATCAGCCGCCCACTAGTCAGTGTTTTACCATTGACATGGTTTATTGGGGGACTGTGTTCTCGAGGGTATCATCCGCCCACTAGTCAGTGTTTTACCATTGACGTGGTTTATTGGGGGACTATGTTCTCGAGGATATCATCCGCCCACTAGTCAGTGTTTTACCATTGAAGTGGTTTATTGGGGGACTATGTTCTCGAGGATATCATCGACTGTGTTCTCGAGGGTATCATCCGCCCACTAGTCAGTGTTTTACCATTGACATGGTTTATTGGGGGACTGTGTTCTCGAGGATATCATCGACTGTGTTCTTGAGGATATCATCCGCCCACTAGTCAGTGTTTTACCATTGACATGGTTTATTGGGGGACTGTGTTCTCGAGGATATCATCGACTGTGTTCTCGAGGATATCATCCGCCCACTAGTCAGTGTTTTACCATTGACGTGGTTTATTGGGGGACTGTGTTCTCGAGGGTATCATCGACTGTGTTCTCGAGGATATCATTCGCCCACTAGTCAGTGTTTTACCATTGACATGGTTTATTGGGGGACTGTGTTCTCGAGGATATCATCGACTGTGTTCTCGAGGGTATCATCCGCCCACTAGTCAGTGTTTTACCATTGACGTGGTTTATTGGGGGACTATGTTCTCGAGGATATCATCGACTGTGTTCTCGAGGGTATCATCCACCCACTAGTCAGTGTTTTACCATTGACGTGGTTTATTTGGGGACTGTGTTCTCGAGGATATCATCGACTGTGTTCTCGAGGGTATCATCCGCCCACTAGTCAGTATTTTACCATTGACGTGGTTTATTGGGGGACTGTGTTCTCGAGGGTATCATCCGCCCACTAGTCAGTGTTTTACCATTGAAGTGGTTTATTGGGGACTGTGTTCTCGAGGATATCATCCGCCCACTAGTCAGTGTTTTACCATTGACGTGGTTTATTGGGGGCTGTGTTCTCGAGGGTATCATCGACTGTGTTCTCGAGGATATCATCGACTGTGTTCTCGAGGGTATCATCCGCCCACTAGTCAGTGTTTTACCATTGACATGGTTTATTGGGGGCTGTGTTCACGAGGGTATCATCGACTGTGTTCTCGAGGATAACATCGACTGTGTTTTCGAGGATATCATTCGCCCACTAGTCAGTGTTTTACCATTGACGTGGTTTATTGGGGGACTGTGTTCTCGAGGATATCATCGACTGTGTTCTCGAGGATATCATCCGCCCACTAGTCAGTGTTTTACCATTGACATGGTTTATTGGGGGACTATGTTCTCGAGGATATCATCGACTGTGTTCTCGAGGGTATCATCGACTATGTTCTCGAGGATACCAGCCGCCCACTAGTCAGCGTTTTACCATTGACATGGTTTATTGGGGGACTATGTTCTCGAGGATATCATCCTCCCACTAGTCAGTGTTTTACCATTGACGTGGTTTATTGGGGGACTATGTTCTCGAGGATATCATCGACTGTCTTCTCGAGGGTATCATCGACTATGTTCTCGAGGATATCAGCCGCCCACTAGTCAGTGTTTTACCATTGACATGGTTTATTGGGGGACTATGTTCTCGAGGATATCATCCGCCCACTAGTCAGTGTTTTACCATTGAGGTGGTTTATTGGGGGACTATGTTCTAGAGGATATCATCGACTGTGTTCTCGAGGGTATTATCCGCCCACTAGTCAGTGTTTTACCATTGACGTGGTTTATTGGGGGACTATGTTCTCGAGGATATCATCCGCCCACTAGTCAGTGTTTTACCATTGAAGTGGTTTATTGGGGGACTATGTTCTCGAGGGTATCATCTGCCCTCTAGTCAGTGTTTTACCATTGACGTGGTTTATTGGGGGACTGTGTTCTCGAGGATATCATCGACTGTGTTCTCGAGGGTATCATCCGCCCACTAGTCAGTGTTTTACCATTGACATGGTTTATTGGGGGACTATGTTCTCGAGGGTATCATCTGCCCATTAGTCAGTGTTTTACCATTGACATGGTTTATTGGGGGACTGTGTTCTCGAGGATATCATCGACTGTGTTCTCGAGGGTATCATCCGCCCACTAGTCAGTGTTTTACCATTGACATGGTTTATTGGGGGACTGTGTTCTCGAGGATATCATCGACTGTGTTCTTGAGGATATCATCCGCCCACTAGTCAGTGTTTTACCATTGACATGGTTTATTGGGGGACTGTGTTCTCGAGGATATCATCGACCGTGTTCTCGAGGATATCATCCGCCCACTAGTCAGTGTTTTACCATTGACGTGGTTTATTGGGGGACTATGTTCTCGAGGATATCATCGACTGTGTTCTCGAGGATATCATCCGCCCACTAGTCAGTGTTTTACCATTGACGTGGTTTATTGGAGGACTGTGTTCTAGAGGATATCATCGACTGTGTTCTCGAGGATATCATCCGCCCACTAGTCAGTGTTTTACCATTGACATGGTTTATTGGGGGACTGTGTTCCCGAGGGTATCATCGACTGTGTTCTCGAGGATATCATCCGCCCACTAGTCAGTGTTTTGCCATTGACATGGTTTATTGGAGGACTATGTTCTCGAGGGTATCATCCGCCCACTAGTCAGTGTTTTACCATTGACGTGGTTTATTGGGGGACTGTGTTCTCTAGGGTATCATCGACTGTGTTCTCGAGGATATCATCGACTGTGTTCTCGAGGATATCATCCGCCCACTAGTCAGTGTTTTACCATTGACATGGTTTATTGGGGGACTGTGTTCTCGAGGATATCATCGACTGTGTTCTCGAGGATATCATCCGCCCACTAGTCAGTGTTTTACCATTGACATGGTTTATTGGGGGACTATGTTCTCGAGGGTATCATCTGCCCACTAGTCAGTGTTTTACCATTGACGTGGTTTATTGGGGGACTGTGTTCTCGAGGATATCATCGACTGTGTTCTCGAGGGTATCATCCGCCCACTAGTTAGTGTTTTACCATTGACATGGTTTATTGGGGGACTATGTTCTCGAGGGTATCATCTGCCCATTAGTCAGTGTTTTACCATTGACATGGTTTATTGGGGGACTATGTTCTCGAGGATATCATCGATTATGTTCTCGAGGGTATCATCTGCCCACTAGTCAGTGTTTTACCATTGACGTGGTTTATTGGGGGACTGTGTTCTCGAGGGTATCATCCGCCCACTAGTCAGTGTTTTACCACTGACGTGGTTTATTGGAGGACTATGTTCTCGAGGGTATCATCCGCCCACTAGTCAGTGTTTTACCATTGACGTGGTTTATTGGAGGACTGTGTTCTCGAGGATATCATCGACTGTGTTCTCGAGGGTATCAGCCGCCCACTAGTCAGTGTTTTACCATTGACATGGTTTATTGGGGGACTGTGTTCTCGAGGATATCATCGACTGTGTTCTCGAGGGTATCATCCGCCCACTAGTCAGTGTTTTACCATTGACGTGGTTTATTGGGGGACTGTGTTCTCGAGGGTATCATCCGCCCACTAGTCAGTGTTTTACCATTGACGTGGTTTATTGGGGGACTGTGTTCTCGAGGGTATCATCGACTGTGTTCTCGAGGATATCATCGACTGTGTTCTCGAGGATATCATCCGCCCACTAGTCAGTGTTTTACTATTGACGTGGTTTATTGGGGGACTGTGTTCTCGAGGATATCATCGATTATGTTCTCGAGGGTATCATCTGCCCATTAGTCAGTGTTTTACCATTGACATGGTTTATTGGGGGACTATGTTCTCGAGGATATCATCGATTATGTTCTCGAGGGTATCATCTGCCCACTAGTCAGTGTTTTACCATTGACGTGGTTTATTGGGGGACTGTGTTCTCGAGGGTATCATCCGCCCACTAGTCAGTGTTTTACCACTGACGTGGTTTATTGGAGGACTATGTTCTCGAGGGTATCATCCGCCCACTAGTCAGTGTTTTACCATTGACGTGGTTTATTGGAGGACTGTGTTCTCGAGGATATCATCGACTGTGTTCTCGAGGGTATCAGCCGCCCACTAGTCAGTGTTTTACCATTGACATGGTTTATTGGGGGACTGTGTTCTCGAGGATATCATCGACTGTGTTCTCGAGGGTATCATCCGCCCACTAGTCAGTGTTTTACCATTGACGTGGTTTATTGGGGGACTGTGTTCTCGAGGGTATCATCCGCCCACTAGTCAGTGTTTTACCATTGACGTGGTTTATTGGGGGACTGTGTTCTCGAGGGTATCATCGACTGTGTTCTCGAGGATATCATCGACTGTGTTCTCGAGGATATCATCCGCCCACTAGTCAGTGTTTTACTATTGACGTGGTTTATTGGGGGACTGTGTTCTCGAGGGTATCATCCGCCCACTAGTCAGTGTTTTACCACTGACGTGGTTTATTGGAGGACTATGTTCTCGAGGGTATCATCCGCCCACTATTCAGTATTTTACCATTGACGTGGTTTATTGGAGGACTGTGTTCTCGAGGATGTCATCGACTGTGTTCTCGAGGGTATCATCCGCCCACTAGTCAGTGTTTTACCATTGACATGGTTTATTGGGGGACTGTGTTCTCGAGGATATCATCGACTGTGTTCTCGAGGGTATCATCCGCCCACTAGTCAGTGTTTTACCATTGACGTGGTTTATTGGGGGACTGTGTTCTCGAGGGTATCATCCGCCCACTAGTCAGTGTTTTACCACTGACGTGGTTTATTGGAGGACTATGTTCTCGAGGGTATCATCCGCCCACTAGTCAGTGTTTTACCATTGACGTGGTTTATTGGAGGACTGTGTTCTCGAGGATATCATCGACTGTGTTCTCGAGGGTATCAGCCGCCCACTAGTCAGTGTTTTACCATTGACATGGTTTATTGGGGGACTGTGTTCTCGAGGATATCATCGACTGTGTTCTCGAGGGTATCATCCGCCCACTAGTCAGTGTTTTACCATTGACGTGGTTTATTGGGGGACTGTGTTCTCGAGGGTATCATCCGCCCACTAGTCAGTGTTTTACCATTGACGTGGTTTATTGGGGGACTGTGTTCTCGAGGGTATCATCGACTGTGTTCTCGAGGATATCATCGACTGTGTTCTCGAGGATATCATCCGCCCACTAGTCAGTGTTTTACTATTGACGTGGTTTATTGGGGGACTGTGTTCTCGAGGGTATCATCCGCCCACTAGTCAGTGTTTTACCACTGACGTGGTTTATTGGAGGACTATGTTCTCGAGGGTATCATCCGCCCACTATTCAGTATTTTACCATTGACGTGGTTTATTGGAGGACTGTGTTCTCGAGGATATCATCGACTGTGTTCTCGAGGGTATCATCCGCCCACTAGTCAGTGTTTTACCATTGACATGGTTTATTGGGGGACTGTGTTCTCGAGGATATCATCGACTGTGTTCTCGAGGGTATCATCCGCCCACTAGTCAGTGTTTTACCATTGACGTGGTTTATTGGGGGACTGTGTTCTCGAGGGTATCATCCGCCCACTAGTCAGTGTTTTACCATTGACATGGTTTATTGGGGGACTGTGTTCTCGAGGATATCATCGACTGTGTTTTCGAGGGTATCATCCGCCCACTAGTCAGTGTTTTACCATTGACGTGGTTTATTGGGGGACTGTGTTCTCGAGGGTATCATCCGCCCACTAGTCAGTGTTTTACCATTGACATGGTTTATTGGGGGACTGTGTTCTCGAGGATATCATCGACTGTGTTCTCGAGGATATCATCCGCCCACTAGTCAGTGTTTTACCATTGACATGGTTTATTGGGGGACTGTGTTCTCGAGGATATCATCGACTGTGTTATCGAGGGTATCATCCGCCCACTAGTCAGTGTTTTACCATTGACGTGGTTTATTGGGGGACTGTGTTCTCGAGGGTATCATCCGCCCACTAGTCAGTGTTTTACCATTGACATGGTTTATTGGGGGACTGTGTTCTCGAGGATATCATCGACTGTCTTCTCGAGGATATCATCCGCCCACTAGTCAGTGTTTTACCATTGACATGGTTTATTGGGGGACTGTGTTCTCGAGGATATCATCGACTGTGTTCTCGAGGGTATCATCCGCCCACTAGTCAGTGTTTTACCATTGACGTGGTTTATTGGGGGATTGTGTTCTCGAGGATATCATCGACTGTGTTCTCGAGGATATCATTCGCCCACTAGTCAGTGTTTTACCATTGACGTGGTTTATTGGGGAATGTGTTCTCGAGGATATCATCGACTGTGTTCTCGAGGATATCATCCGCCCACTAGTCAGTGTTTTACCATTGACGTGGTTTATTGGGGGACTGTGTTCTCGAGGGTATCATCGACTGTGTTCTCGAGGGTATCATTCGCCCACTAGTCAGTGTTTTACCATTGACGTGGTTTATTGGGGACTGTGTTCTCGAGGATATCATCGACTGTGTTCTCGAGGATATCATCCGCCCACTAGTCAGTGTTTTACCATTGACATGGTTTATTGGGGGACTGTGTTCTCGAGGATATCATCGACTGTGTTCTCGAGGGTATCATCCGCCCACTAGTCAGTGTTTTACCATTGACATGGTTTATTGGGGGACTGTGTTCTCGAGGGTATCATCGACTGTGTTCTCGAGGATATCATCGACTGTGTTCTCGAGGATATCATCCGCCCACTAGTCAGTGTTTTACCATTGACGTGGTTTATTGGGGGACTGTGTTCTCGAGGATATCATCGACTGTGTTCTCGAGGGTATCATCCGCCCACTAGTCAGTGTTTTACCATTGAGGTGGTTTATTGGGGGACTATGTTCTCGAGGATATCATCGACTATGTTCTCGAGGGTATCAGCCGCCCACTAGTCAGTGCTTTACCATTGACGTGGTTTATTGGGGACTGTGTTCTCGAGGATATCATCGACTGTGTTCTCGAGGATATCATCCGCCCACTAGTCAGTGTTTTACCATTGACGTGGTTTATTGGGGGACTATGTTCTCGAGGATATCATCGACTGTGTTCTCGAGGGTATCAGCCGCCCACTAGTCAGTGTTTTACCATTGACATGGTTTATTGGGGGACTGTGTTCTCGAGGGTATCATCCGCCCACTAGTCAGTATTTTACCATTTACGTGGTTTATTGGGGGACTATGTTCTCGAGGATATCATCGACTGTGTTCTCGAGGATATCATCCTCCCACTAGTCAGTGTTTTACCATTGACGTGGTTTATTGGGGGACTGTGTTCTCGAGGATATCATCGACTGTGTTCTCGAGGATATCATCGACTGTGTTCTCGAGGGTATCATCCGCCCACTAGTCAGTGTTTTACCATTGACGTGGTTTATTGGGGGACTATGTTCTCGAGGATATCATCGACTGTGTTCTCGAGGGTATCATCGACTGTGTTCTCGAGGGTATCATCCGCCCACTAGTCAGTGTTTTACCATTGACATGGTTTATTGGGGGACTATGTTCTCGAGGATATCATCGACTGTGTTCTCGAGGGTATCATCGACTGTGTTCTCGAGGATATCATCCGCCCACTAGTCAGTGTTTTACCATTGACGTGGTTTATTGGAGGACTGTGTTCTCGAGGATATCATCGACTGTGTTCTCGAGGATATCATCCGCCCACTAGTCAGTGTTTTACCATTGACATGGTTTATTGGGGGACTGTGTTCCCGAGGGTATCATCGACTGTGTTCTCGAGGATATCATCCGCCCACTAGTCAGTGTTTTACCATTGACATGGTTTATTGGAGGACTATGTTCTCGAGGGTATCATCCGCCCACTAGTCAGTGTTTTACCATTGACGTGGTTTATTGGGGGACTGTGTTCTCTAGGGTATCATCGACTGTGTTCTCGAGGATATCATCGACTGTGTTCTCGAGGATATCATCCGCCCACTAGTCAGTGTTTTACCATTGACATGGTTTATTGGGGGACTGTGTTCTCGAGGATATCATCGACTGTGTTCTCGAGGATATCATCCGCCCACTAGTCAGTGTTTTACCATTGACATGGTTTATTGGGGGACTATGTTCTCGAGGGTATCATCTGCCCACTAGTCAGTGTTTTACCATTGACGTGGTTTATTGGGGGACTGTGTTCTCGAGGATATCATCGACTGTGTTCTCGAGGGTATCATCCGCCCACTAGTTAGTGTTTTACCATTGACATGGTTTATTGGGGGACTATGTTCTCGAGGGTATCATCTGCCCATTAGTCAGTGTTTTACCATTGACATGGTTTATTGGGGGACTATGTTCTCGAGGATATCATCGATTATGTTCTCGAGGGTATCATCTGCCCACTAGTCAGTGTTTTACCATTGACGTGGTTTATTGGGGGACTGTGTTCTCGAGGGTATCATCCGCCCACTAGTCAGTGTTTTACCACTGACGTGGTTTATTGGAGGACTATGTTCTCGAGGGTATCATCCGCCCACTAGTCAGTGTTTTACCATTGACGTGGTTTATTGGAGGACTGTGTTCTCGAGGATATCATCGACTGTGTTCTCGAGGGTATCAGCCGCCCACTAGTCAGTGTTTTACCATTGACATGGTTTATTGGGGGACTGTGTTCTCGAGGATATCATCGACTGTGTTCTCGAGGGTATCATCCGCCCACTAGTCAGTGTTTTACCATTGACGTGGTTTATTGGGGGACTGTGTTCTCGAGGGTATCATCCGCCCACTAGTCAGTGTTTTACCATTGACGTGGTTTATTGGGGGACTGTGTTCTCGAGGGTATCATCGACTGTGTTCTCGAGGATATCATCGACTGTGTTCTCGAGGATATCATCCGCCCACTAGTCAGTGTTTTACTATTGACGTGGTTTATTGGGGGACTGTGTTCTCGAGGGTATCATCCGCCCACTAGTCAGTGTTTTACCACTGACGTGGTTTATTGGAGGACTATGTTCTCGAGGGTATCATCCGCCCACTATTCAGTATTTTACCATTGACGTGGTTTATTGGAGGACTGTGTTCTCGAGGATGTCATCGACTGTGTTCTCGAGGGTATCATCCGCCCACTAGTCAGTGTTTTACCATTGACATGGTTTATTGGGGGACTGTGTTCTCGAGGATATCATCGACTGTGTTCTCGAGGGTATCATCCGCCCACTAGTCAGTGTTTTACCATTGACGTGGTTTATTGGGGGACTGTGTTCTCGAGGGTATCATCCGCCCACTAGTCAGTGTTTTACCACTGACGTGGTTTATTGGAGGACTATGTTCTCGAGGGTATCATCCGCCCACTAGTCAGTGTTTTACCATTGACGTGGTTTATTGGAGGACTGTGTTCTCGAGGATATCATCGACTGTGTTCTCGAGGGTATCAGCCGCCCACTAGTCAGTGTTTTACCATTGACATGGTTTATTGGGGGACTGTGTTCTCGAGGATATCATCGACTGTGTTCTCGAGGGTATCATCCGCCCACTAGTCAGTGTTTTACCATTGACGTGGTTTATTGGGGGACTGTGTTCTCGAGGGTATCATCCGCCCACTAGTCAGTGTTTTACCATTGACGTGGTTTATTGGGGGACTGTGTTCTCGAGGGTATCATCGACTGTGTTCTCGAGGATATCATCGACTGTGTTCTCGAGGATATCATCCGCCCACTAGTCAGTGTTTTACTATTGACGTGGTTTATTGGGGGACTGTGTTCTCGAGGGTATCATCCGCCCACTAGTCAGTGTTTTACCACTGACGTGGTTTATTGGAGGACTATGTTCTCGAGGGTATCATCCGCCCACTATTCAGTATTTTACCATTGACGTGGTTTATTGGAGGACTGTGTTCTCGAGGATATCATCGACTGTGTTCTCGAGGGTATCATCCGCCCACTAGTCAGTGTTTTACCATTGACATGGTTTATTGGGGGACTGTGTTCTCGAGGATATCATCGACTGTGTTCTCGAGGGTATCATCCGCCCACTAGTCAGTGTTTTACCATTGACGTGGTTTATTGGGGGACTGTGTTCTCGAGGGTATCATCCGCCCACTAGTCAGTGTTTTACCATTGACATGGTTTATTGGGGGACTGTGTTCTCGAGGATATCATCGACTGTGTTTTCGAGGGTATCATCCGCCCACTAGTCAGTGTTTTACCATTGACGTGGTTTATTGGGGGACTGTGTTCTCGAGGGTATCATCCGCCCACTAGTCAGTGTTTTACCATTGACATGGTTTATTGGGGGACTGTGTTCTCGAGGATATCATCGACTGTGTTCTCGAGGATATCATCCGCCCACTAGTCAGTGTTTTACCATTGACATGGTTTATTGGGGGACTGTGTTCTCGAGGATATCATCGACTGTGTTATCGAGGGTATCATCCGCCCACTAGTCAGTGTTTTACCATTGACGTGGTTTATTGGGGGACTGTGTTCTCGAGGGTATCATCCGCCCACTAGTCAGTGTTTTACCATTGACATGGTTTATTGGGGGACTGTGTTCTCGAGGATATCATCGACTGTCTTCTCGAGGATATCATCCGCCCACTAGTCAGTGTTTTACCATTGACATGGTTTATTGGGGGACTGTGTTCTCGAGGATATCATCGACTGTGTTCTCGAGGGTATCATCCGCCCACTAGTCAGTGTTTTACCATTGACGTGGTTTATTGGGGGATTGTGTTCTCGAGGATATCATCGACTGTGTTCTCGAGGATATCATTCGCCCACTAGTCAGTGTTTTACCATTGACGTGGTTTATTGGGGAATGTGTTCTCGAGGATATCATCGACTGTGTTCTCGAGGATATCATCCGCCCACTAGTCAGTGTTTTACCATTGACGTGGTTTATTGGGGGACTGTGTTCTCGAGGGTATCATCGACTGTGTTCTCGAGGGTATCATTCGCCCACTAGTCAGTGTTTTACCATTGACGTGGTTTATTGGGGACTGTGTTCTCGAGGATATCATCGACTGTGTTCTCGAGGATATCATCCGCCCACTAGTCAGTGTTTTACCATTGACATGGTTTATTGGGGGACTGTGTTCTCGAGGATATCATCGACTGTGTTCTCGAGGGTATCATCCGCCCACTAGTCAGTGTTTTACCATTGACATGGTTTATTGGGGGACTGTGTTCTCGAGGGTATCATCGACTGTGTTCTCGAGGATATCATCGACTGTGTTCTCGAGGATATCATCCGCCCACTAGTCAGTGTTTTACCATTGACGTGGTTTATTGGGGGACTGTGTTCTCGAGGATATCATCGACTGTGTTCTCGAGGGTATCATCCGCCCACTAGTCAGTGTTTTACCATTGAGGTGGTTTATTGGGGGACTATGTTCTCGAGGATATCATCGACTATGTTCTCGAGGGTATCAGCCGCCCACTAGTCAGTGCTTTACCATTGACGTGGTTTATTGGGGACTGTGTTCTCGAGGATATCATCGACTGTGTTCTCGAGGATATCATCCGCCCACTAGTCAGTGTTTTACCATTGACGTGGTTTATTGGGGGACTATGTTCTCGAGGATATCATCGACTGTGTTCTCGAGGATATCAGCCGCCCACTAGTCAGTGTTTTACCATTGACATGGTTTATTGGGGGACTGTGTTCTCGAGGGTATCATCCGCCCACTAGTCAGTATTTTACCATTTACGTGGTTTATTGGGGGACTATGTTCTCGAGGATATCATCGACTGTGTTCTCGAGGATATCATCCTCCCACTAGTCAGTGTTTTACCATTGACGTGGTTTATTGGGGGACTGTGTTCTCGAGGATATCATCGACTGTGTTCTCGAGGATATCATCGACTGTGTTCTCGAGGGTATCATCCGCCCACTAGTCAGTGTTTTACCATTGACGTGGTTTATTGGGGGACTATGTTCTCGAGGATATCATCGACTGTGTTCTCGAGGGTATCATCGACTGTGTTCTCGAGGGTATCATCCGCCCACTAGTCAGTGTTTTACCATTTACATGGTTTATTGGGGGACTATGTTCTCGAGGATATCATCGACTGTGTTCTCGAGGGTATCATCGACTGTGTTCTCGAGGATATCATCCGCCCACTAGTCAGTGTTTTACCATTGACATGGTTTATTGGGGGACTATGTTCTCGAGGATATCATCGACTGTGTTCTCGAGGGTATCATCCGCCCACTAGTCAGTGTTTTACCATTGACGTGGTTTATTGGGGGACTATGTTCTCGAGGATATCATCGACTGTGTTCTCGAGGGTATCATCGACTGTGTTCTCGAGGATATCATCCGCCCACTAGTCAGTGTTTTACCATTGACGTGGTTTATTGGGGGACTGTGTTCTCGAGGATATCATCGACTGTGTTCTCGAGGGTATCATCGACTATGTTCTCGAGGATATCATCCGCCCACTAGTCAGTGTTTTACCATTGACGTGGTTTATTGGGGGACTGTGTTCTCGAGGGTATCATTCGCCCACTAGTCAGTGTTTTACCATTGACGTGGTTTATTGGGGGACTGTGTTCTCGAGGGTATCATCGACTGTGTTCTCGAGGGTATCATCGACTGTGTTCTCGAGGGTATCATCCGCCCACTAGTCAGTGTTTTACAATTGACGTGGTTTATTGGGGGACTATGTTCTCGAGGATATCATCGACTGTGTTCTCGAGGGTATCATCGACTGTGTTCTCGAGGATATCATCCGCCCACTAGTCAGTGTTTTACCATTGACTTTGTTTATTGGGGGACTATGTTCTCGAGGGTATCATCGACTATGTTCTCGAGGATATCAGCCGCCCACTAGTCAGTGTTTTACCATTGACATGGTTTATTGGGGGACTATGTTCTCGATGGTATCATCCGCCCACTAGTCAGTGTTTTACCATTGACATGGTTTATTGGGGACTATGTTCTCGAGGATATCATCGACTGTGTTCTCGAGGGTATCATCGACTATGTTCTCGAGGATACCAGCCGCCCACTAGTCAGCGTTTTACCATTGACATGGTTTATTGGGGGACTATGTTCTCGAGGATATCATCCGCCCACTAGTCAGTGTTTTACCATTGACGTGGTTTATTGGGGGACTATGTTCTCGAGGATATCATCGACTGTGTTCTCGAGGGTATCATCGACTATGTTCTCGAGGATATCAGCCGCCCACTAGTCAGTGTTTTACCATTGACATGGTTTATTGGGGGACTATGTTCTCGAGGATATCATCCGCCCACTAGTCAGTGTTTTACCATTGAGGTGGTGTATTGGGGGACTATGTTCTAGAGGATATCATCGACTGTGTTCTCGAGGATATCATCCGCCCACTAGTCAGTGTTTTACCATTGACGTGGTTTATTGGGGGACTATGTTCTCGAGGGTATCAGCCGCCCACTAGTCAGTGTTTTACCATTGACATGGTTTATTGGGGGACTGTGTTCTCGAGGGTATCATCCGCCCACTAGTCAGTGTTTTACCATTGACGTGGTTTATTGGGGGACTATGTTCTCGAGGATATCATCCGCCCACTAGTCAGTGTTTTACCATTGAAGTGGTTTATTGGGGGACTATGTTCTCGAGGATATCATCGACTGTGTTCTCGAGGGTATCATCCGCCCACTAGTCAGTGTTTTACCATTGACATGGTTTATTGGGGGACTGTGTTCTCGAGGATATCATCGACTGTGTTCTTGAGGATATCATCCGCCCACTAGTCAGTGTTTTACCATTGACATGGTTTATTGGGGGACTGTGTTCTCGAGGATATCATCGACTGTGTTCTCGAGGATATCATCCGCCCACTAGTCAGTGTTTTACCATTGACGTGGTTTATTGGGGGACTGTGTTCTCGAGGGTATCATCGACTGTGTTCTCGAGGATATCATTCGCCCACTAGTCAGTGTTTTACCATTGACATGGTTTATTGGGGGACTGTGTTCTCGAGGATATCATCGACTGTGTTCTCGAGGGTATCATCCGCCCACTAGTCAGTGTTTTACCATTGACGTGGTTTATTGGGGGACTATGTTCTCGAGGATATCATCGTCTGTGTTCTCGAGGGTATCATCCACCCACTAGTCAGTGTTTTACCATTGACGTGGTTTATTTGGGGACTGTGTTCTCGAGGATATCATCGACTGTGTTCTCGAGGGTATCATCCGCCCACTAGTCAGTATTTTACCATTGACGTGGTTTATTGGGGGACTGTGTTCTCGAGGGTATCATCCGCCCACTAGTCAGTGTTTTACCATTGAAGTGGTTTATTGGGGACTGTGTTCTCGAGGATATCATCCGCCCACTAGTCAGTGTTTTACAATTGACGTGGTTTATTGGGGGCTGTGTTCTCGAGGGTATCATCGACTGTGTTCTCGAGGATATCATCGACTGTGTTCTCGAGGGTATCATCCGCCCACTAGTCAGTGTTTTACCATTGACATGGTTTATTGGGGGCTGTGTTCACGAGGGTATCATCGACTGTGTTCTCGAGGATATCATCGACTGTGTTTTCGAGGATATCATTCGCCCACTAGTCAGTGTTTTACCATTGACGTGGTTTATTGGGGGACTGTGTTCTCGAGGATATCATCGACTGTGTTCTCGAGGATATCATCCGCCCACTAGTCAGTGTTTTACCATTGACATGGTTTATTGGGGGACTATGTTCTCGAGGGTATCATCCGCCCACTAGTCAGTGTTTTACCATTGACGTGGTTTATTGGGGGACTATGTTCTCGAGGATATCATCGACTGTGTTCTCGAGGGTATCAGCCGCCCACTAGTCAGTGTTTTACCATTGACATGGTTTATTGGGGGACTATGTTCTCGAGGATATCATCGACTGTGTTCTCGAGGATATCATCCGCCCACTAGTCAGTGTTTTACCATTGACGTGGTTTATTGGGGGACTGGGTTCTCGAGGATATCATCGACTGTGTTCTCGAGGATATCATCGACTGTGTTCTCGAGGGTATCATCGACTGTGTTCTCGAGGGTATCATCCGCCCACTAGTCAGTGTTTTACCATTGACATGGTTTATTGGGGGACTATGTTCTCGAGGATATCATCGACTGTGTTCTCGAGGGTATCATCGACTGTGTTCTCGAGGATATCATCCGCCCACTAGTCAGTGTTTTACCATTGACATGGTTTATTGGGGGACTATGTTCTCGAGGATATCATCGACTGTGTTCTCGAGGGTATCATCCGCCCACTAGTCAGTGTTTTACCATTGACGTGGTTTATTGGGGGACTATGTTCTCGAGGATATCATCGACTGTGTTCTCGAGGGTATCATCGACTGTGTTCTCGAGGATATCATCCGCCCACTAGTCAGTGTTTTATCATTGACGTGGTTTATTGGGGGACTGTGTTCTCGAGGATATCATCGACTATGTTCTCGAGGGTATCATCGACTATGTTCTCCAGGATATCATCCGCCCACTAGTCAGTGTTTTACCATTGACGTGGTTTATTGGGAGACTGTGTTCTCGAGGGTATCATCCGCCCACTAGTCAGTGTTTTACCATTGACGTGGTTTATTGGGGGACTATGTTCTCGAGGATATCATCGACTGTGTTCTCGAGGGTATCATCGACTGTGTTCTCGAGGATATCATCCGCCCACTAGTCAGTGTTTTACCATTGACGTGGTTTATTGGGGGACTGTGTTCTCGAGGATATCATCGACTGTGTTCTCGAGGGTATCATCGACTATGTTCTCGAGGATATCATCCGCCCACTAGTCAGTGTTTTACCATTGACGTGGTTTATTGGGGGACTATGTTCTCGAGGATATCATCGACTGTGTTCTCGAGGGTATCATCGACTATGTTCTCGAGGATACCAGCCGCCCACTAGTCAGCGTTTTACCATTGACATGGTTTATTGGGGGACTATGTTCTCGAGGATATCATCCTCCCACTAGTCAGTGTTTTACCATTGACGTGGTTTATTGGGGGACTATGTTCTCGAGGATATCATCGACTGTGTTCTCGAGGGTATCATCGACTATGTTCTCGAGGATATCAGCCGCCCACTAGTCAGTGTTTTACCATTGACATGGTTTATTGGGGGACTATGTTCTCGAGGATATCATCCGCCCACTAGTCAGTGTTTTACCATTGAGGTGGTTTATTGGGGGACTATGTTCTAGAGGATATCATCGACTGTGTTCTCGAGGGTATTATCCGCCCACTAGTCAGTGTTTTACCATTGACGTGGTTTATTGGGGGACTATGTTCTCGAGGATATCATCCGCCCACTAGTCAGTGTTTTACCATTGAAGTGGTTTATTGGGGGACTATGTTCTCGAGGGTATCATCTGCCCTCTAGTCAGTGTTTTACCATTGACGTGGTTTATTGGGGGACTGTGTTCTCGAGGATATCATCGACTGTGTTCTCGAGAGTATCATCCGCCCACTAGTCAGTGTTTTACCATTGACATGGTTTATTGGGGGACTATGTTCTCGAGGGTATCATCTGCCCATTAGTCAGTGTTTTACCATTGACATGGTTTATTGGGGGACTGTGTTCTCGAGGATATCATCGACTGTGTTCTCGAGGGTATCATCCGCCCACTAGTCAGTGTTTTACCATTGACATGGTTTATTGGGGGACTGTGTTCTCGAGGATATCATCGACTGTGTTCTTGAGGATATCATCCGCCCACTAGTCAGTGTTTTACCATTGACATGGTTTATTGGGGGACTGTGTTCTCGAGGATATCATCGACTGTGTTCTCGAGGATATCATCCGCCCACTAGTCAGTGTTTTACCATTGACGTGGTTTATTGGGGGACTATGTTCTCGAGGATATCATCGACTGTGTTCTCGAGGATATCATCCGCCCACTAGTCAGTGTTTTACCATTGACGTGGTTTATTGGAGGACTGTGTTCTCGAGGATATCATCGACTGTGTTCTCGAGGATATCATCCGCTCACTAGTCAGTGTTTTACCATTGACGTGGTTTATTGGGGGACTGTGTTCCCGAGGGTATCATCGACTGTGTTCTCGAGGATATCATCCGCCCACTAGTCAGTGTTTTACCATTGACATGGTTTATTGGAGGACTATGTTCTCGAGGGTATCATCCGCCCACTAGTCAGTGTTTTACCATTGACGTGGTTTATTGGGGGACTGTGTTCTCTAGGGTATCATCGACTGTGTTCTCGAGGATATCATCGACTGTGTTCTCGAGGATATCATCCGCCCACTAGTCAGTGTTTTACCATTGACATGGTTTATTGGGGGACTGTGTTCTCGAGGATATCATCGACTGTGTTCTCGAGGGTATCATCCGCCCACTAGTCAGTGTTTTACCATTGACATGGTTTATTGGGGGACTATGTTCTCGAGGGTATCATCTGCCCATTAGTCAGTGTTTTACCATTGACATGGTTTATTGGGGGACTATGTTCTCGAGGATATCATCGATTATGTTCTCGAGGGTATCATCTGCCCACTAGTCAGTGTTTTACCATTGACGTGGTTTATTGGGGGACTGTGTTCTCGAGGGTATCATCCGCCCACTAGTCAGTGTTTTACCACTGACGTGGTTTATTGGAGGACTATGTTCTCGAGGGTATCATCCGCCCACTAGTCAGTGTTTTACCATTGACGTGGTTTATTGGAGGACTGTGTTCTCGAGGATATCATCGACTGTGTTCTCGAGGGTATCATCCGCCCACTAGTCAGTGTTTTACCATTGACGTGGTTTATTGGGGGACTGTGTTCTCGAGGGTATCATCCGCCCACTAGTCAGTGTTTTACCATTGACGTGGTTTATTGGGGGACTGTGTTCTCGAGGGTATCATCGACTGTGTTCTCGAGGATATCATCGACTGTGTTCTCGAGGATATCATCCGCCCACTAGTCAGTGTTTTACTATTGACGTGGTTTATTGGGGGACTGTGTTCTCGAGGGTATCATCCGCCCACTAGTCAGTGTTTTACCACTAACGTGGTTTATTGGAGGACTATGTTCTCGAGGGTATCATCCGCCCACTATTCAGTATTTTACCATTGACGTGGTTTATTGGAGGACTGTGTTCTCGAGGATATCATCGACTGTGTTCTCGAGGGTATCATCCGCCCACTAGTCAGTGTTTTACCATTGACATGGTTTATTGGGGGACTGTGTTCTCGAGGATATCATCGACTGTGTTCTCGAGGGTATCATCCGCCCACTAGTCAGTGTTTTACCATTGACGTGGTTTATTGTAGGACTGTGTTCTCGAGGGTATCATCCGCCCACTAGTCAGTGTTTTACCACTGACGTGGTTTATTGGAGGACTATGTTCTCGAGGGTATCATCCGCCCACTAGTCAGTGTTTTACCATTGACGTGGTTTATTGGAGGACTGTGTTCTCGAGGATATCATCGACTGTGTTCTCGAGGGTATCAGCCGCCCACTAGTCAGTGTTTTACCATTGACATGGTTTATTGGGGGACTGTGTTCTCGAGGATATCATCGACTGTGTTCTCGAGGGTATCATCCGCCCACTAGTCAGTGTTTTACCATTGACGTGGTTTATTGGGGGACTGTGTTCTCGAGGGTATCATCCGCCCACTAGTCAGTGTTTTACCATTGACGTGGTTTATTGGTGGACTGTGTTCTCGAGGGTATCATCGACTGTGTTCTCGAGGATATCATCGACTGTGTTCTCGAGGATATCATCCGCCCACTAGTCAGTGTTTTACCATTGACATGGTTTATTGGGGGACTGTGTTCTCGAGGATATCATCGACTGTGTTCTCGAGGGTATCATCCGCCCACTAGTCAGTGTTTTACCATTGACATGGTTTATTGGGGGACTGTGTTCTCGAGGGTATCATCGACTGTGTTCTCGAGGATATCATCGACTGTGTTCTCGAGGATATCATCCGCCCACTAGTCAGTGTTTTACCATTGACGTGGTTTATTGGGGGACTGTGTTCTCGAGGATATCATCGACTGTGTTCTCGAGGGTATCATCCGCCCACTAGTCAGTGTTTTACCATTGAGGTGGTTTATTGGGGGACTATGTTCTCGAGGATATCATCGACTATGTTCTCGAGGGTATCAGCCGCCCACTAGTCAGTGCTTTACCATTGACGTGGTTTATTGGGGACTGTGTTCTCGAGGATATCATCGACTGTGTTCTCGAGGATATCATCCGCCCACTAGTCAGTGTTTTACCATTGACATGGTTTATTGGGGGACTGTGTTCTCGAGGATATCATCGACTGTGTTCTCGAGGGTATCATCCGCCCACTAGTCAGTGTTTTACCATTGACATGGTTTATTGGGGGACTGTGTTCTCGAGGATATCATCGACTGTGTTCTCGAGGATATCATCCGCCCACTAGTCAGTGTTTTACCATTGACGTGGTTTATTGGGGGACTATGTTCTCGAGGATATCATCGACTGTGTTCTCGAGGATATCATCCGCCCACTAGTCAGTGTTTTACCATTGACACGGTTTATTGGGGGACTGTGTTCTCGAGGATATCATCGACTGTGTTCTCGAGGGTATCATCCGCCCACTAGTCAGTGTTTTACCATTGACATGGTTTATTGGGGGACTGTGTTCTCGAGGATATCATCGACTATGTTCTCGAGGATATCATCCGCCCACTAGTCAGTGTTTTACCATTGACGTGGTTTATTGGGGGACTATGTTCTCGAGGATATCATCGACTGTGTTCTCGAGGATATCATCCGCCCACTAGTCAGTGTTTTACCATTGACATGGTTTATTGGGGGACTGTGTTCTCGAGGATATCATCGACTGTGTTCTCGAGGGTATCATCCGCCCACTAGTCAGTGTTTTACCATTGACATGGTTTATTGGGGGACTGTGTTCTCGAGGATATCATCGACTATGTTCTCGAGGATATCATCCGCCCACTAGTCAGTGTTTTACCATTGACGTGGTTTATTGGGGGACTATGTTCTCGAGGATATCATCGACTGTGTTCTCGAGGATATCATCCGCCCACTAGTCAGTGTTTTACCATTGACGTGGTTTATTGGGGGACTGTGTTCTCGAGGATATCATCGACTGTGTTCTCGAGGGTATCATCCGCCCACTAGTCAGTGTTTTACCATTGAGGTGGTTTATTGGGGGACTATGTTCTCGAGGATATCATCGACTATGTTCTCGAGGGTATCAGCCGCCCACTAGTCAGTGCTTTACCATTGACGTGGTTTATTGGGGACTGTGTTCTCGAGGATATCATCGACTGTGTTCTCGAGGATATCATCCGCCCACTAGTCAGTGTTTTACCATTGACATGGTTTATTGGGGGACTGTGTTCTCGAGGATATCATCGACTGTGTTCTCGAGGGTATCATCCGCCCACTAGTCAGTGTTTTACCATTGACATGGTTTATTGGGGGACTGTGTTCTCGAGGATATCATCGACTGTGTTCTCGAGGATATCATCCGCCCACTAGTCAGTGTTTTACCATTGACGTGGTTTATTGGGGGACTATGTTCTCGAGGATATCATCGACTGTGTTCTCGAGGATATCATCCGCCCACTAGTCAGTGTTTTACCATTGACATGGTTTATTGGGGGACTGTGTTCTCGAGGATATCATCGACTGTGTTCTCGAGGGTATCATCCGCCCACTAGTCAGTGTTTTACCATTGACATGGTTTATTGGGGGACTGTGTTCTCGAGGATATCATCGACTATGTTCTCGAGGATATCATCCGCCCACTAGTCAGTGTTTTACCATTGACGTGGTTTATTGGGGGACTATGTTCTCGAGGATATCATCGACTGTGTTCTCGAGGATATCATCCGCCCACTAGTCAGTGTTTTACCATTGACATGGTTTATTGGGGGACTGTGTTCTCGAGGATATCATCGACTGTGTTCTCGAGGGTATCATCCGCCCACTAGTCAGTGTTTTACCATTGACATGGTTTATTGGGGGACTGTGTTCTCGAGGATATCATCGACTATGTTCTCGAGGATATCATCCGCCCACTAGTCAGTGTTTTACCATTGACGTGGTTTATTGGGGGACTATGTTCTCGAGGATATCATCGACTGTGTTCTCGAGGATATCATCGCCCACTAGTCAGTGTTTTACCATTGACATGGTTTATTGGGGGACTGTGTTCTCGAGGATATCATCGACTGTGTTCTCGAGGGTATCATCCGCCCACTAGTCAGTGTTTTACCATTGACGTGGTTTATTGTGGGACTGTGTTCTCGAGGATATCATCGACTGTGTTTTCGAGGATATCATCCGCCCACTAGTCAGTGTTTTACCATTGACATGGTTTATTGGGGGACTGTGTTCTCGAGGATATCATCGACTGTGTTCTCGAGGGTATCAGCCGCCCACTAGTCAGTGTTTTACCATTGACATGGTTTATTGGGGGACTGTGTTCTCGAGGATATCATCGACTGTGTTCTCGAGGGTATCAGCCGCCCACTAGTCAGTGTTTTACCATTGACGTGGTTTATTGGGGGACTGTGTTCTCGAGGGTATCATCCGCCCACTAGTCAGTGTTTTACCATTGACTTTGTTTATTGGGGGACTATGTTCTCGAGGATATCATCGACTGTGTTCTCGAGGATATCATCCGCCCACTAGTCAGTGTTTTACCATTGACGTGGTTTATTGGGGGACTGTGTTCTCGAGGGTATCATCGACTGTGTTCTCGAGGGTATCATCGACTGTGTTCTCGAGGATATCATCCGCCCACTAGTCAGTGTTTTACCATTGACGTGGTTTATTGGGGGACTATGTTCTCGAGGATATCATCGACTGTGTTGTCGAGGATATCATCCGCCCACTAGTCAGTGTTTTACCATTGACGTGGTTTATTGGGGGACTGTGTTCTCGAGGATATCATCGACTGTGTTCTCGAGGATATCATCCGCCCACTAGTCAGTGTTTTACCATTGACGTGGTTTATTGGGGGACTATGTTCTCGAGGATATCATCGACTGTGTTCTCGAGGATATCATCCGCCCACTAGTCAGTGTTTTACCATTGAAGTGGTTTATTGGGGACTGTGTTCTCGAGGATATCATCGACTGTGTTCTCGAGGATATCATCCGCCCACTAGTCAGTGTTTTACCATTGACATGGTTTATTGGGGGACTGTGTTCTCGAGGATATCATCGACTGTGTTCTCGAGGGTATCATCCGCCCACTAGTCAGTGTTTTACCATTGACATGGTTTATTGGGGGACTGTGTTCTCGAGGATATCATCGACTGTGTTCTCGAGGATATCATCCGCCCACTAGTCAGTGTTTTACCATTGACGTGGTTTATTGGGGGACTATGTTCTCGAGGATATCATCGACTGTGTTCTCGAGGATATCATCCGCCCACTAGTCAGTGTTTTACCATTCACATGGTTTATTGGGGGACTGTGTTCTCGAGGATATCATCGACTGTGTTCTCGAGGGTATCATCCGCCCACTAGTCAGTGTTTTACCATTGACATGGTTTATTGGGGGACTGTGTTCTCGAGGATATCATCGACTATGTTCTCGAGGATATCATCCGCCCACTAGTCAGTGTTTTACCATTGACGTGGTTTATTGGGGGACTATGTTCTCGAGGATATCATCGACTGTGTTCTTGAGGATATCATCCGCCCACTAGTCAGTGTTTTACCATTGACATGGTTTATTGGGGGACTGTGTTCTCGAGGATATCATCGACTGTGTTCTCGAGGGTATCATCCGCCCACTAGTCAGTGTTTTACCATTGACATGGTTTATTGGGGGACTGTGTTCTCGAGAATATCATCGACTATGTTCTCGAGGATATCATCCGCCCACTAGTCAGTGTTTTACCATTGACGTGGTTTATTGGGGGACTATGTTCTCGAGGATATCATCGACTGTGTTCTCGAGGATATCATCCGCCCACTAGTCAGTGTTTTACCATTGACATGGTTTATTGGGGGACTGTGTTCTCGAGGATATCATCGACTGTGTTCTCGAGGGTATCATCCGCCCACTAGTCAGTGTTTTACCATTGACGTGGTTTATTGGGGGACTGTGTTCTCGAGGATATCATCGACTGTGTTTTCGAGGATATCATCCGCCCACTAGTCAGTGTTTTACCATTGACATGGTTTATTGGGGGACTGTGTTCTCGAGGATATCATCGACTGTGTTCTCGAGGGTATCAGCCGCCCACTAGTCAGTGTTTTACCATTGACGTGGTTTATTGGGGGACTGTGTTCTCGAGGGTATCATCCGCCCACTAGTCAGTGTTTTACCATTGACTTTGTTTATTGGGGGACTATGTTCTCGAGGATATCATCGACTGTGTTCTCGAGGATATCATCCGCCCACTAGTCAGTGTTTTACCATTGACGTGGTTTATTGGGGGACTGTGTTCTCGAGGGTATAATCGACTGTGTTCTCGAGGGTATCATCGACTGTGTTCTCGAGGATATCATCCGCCCACTAGTCAGTGTTTTACCATTGACGTGGTTTATTGGGGGACTATGTTCTCGAGGATATCATCGACTGTGTTCTCGAGGATATCATCCGCCCACTAGTCAGTGTTTTACCATTGAAGTGGTTTATTGGGGGACTGTGTTCTCGAGGGTATCAGCCGCCCACTAGTCAGTGTTTTACCATTGACTTTGTTTATTGGGGGACTATGTTCTCGAGGATATCATCGACTGTGTTCTCGAGGGTATCATCCGCCCACTAGTCAGTGTTTTACCATTGACGTGGTTTATTGGGGGACTGTGTTCTCGAGGGTATCATCGACTGTGTTCTCGAGGGTATTATCCGCCCATTAGTCAGTGTTTTACCATTGACGTGGTTTATTGGGGGACTGTGTTCTCGAGGATATCATCGACTGTGTTCTCGAGGGTATCATCCGCCCACTAGTCAGTGTTTTACCATTGACGTGGTTTATTGGGGGACTATGTTCTCGAGGATATCATCGACTGTGTTCTCGAGGGTATCATCCGCCCACTAGTCAGTGTTTTACCATTGACGTGGTTTATTGGGGGACTATGTTCTCGAGGATATCATCGACTGTGTTCTCGAGGGTATCATCCGCCCACTAATCAGTGTTTTACCATTGACGTGGTTTATTGGGGGACTATGTTCCCGAGGATATCATCGACTGTGTTCTCGAGGGTATCATCCGCCCACTAGTCGGTGTTTTACCATTGACGTGGTTTATTGGGGGACTATGTTCTCGAGGATATCATCGACTGTGTTCTCGAGGATATCATCCGCCCACTAGTCAGTGTTTTACCATTGACGTGGTTTATTGGGGGACTGTGTTCTCGAGGGTATCATCGACTGTGTTCTCGAGGGTATTATCCGCCCATTAGTCAGTGTTTTACCATTGACGTGGTTTATTGGGGGACTGTGTTCTCGAGGGTATCATCGACTGTGTTCTCGAGGGTATCATCTGCCCACTAGTCAGTGATTTACCATTGACGTGGTTTATTGGGGGACTGTGTTCTCGAAGATATCATCGACTGTGTTCTCGAGGGTATCATCCGCCCACTAGTCAGTGTTTTACCATTGACGTGGTTTATTGGGGGACTATGTTCTCGAGGATATCATCGACTGTGTTCTCGAGGGTATCATCCGCCCACTAGTCAGTGTTTTACCATTGACATGGTTTATTGGGGGACTGTGTTCTCGAGGATATCATCGACTGTGTTCTCGAGGATATCATCCGCCCACTAGTCAGTGTTTACCATTGACATGGTTTATTGGGGGACTGTGTTCTCGAGGGTATCATCAGCCCACTAGTCAGTGTTTTACCATTGACGTGGTTTATTGAAGGACTATGTTCTCGAGGGTATCATCGACTGTGTTCTCGAGGATATCATCCGCCCACTAGTCAGTGTTTTACCATTGACATGCTTTATTGGGGGACTGTGTTCTCGAGGATATCATCGACTGTGTTCTCGAGGGTATCATCCGCCCACTAGTCAGTGTTTTACCATTGACGTGGTTTATTGGAGGACTGTGTTCTCGAGGATATCATCGACTGTGTTCTCGAGGGTATCATCTGCCCACTAGTCAGTGTTTTACCATTGACGTGGTTTATTGGGGGACTGTGTTCTCGCGGGTATCATCGACTGTGTTCTCGAGGGTTTCATCCGCCCACTAGTCAGTGTTTTACCATTGACATGGTTTATTGGGGGACTGTGTTCTCGAGGATATCATCGACTGTGTTCTCGAGGATATCATCCGCCCACTAGTCAGTGTTTTACCATTGACATGGTTTATTGGGGGACTATGTTCTCGAGGATATCATCGACTGTGTTCTCGAGGATATCATCCGCCCACTAGTCAGTGTTTTACCATTGACATGGTTTATTGGGGGACTGTGTTCTCGAGGATATCATCGACTGTGTTTTCGAGGGTATCATCCGCCCACTAGTCAGTGTTTTACCATTGACATGGTTTATTGGGGGACTATGTTCTCGAGGATATCATCGACTGTGTTCTCGAGGGTATCATCCGCCCACTAGTCAGTGTTTTACCATTGACATGGTTTATTGGGGGACTATGTTCTCGAGGATATCATCGACTGTGTTCTCGAGGGTATCATCCGCCCACTAGTCAGTGTTTTACCATTGACATGGTTTATTGGGGGACTGTGTTCTCGAGGATATCATCGACTGTGTTCTCGAGGGTATCATCCGCCCACTAGTCAGTGTTTTACCATTGACGTGGTTTATTGGGGGACTATGTTCTCGAGGATATCATCGACTGTGTTCTCGAGGGTATCATCCGCCCACTAGTCAGTGTTTTACCATTGACATGGTTTATTGGGGGACTGTGTTCTCGAGGATATCATCGACTGTGTTCTCGCGGATATCATCCGCCCACTAGTCAGTGTTTTACCATTGACATGGTTTATTGGGGGACTGTGTTCTCGAGGGTATCATCAGCCCACTAGTCAGTGTTTTACCATTGACGTGGTTTATTGGAGGACTGTGTTCTCGAGGGTATCATCGACTATGTTCTCGAGGATATCATCCGCCCACTAGTCAGTGTTTTACCATTGACATGGTTTATTGGGGGACTGTGTTCTCGAGGATATCATCGACTGTGTTCTCGAGGGTATCATCGGCCCACTAGTCAGTGTTTTACCATTGACGTGGTTTATTGGGGGACTGTGTTCTCGAGGATATCATCGACTGTGTTCTCGAGGATATCATCCGCCCACTAGTCAGTGTTTTACCATTGACGTGGTTTATTGGGGGACTGTGTTCTCGAGGATATCATCGACTGTGTTCTCTAGGGTATCATCCGCCCACTAGTCAGTGTTTTACCATTGACATGGTTTATTGGGGGACTATGTTCTCGAGGATATCATCGACTGTGTTCTCGAGGATATCATCGACTGTGTTCTCGAGGATATCATCCGCCCACTAGTCAGTGTTTTACCATTGACGTGGTTTATTGGGGGACTGTGTTCTCGAGGGTATCATCGACTGTGTTCTCGAGGGTATCATCCGCCCACTAGTCAGTGTTTTACCATTGACATGGTTTATTGGGGGACTGTGTTCTCGAGGATATCATCGACTGTGTTCTCGAGGGTATCATCCGCCCACTAGTCAGTGTTTTACCATTGACGTGGTTTATTGGGGGACTATGTTCTCGAGGATATCATCGACTGTGTTCTCGAGGATATCATCCGCCCACTAGTCAGTGTTTACCATTGACATGGTTTATTGGGGGACTGTGTTCTCGAGGGTATCATCAGCCCACTAGTCAGTGTTTTACCATTGACGTGGTTTATTGAAGGACTATGTTCTCGAGGGTATCATCGACTGTGTTCTCGAGGATATCATCCGCCCACTAGTCAGTGTTTTACCATTGACATGGTTTATTGGGGGACTGTGTTCTCGAGGATATTATCGACTGTGTTCTCGAGGGTATCATCCGCCCACTAGTCAGTGTTTTACCATTGACGTGGTTTATTGGAGGACTGTGTTCTCGAGGATATCATCGACTGTGTTCTCGAGGGTATCATCTGCCCACTAGTCAGTGTTTTACCATTGACGTGGTTTATTGGGGGACTGTTTTCTCGCGGGTATCATCGACTGTGTTCTCGAGGGTATCATCCGCCCACTAGTCAGTGTTTTACCATTGACATGGTTTATTGGGGGACTGTGTTCTCGAGGATATCATCGACTGTGTTCTCGAGGATATCATCCGCCCACTAGTCAGTGTTTTACCATTGACATGGTTTATTGGGGGACTATGTTCTCGAGGATATCATCGACTGTGTTCTCGAGGGTATCATCCGCCCACTAGTCAGTGTTTTACCATTGATATGGTTTATTGGGGGACTGTGTTCTCGAGGATATCATCGACTGTGTTCTCGAGGGTATTATCCGCCCACTAGTCAGTGTTTTACCATTGACATGGTTTATTGGGGGACTATGTTCTCGAGGATATCATCGACTGTGTTCTCGAGGGTATCATCCGCCCACTAGTCAGTGTTTTACCATTGACATGGTTTATTGGGGGACTATGTTCTCGAGGATATCATCGACTGTGTTCTCGAGGGTATCATCCGCCCACTAGTCAGTGTTTTACCATTGACATGGTTTATTGGGGGACTGTGTTCTCGAGGATATCATCGACTGTGTTCTCGAGGGTATCATCCGCCCACTAGTCAGTGTTTTACCATTGACGTGGTTTATTGGGGGACTATGTTCTCGAGGATATCATCGACTGTGTTCTCGAGGGTATCATCCGCCCACTAGTCAGTGTTTTACTATTGACATGGTTTATTGGGTGACTGTGTTCTCGAGGATATCATCGACTGTGTTCTCGAGGATATCATCCGCCCACTAGTCAGTGTTTTACCATTGACATGGTTTATTGGGGGACTGTGTTCTCGAGGGTATCATCCGCCCACTAGTTAGTGTTTTACCATTGACGTGGTTTATTGGAGGACTGTGTTCTCGAGGGTATCATCGACTATGTTCTCGAGGGTATCATCCGCCCACTAGTCAGTGTTTTACCATTAACATGGTTTATTGGGGGACTATGTTCTCGAGGATATCATCGACTGTGTTCTCGAGGGTATCATCCGCCCACTAGTCAGTGTTTTACCATTGACGTGGTTTATTGGGGGACTGTGTTCTCGAGGGTATCATCGAGTGTGTTCTCGAGGGTATCATCCGCCCACTAGTCAGTGTTTTACCATTGACGTGGTTTATTGGGGGACTGTGTTCTCGAGGGTATCATCGACTGTGTTCTCGAGGGTATCATCGACTGTGTTCTCGAGGGTATCATCGCCCACTAGTCAGTGTTTTACCATTGACATGGTTTATTGGGGGACTGTGTTCTCGAGGATATCATCGACTGTGTTCTCGAGGGTATCATCCGCCCACTAGTCAGTGTTTTACCATTGACGTGGTTTATTGGGGGACTATGTTCTCGAGGATATCATCGACTGTGTTCTCGAGGATATCATCCGCCCACTAGTCAGTGTTTACCATTGACATGGTTTATTGGGGGACTGTGTTCTCGAGGGTATCATCAGCCCACTAGTCAGTGTTTTACCATTGACGTGGTTTATTGAAGGACTATGTTCTCGAGGGTATCATCGACTGTGTTCTCGAGGATATCATCCGCCCACTAGTCAGTGTTTTACCATTGACATGGTTTATTGGGGGACTGTGTTCTCGAGGATATTATCGACTGTGTTCTCGAGGGTATCATCCGCCCACTAGTCAGTGTTTTACCATTGACGTGGTTTATTGGAGGACTGTGTTCTCGAGGATATCATCGACTGTGTTCTCGAGGGTATCATCTGCCCACTAGTCAGTGTTTTACCATTGACGTGGTTTATTGGGGGACTGTGTTCTCGCGGGTATCATCGACTGTGTTCTCGAGGGTATCATCCGCCCACTAGTCAGTGTTTTACCATTGACATGGTTTATTGGGGGACTGTGTTCTCGAGGATATCATCGACTGTGTTCTCGAGGATATCATCCGCCCACTAGTCAGTGTTTTACCATTGACATGGTTTATTGGGGGACTGTGTTCTCGAGGATATCATCGACTGTGTTCTCGAGGGTATCATCCGCCCACTAGTCAGTGTTTTACCATTGACATGGTTTATTGGGGGACTGTGTTCTCGAGGATATCATCGACTGTGTTCTCGATGGTATCATCCGCCCACTAGTCAGTGTTTTACCATTGACATGGTTTATTGGGGGACTATGTTCTCGAGGATATCATCGACTGTGTTCTCGAGGGTATCATCCGCCCACTAGTCAGTGTTTTACCATTGACATGGTTTATTGGGGGACTATGTTCTCGAGGATATCATCGACTGTGTTCTCGAGGGTATCATCCGCCCACTAGTCAGTGTTTTACCATTGACATGGTTTATTGGGTGACTGTGTTCTCGAGGATATCATCGACTGTGTTCTCGAGGATATCATCCGCCCACTAGTCAGTGTTTTACCATTGACATGGTTTATTGGGGGACTGTGTTCTCGAGGGTATCATCCGCCCACTAGTCAGTGTTTTACCATTGACGTGGTTTATTGGAGGACTGTGTTCTCGAGGGTATCATCGACTATGTTCTCGAGGGTATCATCCGCCCACTAGTCAGTGTTTTACCATTGACATGGTTTATTGGGGGACTGTGTTCTCGAGGATATCATCGACTGTGTTCTCGAGGATATCATCCGCCCACTAGTCAGTGTTTTACCATTGACATGGTTTATTGGGGGACTGTGTTCTCGAGGGTATCATCCGCCCACTAGTCAGTGTTTTACCATTGACGTGGTTTATTGGAGGACTGTGTTCTCGAGGGTATCATCGACTATGTTCTCGAGGGTATCATCCGCCCACTAGTCAGTGTTTTACCATTGACATGGTTTATTGGGGGACTGTGTTCTCGAGGGTATCATCGACTGTGTTCTCGAGGATATCATCCGCCCACTAGTCAGTGTTTTACCATTGACATGGTTTATTGGGGGACTGTGTTCTCGAGGATATCATCGACTGTGTTCTCGAGGGTATCATCCGCCCACTAGTCAGTGTTTTACCATTGACGTGGTTTATTGGGGGACTGTGTTCTCGAGGATATCATCGACTGTGTTCTCGAGGATATCATCCGCCCACTAGTCAGTGTTTTACCATTGACGTGGTTTATTGGGGGACTGTGTTCTCGAGGATATCATCGACTGTGTTCTCTAGGGTATCATCCGCCCACTAGTCAGTGTTTTACCATTGACATGGTTTATTGGGGGACTATGTTCTCGAGGATATCATCGACTGTGTTCTCGAGGATATCATCGACTGTGTTCTCGAGGATATCATCGACTGTGTTCTCGAGGATATCATCCGCCCACTAGTCAGTGTTTTACCATTGACGTGGTTTATTGGGGGACTGTGTTCTCGAGGGTATCATCCGCCCACTAGTCAGTGTTTTACCATTGACGTGGTTTATTGGGGGACTGTGTTCTCGAGGGTATCATCGACTGTGTTCTCGAGGGTATCATCGACTGTGTTCTCGAGGGTATCATCGCCCACTAGTCAGTGTTTTACCATTGACATGGTTTATTGGGGGACTGTGTTCTCGAGGGTATCATCCGCCCACTAGTCAGTGTTTTACCATTGACTTGGTTTATTGGAGGACTGTGTTCTCGAGGGTATCATCGACTGTGTTCTCGAGGATATCATCCGCCCACTAGTCAGTGTTTTACCATTGACATGGTTTATTGGGGGACTGTGTTCTCGAGGATATCATCGACTGTGTTCTCGAGGGTATCATCCGCCCACTAGTCAGTGTTTTACCATTGACGTGGTTTATTGGGGGACTATGTTCTCGAGGATATCATCGACTGTGTTCTCGAGGGTATCATCGACTGTGTTCTCGAGGATATCATCGACTGTGTTCTCGAGGATATCATCCGCCCACTAGTCAGTGTTTTACCATTGACATGGTTTATTGGGGGACTGTGTTCTCGATGATATCATCGACTGTGTTCTCGAGGGTATCATCCGCCCACTAGTCAGTGTTTTACCATTGACATGGTTTATTGGGGGACTATGTTCTCGAGGATATCATCGACTGTGTTCTCGAGGATATCATCGACTGTGTTCTCGAGGGTATCATCCGCCCACTAGTCAGTGTTTTACCATTGACGTGGTTTATTGGGGGACTTTGTTCTCGAGGATATCATCGACTGTGTTCTCGAGGATATCATCGACTGTGTTCTCGAGGGTATCATCCGCCCACTAGTCAGTGTTTTACCATTGACGTGGTTTATTGGAGGACTGTGTTCTCGAGGATATCATCGACTGTGTTCTCGAGGATATCATCGACTGTGTTCTCGAGGGTATCAGCCGCCCACTAGTCAGTGTTTTACCATTGACGTGGTTTATTGGGGGACTGTGTTCTCGAGGGTATCATCCGCCCACTAGTCAGTGTTTTACCATTGACGTGGTTTATTGGGGGACTGTGTTCTCGAGGATATCATCGACTGTGTTCTCGAGGGTATCATCCGCCCACTAGTCAGTGTTTTACCATTGACGTGGTTTATCAGATATATTTACTATTGAACTTTACAGTTCTTAAATAATGTAGTTATTATTGAAGTCAAGGTTCTATCCCTCCGCCATAAAAGACATTTGATATGGGATGTCCTTGTCTATGCCTTTGATTTTCTTGTTTTGTATGTTTATTATTAGTACTTATGAAAATATTTCCGGAATGATTTTTGATATTAATTAAAAGTTTTGCATGAAAATGCATAAATCTTAAATTTCAAAAGTAAGAAAAGGAGAGATAATAAACAAAAATCAGCGAATTCGATTACTAAAAGGACGTACATGAATATATGAGAACATGGATTCAGATTAAAGAGATGGGAATACAAAAGCAATACGTACTGAAAATCGGTTGTTTATTTTATTGGTTGATTTGGTTTGATTTATTGTGTTTAACGCCACTTTCAGCAATATTTCAGCTATATCATGACGACCAGTTTTAGTGGTGGAGGAAGCCGGAATACCAGGAGAGAACCACCGACCATGGGCAAGCAACTGGTAAAGTTTATCAATTGCGGTTGCGAGTCGAGTGCACATTTCTTTTGGTAATATACAAAGCCGGTCGCGAACCCACGCCGTATTGGTGATAGAGTTGTATGAGTTGTTAGGTAATCCAACTATCTAACTCATTGAGCCACCGGGCCCTCCTACAACTATCTAACTCATTGAGCCGCCCGGGCACCTTATGTTATTGGAACAGTACCTAATACAATATATATTATTAATAGTGTAGTATTATTTCGTTTTACTTTCGTAAGTTTTTTTTGGAATATCAAATTGTTTAATTTCGACTAAGAATGCATAGGCATTTTATAACAGGCAACGCTAAGCAAAGTATATAGTAACTTATATATACGCCAGATTCAAATTACGCAGAAATTGTGTGTGAATTATAATGCTAAAAGTATACAGGTAAATATTTAAAAGAAAACGAGAAAAAAAAACGAAACAAAAAACAAAAAAAACAAAAAAACAAAGGAAAAAAGTGCAAAGTATAATACTTTGATTACTGCAACCATATCATGGAAAGTATGTTTACGTAGTACCATCAATCAAATGTGGATATTGTGAAAAACTATAAAGAACGTCTGAAAAATATTAATGTTAAAAAAATCATCCTATCCAAACATTTGACTTTATTACACTTTCTTAGAATTTAAAAGCCCATATATATATAATTATTCAAAGCGCATTTCATTTTTAAAATGGTGAGTGAGTGATTGGTGTTTAACATCAACTTTAGCAGTATTTCAGCTATATCGTGGTGTTACTTTTAAAATGCTAAGCAACGTTACAAAGTTATAATTTTTTGTGCTAATGATTAATTTCTTTTGTAAACGACGAAACAAAAAGCCAAAATGAAGTCATCAGTATGTCAAAGCTCCTTATAGATCACATATTCGTCCAGTTTCCAAAACATTTTTTCTACAAGCAATATCAGCATTCCCGGGATTAAACTGTGCATCTCTGCTTGCTGATCTGCTATGTTACTCTTATGAGGCATCGTTTATTCATCAAAGACAAGTGGATTACTGAAACTTAAACGCTCAATGCTGACATTTAGGTATATTGATGCAGTCCTATCAGTTAAGAATCCAAGCTTCATGTCAGGATTAGTTGACATGTAGTCTGTCCCTTTTGGACAACTGACGAAATTCTTTAATGGGAATTATATTAAGTCTTATAGCCCTACATACCATCTAACATTAAAATGATGAATAAGGCCATCGACCCTCTTTTATTGACCTAGTATTATACATATGAAAACTGTTGTGGCACAAGTAATATATATATCATGTAAAAAGTTCAAGAACGATGGTCACCAAGTCATATATGAGATTAGGCATTTTCGATATTACAATTGTATTTAAAAATCGTTCTGACGGTGTGGTATATTTTGCTGTTCATTTTACTTGTAGCAGAATGTTATTGTTATGAATGGTTTTTAGTGGGGTTCGTAATGACCGATCTTTAGTTTTCTGTGTAATATTTTGTAGATCGTTGCTTGTTCTTCTGTACTTATTCTTTTGGCCATTGTGTTGCCTGTACTTAGATTTACCGTTTTTGATTGCTCCTTTGGTATCTTAGATTTACCGTTTTTGATTGCTCCTTTGGTATCTTTAGATTTACCGTTTTTGATTGCTTCTTTGGTATCTTAGATTTATCGTTTTTGATTGCTCCTTTGGTATCTCAGATTTACCGTTTTTGATTGCTCCTTTGGTATCTCAGATTTACCGTTTGTGATTGCTCCTTTGGTATCTTAGATTTACCGTTTGTGATTGCTCCTTTGGTATCTTAGATTTACCGTTTGTGATTGCTCCTTTGGTATCTTAGATTTACCGTTTGTGATTGCTCCTTTGGTATCTTAGATTTACCGTTTTTGATTGCTCCTTTGGTATCTTAGATTTACCGTTTTTGATTGCTCCTTTGGTATCTTAGATTTACGTTTTTGATTGCTCCCTTGGTATCTTAGATTTATCGTTTTTGATTGCTCCTTTGGTATCTTCATACCTTTCTTTAAAAAGCACAGATTTAGTTGTAAATGTCAAAGAAGTTAATCACATCACAAAGGAACAAAGAGATGATAGTCCACACATCAATATATATCAGGAACAATTCATTCTAGATCAAAATAGCAATATCTAAGAAGATCTAACACGGTATTTTTGAGATTGAAATTGATTCCCACCAAAACATTGCCATGACATTTTAAATCCAGTTGTCGAAACATACAATTCTGGTTCAGTACGCAAAAAGTCACTTAAGTTAAATAAACTCCGCCACTTTTTCTTAAGTAGTAATGCACAAAACGTCTAATCTGAAGTATTTCTTAAATAGTTCCTTAATTAATCTTAGCTCCTCCCATTATACTTATATTATAATTGTCATGCATTAGCATTCTTAAGCGAAGGAAGCCCTTATTTACCTTAAATATAAGGTAGCTAATGTGGTATATGAAATTTATCAATAATGTACAAAGCTTTATTATTCATATCGAATAAAATACACCTACTATTGAACTGTTGATACCTATGATGGTAAGTAGTAACTTTTAAGCATTATATTTTTGAATAATTGGTTGTTTCCGTGTGACGCAGTAGTAGTGACACTTTCTGCATTTTCATGGGTATTGAATATACATCATATTGGTTTTACAATTGAACTACATGTAATTAGCAGGGATGTTGTCATATTTGAATTCGTTAACACCTTTAATTGCAAGCACGTGTTTTAGCAGTTATATTACACTACTACATGTATTGTACTGCCCATGTTAATGCTGTTTGTTTATTTTAGTGCTAGTATGTGGTGTTTGTGGGTAAGAGCGAATTCGAGCAGGTTTTTTTAATAGTTTTATCTCTATTTCCGTTGATGATCCAATTATTTAAAAAAGGGGGGGGGAGGTGGTGGGGTCCCATAAAAGGATTAAACTCCGTCACCTTCATATCGTCGTATCAGACATCATTCAGGACCTTGCTTTCCATTGACATATGCCATGATCTTTTTTTTTGTTTTTTTTTAATTTAGGTGAAAGTAAGTTGTTCTTTTTGTTGATATTGTTTGCTATCATTGTTTAAGTTTTCTTTTCATAATAAGTGATTAACATATTTTCCATTTATTTGTCAAACTGTGAGTACAAAAAAGTCTATAGACATACTATCGATATGAGCTCGTATATTTATTCCATTAATTTCTTTGTCCAATTTGACTTTCTTCTTGTTTGCATGTCTTATTGCAGGTGTAAAGATGAAACAACACACCATGTCATTGGAATATTAGGTAAATTGCACGTGAAAAAGGTTTCCAAAGGTATATAATCGTTGACCCGAAAGATTGTGTTAGTTAAGGGATCATTTAAGTTGGTGTGTGCATACCACATAAGTTTTTACCTTAATTAAGGAAATCTTAAGTGAAATCTTAGTGCATTGAATACCTAAGTTAAGATGTTTTGTGCATACAGGTACTAGTCACCTAAATGTTTATAAAGAACAGAAGTTTGACTTATTACTATTATTGTTTTTGTTCTTATGTGTGTCTTATGGGTTAGGGCTATGGTGTTTAACGCCACTTTAAAGAATATTTCAGTTGTATCGTGGTGGTCAGTTACACAGAGAAAACCACTGACAAACTTTATTAAATAATGTTGTATCGAGTACACCTCGCCATAGGCGGGATTGGGACGCGTGTGTTCTATGAGAAGAAACCCAACCAAAACTAAATGCATATTTAGTCTTATTTCTCATTCAATTAGATTTCCCCAAGTCATTCCTCTTGAACAAACTAAGGTACACAATAAAACTATTAGCTGACATATTTAACTTTTATAGAGTTATTAATATTAATTTAGTCAGATTAGTGATTCAACTGAAAATGTCCTATTTATTTTTGCAACAAATCAGTACCATTTGGTATTAAATAATTTATTGCACATCATTGCATTACGTATTGTTCACCCACATCATACTTATGAGTTAGGAGAGCATGCCTGGCTATATTCTTAAGCATGAAGTGGGTTACCATTGTATTCTGTAGGTATCTGAATTCGTGTTGTGATGTCCGTTATGATTTCCGCATAAAAACGATGTTCGGTTCGTCTTTACCTCCAGCTGTTTGCAGTAGGCTAGTCTTATATACATTATTTGTGTTTATTTGCTCATAGTCGTGTCTAACACATAGTGTGTTGTGTTTTTGTTTTGTTTGTCTTCGTCTTGTGTACCCAATGTTGCCAGTTTCTCTGGATGTTACGTTTTTGATTGTCCCTTCGGTATTTTCTGACGTTTATCTATCATTGTTATTGGACAAGCTTTCACCCGTTACATCTTTTGTTTTTATCATTATTATTAATCAAAAACAGTCTTGTGTTTACGGAACTAATTAGCGATATTGATATTGTGTTATTGTAAACTCCGGTTGTAATTCCATAGCAGGAAGTGGACAAATTCCGGCTATAGAGAGAAAACTATCGGATGATATGGACATATTGGATTATTTAGTATATCTCCGAACACAATTTACTTCCAAAACAACAGATGCTATATAATCTCCCAGGCAATCTCATTAATATGCAAAGTTCATTAATATGTAAAATAGGAAAGAAATGTTTGAAGATACCAAAGAGATAAAACAAAAGCCGTATATCAACGAAGGACATACATTACAATGGCCAAAAGAAAAAGGACAAATAACATCTACAACACACTACACATAGAACTAAAGATCGAGCCCCACAAATAAAAAGAAAAAAAGGGTGGATTCAGGTGCTACGACATGGTAACATATAGTTTATATTAAGAGCTTATTTGACTAAATCTCATTGTATTAAATAATAAAATCAAGTGCTTTTTCTTCTGAATATACGTACATTGTGGGCAAATATAAAAGCTATTTGTACGAGCTTTAGAAACATGTAATATAGCGAGCCTATACAACATCGTCAATGATATATATATCTGGGCGGAGAAGACGTGCAGGATTTGGATTTCAATAGATGTTTAACTCGAATAATACTGGGCCCTCTTAACGACCAGTGGAGCGTAATATAGCGACTGGATTATTCGGGCTAATCGATTTTAAGGGTGGTTTTTGTAATTAAATATTTGAGGCGAGTTTTTTTTATCGATGGAATTGTTTACTGTCATTGTTTCTACATTCGTTTCATGACATGGGAATTAATGTGATTAAGCCGTGTAATTAAAGAGCCAAATCTGTAGTAAATGATACTGGGATACACCTAATATATCATATGACTTGGGAATTGATATAATTAAACCTGGTACCTGTAATTAATGGTAACAGATCTATGACTATTAGAATTATTCTATATGTAAATATTAGATCGTTCCTATTATCTCCAATGTCATTTATCACGTACAGAAAATAATCAAATCCATGAATTAATAAAATAATCAAAATAGGACCTGATTAGCAAACAATAGGGTCTAATCAACAAACAATAGTGTCTAACCAACAAGCAATATGGTTTAACCAACGAAAACAGGTTCTAGGCAACAGACAATGGGGTCTAACCAACAAACAATATGGTCCAACCAACGAAAACAGGTTCTAGGCAACAGACAATGGGGTCTAACCAACAAACAATATGGTCTAACCAACGAAAACAGGTTCTAGGCAACAGACAATAGGGTCCAATCAACAAACAGTATGGTCTAACCAACGAAAACAGGTTTTAGGCAACAGAAAATAGGGTCTAATCAACAAACAATATCGTCTAAGCAACGAAAACAGGTTCTAGGCAACAGACAATAGGGTCTAATCAACAAACACTATGGTCTAACCAACGAAAACAGGTTCTAGGCAACAGACAATAGGGTCTAATCAACAAACACTATGGTCTAATCAACGAAAACAGGTTCTAGGCAACAGACAATAGGGTCTAATCAATATACAATGAGGTCTAATCAACAAACAATATGGTCTAACCAACGAAAACAGGTTCTAGGCAACAGACAATAGGGTCTAATCAACAAACAATATGGTCTAACCAACGAAAACAGGTTCTAGGCAACAGACAATGAGGTCCAATCAACAAACAATATGGTCTAACCAACGAAAACAGGTTCTAGGCAACAGACAATGGGGTCTAATCAACAAACAATATGGTCAAACAACGAAAACAGGTTCTAGGCAACAGACAAGGAGGTCTAATCAACAAACAATAGGGTCTAACCAACGAAAACAGGTTCTAGGCAACAGACAATAGGGTCTAATCAATATACAATGAGGTCTAATCAACAAACAATATGGTCTAACCAACGAAAACAGGTTCTAGGCAACAGACAATAGGGTCTAATCAACAAACAATATGGTCTAACCAACGAAAACAGGTTCTAGGCAACAGACAATAGGGTCTAATCAACAAACAATATGGTCTAACCAACGAAAACAGGTTCTAGGCAACATACAATGGGGTCTAATCAACAAACAATATGGTCTAACCAACGAAAACAGGTTCTAGGCAACAGACAAGGAGGTCTAATAAACAAACAATAGGGTCTAACCAACGAAAACAGGTTCTAGGCAACAGACAATAGGGTCTAATCAACAAACAATATGGTCTAACCAACGAAAACAGGTTCTAGGCAACACACAATAGGGTCTAATCAACAAACAATATGGACTAACCAACGAAAACAGGTTCTAGGCAACAGACAATAGGGTCTAATCAACAAACAATATGGTCTAACCAACGAAAACTGGTTCTAGGCAACAGACAATAGGGTCTAATCAACAAACAATATGGTCTAACCAACGAAAACAGGTTCTAGGCAACAGACAATAGGGTCTAATCAACAAACACTATGGTCTAACCAACGAAAACTGGTTCTAGGCAACTGACAATATGGTCTAATAAACAAGCACTATGGTCTAACCAACGAAAACAGGTTCTAGGCAACAGACAATAGGGTCTAATCAACAAACACTATGGTCTAACCAACGAAAACAGGTTCTAGGCAACAGACAATGGGGTCTAATCAACAAACAATATGGTCTAACCAACGAAAACAGGTTCTAGGCAACAGACAATAGGGTCTAATCAACAAACAATATGGTCTAACAAACGAAAACAGGTTCTAGGCAACAGACAATAGGGTCTAATCAACAAACAATATGGTCTAACCAACGAAAACAGAATCTAGGCAACAGACAATGAGGTCTAATTAACAAACACTATAGTCTAACCAACGAAAAAAGGTTCTAGGCAACAGACAATAGGGTCTAATCAACAAACAATATGGTCTAACCAACGAAAACTGGTTCTAGGCAACAGACAATAGGGTCTAATCAACAAACACTATGGTCTAACCAACGAAAACAGGTTCTAGGCAACAGACAATAGGGTCTAATCAACAAACACTATGGTCTAATCAACGAAAACAGGTTCTAGGCAACAGACAATAGGGTCTAATCAATATACAATGAGGTCTAATCAACAAACAATATGGTCTAACCAACGAAAACAGGTTCTAGGCAACAGACAATAGGGTCTAATCAACAAACAATATGGTCTAACCAACGAAAACAGGTTCTAGGCAACAGACAATGAGGTCCAATCAACAAACAATATGGTCTAACCAACGAAAACAGGTTCTAGGCAACAGACAATGGGGTCTAATCAACAAACAATATGGTCAAACAACGAAAACAGGTTCTAGGCAACAGACAAGGAGGTCTAATCAACAAACAATAGGGTCTAACCAACGAAAACAGGTTCTAGGCAACAGACAATAGGGTCTAATCAATATACAATGAGGTCTAATCAACAAACAATATGGTCTAACCAACGAAAACAGGTTCTAGGCAACAGACAATAGGGTCTAATCAACAAACAATATGGTCTAACCAACGAAAACAGGTTCTAGGCAACAGACAATAGGGTCTAATCAACAAACAATATGGTCTAACCAACGAAAACAGGTTCTAGGCAACATACAATGGGGTCTAATCAACAAACAATATGGTCTAACCAACGAAAACAGGTTCTAGGCAACAGACAAGGAGGTCTAATAAACAAACAATAGGATCTAACCAACGAAAACAGGTTCTAGGCAACAGACAATAGGGTCTAATCAACAAACAATATGGTCTAACCAACGAAAACAGGTTCTAGGCAACAGACAATAGGGTCTAATCAACAAACAATATGGACTAACCAACGAAAACAGGTTCTAGGCAACAGACAATAGGGTCTAATCAACAAACAATATGGTCTAACCAACGACAACTGGTTCTAGGCAACAGACAATAGGGTCTAATCAACAAACAATATGGTCTAACCAACGAAAACAGGTTCTAGGCAACAGACAATAGGGTCTAATCAACAAACACTATGGTCTAACCAACGAAAACTGGTTCTAGGCAACTGACAATAGGGTCTAATCAACAAGCACTATGGTCTAACCAACGAAAACAGGTTCTAGGCAACAGACAATAGGGTCTAATCAACAAACACTATGGTCTAACCAACGAAAACAGGTTCTAGGCAACAGACAATGGGGTCTAATCAACAAACAATATGGTCTAACCAACGAAAACAGGTTCTAGGCAACAGACAATAGGGTCTAATCAACAAACAATATGGTCTAACAAACGAAAACAGGTTCTAGGCAACAGACAATAGGGTCTAATCAACAAACAATATGGTCTAACCAACGAAAACAGAATCTAGGCAACAGACAATGAGGTCTAATTAACAAACACTATAGTCTAACCAACGAAAAAAGGTTCTAGGCAACAGACAATAGGGTCTAATCAACAAACAATATGGTCTAACCAACGAAAACTGGTTCTAGGCAACAGACAATAGGGTCTAATCAACAAACAATAGGGTCTAATCAACGAAAACAGGTTCTAGGCAACATACAATGGGGTCTAATCAACAAACACTATGGTCTAACCAACGAAAACAGGTTCTAGGCAACAGACAATAGGGTCCAATCAACAAACAATATGGTCTAACCAACGAAAACAGGTTTTAGGCAACAGAAAATAGGGTCTAATCAACAAACAGTATCGTCTAAGCAACGAAAACAGGTTCTAGGCAACAGACAATAGGGTCTAATCAACAAACACTATGGTCTAACCAACGAAAACAGGTTCTAGGCAACAGACAATAGGGTCTAATCAACAAACACTATGGTCTAACCCACGAAAACAGGTTCTAGGCAACAGACAAAAGGGTCTAATCAACAAAGAATATGGTCTAACCAACGAAAACAGGTTCTAGGCAACAGACAATATGGTCTAATCAACAAACAATATGGTCTAACCAACGAAAACAGGTTCTAGGCAACAGACAATATGGTCTAATCAACAAACACTATGGTCTAACCAACGAAAACAGGTTCTAGGCAACTGACAAAAGGGTCTAATCAACAAACAATATGGTCTAGCCAACGAAAACAGGTTCTAGGCAACAGACAATAGGGTCTAATCAACAAACAATATGGTCTAACCAACGAAAACAGGTTCTAGGCAACAGACAATAGGGTCTAATCAACAAACAATATGGTCTAACCAACGAAAACAGGTTATAGGCAACAGACAATGGGGTCTAGTCAACAAACAATATGGTCTAACCAACGAAAAGAGGTTCTAGGCAACATACAATGGGGTCTAATCAACAAACAATATGGTCTAACCAACAAAAACAGGTTCTAGGCAACAGACAATAGGGTCTAATCAACAAGCAATATGGTCTAACCAACGAAAACAGGTTCTAGGCAACAGACAATGGGGTCTAATCAACAAACAATATGGTCTAACCAACGAAAACAGGTTCTAGGCAACAGACAATGAGGTCTAATCAACAAACAATATGGTCTAACCAACGAAAACAGGTTCTAGGCAACAGACAATAGGGTCTAATCAACAAACAATATGCTCTAACCAACGAAAACAGGTTCTAGGCAACAGACAATGAGGTCTAATCAACAAACAATATGGTCTAGCCAACGAAAACAGGTTCTAGGCAAATGACAATGGGTCTAATCAACAAACAATATGGTCTAACCAACGAAAACAGGTTCTAGGCAACAGACAATAGGGTCTAACCAATAAACAATATGGTCTAACCAACGAAAACAGGTTCTAGGCAACAGACAATGGGGTCTAATCAACAAGCAATATGGTCTAACCAACGAAAACAGGTTCTAGGCAACAGACAATGAAGTCTAACCAACAAACAATATGGTTTAACCAACGAAAACAGGTTCTAGGCAACAGACAATAGGGTCTAATCAACAAACAATATGGTCTAACCAACGAAAACAGGTTCTAGGCAACAGACAATAGGGTCTAATCAACAAACACTATGGTCTAGCAAACGAAAACAGGTTCTAGCCAACAGACAAAAGGGTCTAATCAACAAACAATATGGTCTAACCAACGAAAACAGGTTCTAGGCAACAGACAATATGGTCTAATCAACAAACAATATGGTCTAACCAACGAAAACAGGTTCTAGGCAACAGACAATAGGGTCTAATCAACAAACACTATGGTCTAACCAACGAAAACAGGTTCTAGGCAACAGACAATAGGGTCTAATCAACAAACACTATGGTCTAACCAACGAAAACAGGTTCTAGGCAACAGACAATAGGGTCTAATCAACAAACAATATGGTCTAACCAACGAAAACAGGTTCTAGGCAACAGACAATAGGGTCTAATCAACAAACAATATGGTCTAACCAACGAAAACAGGTTCTAGGCAACAGACAATAGGGTCTAATCAACAAACAATATGGTCTAACCAACGAAAACAGGTTATAGGCAACAGACAATGGGGTCTAGTCAACAAACACTATGGTCTAACCAACGAAAACAGGTTCTAGGCAACTGACAAAAGGGTCTAATCAACAAACAATATGGTCTAGCCAACGAAAACAGGTTCTAGGCAACAGACAATAGGGTCTAATCAACAAACAATATGGTCTAACCAACGAAAACAGGTTCTAGGCAACAGACAATAGGGTCTAATCAACAAACAATATGGTCTAACCAACGAAAACAGGTTATAGGCAACAGACAATGGGGTCTAGTCAACAAACAATATGGTCTAACCAACGAAAAGAGGTTCTAGGCAACATACAATAGGGTCTAATCAACAAACAATATGGTCTAACCAACAAAAACAGGTTCTAGGCAACAGACAATAGGGTCTAATCAACAAACACTATGGTCTAACCAGCGAAAACACGTTCTAGGCTACAGACAATAGGGTCTAATCAACAAACAATATGGTCTAACCAACGAAAACAGGTTCTAGGCAACAGACAATAGGGTCTAATCAACAAACAATATGCTCTAACCAACGAAAACAGGTTCTAGGCAACAGACAATGAGGTCTAATCAACAAACAATATGGTCTAGCCAACGAAAACAGGTTCTAGGCAAATGACAATGGGTCTAATCAACAAACAATATGGTCTAACCAACGAAAACAGGTTCTAGGCAACAGACAATAGGGTCTAATCAACAAACACTATGGTCTAACCACCGAAAACAGATTCTAGGCAACAGACAATAGGGTCTAATCAACAAACAATATGGTCTAACCAACGAAAACATGTTCTAGGCAACAGACAATAGGGTCTAATCAACAAACAATATGGTCTGACCAACTAAAACAGGTTCTAGGCAACATACAATGGGGTCTAATCAACAAACAATATGGTCTAACCAACGAAAACAGGTTCTAGGCAACAGACAATAGGGTCTAACCAATAAACAATATGGTCTAACCAACGAAAACAGGTTCTAGGCAACAGACAATGGGGTCTAATCAACAAACAATATGGTCTAACCAACGAAAACAGGTTCTAGGCAACAGACAATGAAGGCTAACCAACAAACAATATGGTCTAACCAACGAAACAGGTTCTAGGCAACAGACAAAAGGGTCTAATCAACAAACAATATGGTTTAACCAACGAAAACAGGTTCTAGGCAACAGACAATAGGGTCTAATCAACAAACAATATGGTCTAACCAACGAAAACAGGTTCTAGGCAACAGACAATAGGGTCTAATCAACAAACACTATGGTCTAGCCAACGAAAACAGGTTCTAGCCAACAGACAATAGGGGCTAATCAACAAACAATATGGTCTAACCAACGAAAACAGGTTCTAGGCAACAGACAATATGGTCTAATCAACAAACAATATGGTCTAACCAACGAAAACAGGTTCTAGGCAACAGACAATAGGGTCTAATCAACAAACACTATGGTCTAACCAACGAAAACAGGTTCTAGGCAACAGACAATAGGGTCTAATCAACAAACAATATGGTCTAACCAACGAAAACAGGTTCTAGGCAACAGACAATATGGTCTAATCAACAAACAATATGGTCTAACCAACGAAAACAGGTTCTAGGCAACAGACAATAGGCTCTAATCAACAAACAATATGGTCTAACCAACGAAAACAGGTTCTAGGCAACAGACAATAGGGTCTAATCAACAAACAATATGGTCTAACCAACGAAAACAGGTTCTAGGTAACAGACAATATGGTCTAATCAACAAACAATATGGTATAACCAACGAAAACAGGTTCTAGGCAACAGACAATAGGGTCTAATCAACAAACACTATGGTCTAACCAACGAAAACAGGTTCTAGGCAACAGACAAAAGGGTCTAATCAACAAACAATATGGTCTAGCCAACGAAAACAGGTTCTAGGCAACAGACAATAGGGTCTAATCAACAAACAATATGGTCTAACCAACGAAAACAGGTTCTAAGCAACAGACAATAGGGTCTAATCAACAAACAATATGGTGTAACCAACGAAAACTGGTTCTAGGCAACAGACAATGGGGTCTAGTCAACAAACAATATGGTCTAACCAACGAAAACAGGTTCTAGGCAACATACAATGGGGTCTAATCAACAAACACTATGGTCTAACCAACGGAAACACGTTCTAGGCAACAGACAATAGGGTCTAATCAACAAGCAATATGGTCTAACCAACGAAAACAGGTTCTAGGCAACAGACAATAGGGTCTAATCAACAAACAATATGGTCTAACCAACGAAAACAGGTTCTAGGCAACAGACAATGAGGTCTAATCAACAAACAATATGGTCTAACCAACGAAAACAGGTTCTAGGCAACAGACAATAGGGTCTAATCAACAAACAATATGGTCTAACCAACGAAAACAGGTTCTAGGCAACAGACAATGAGGTCTAATGAACAAACAATATGGTCTAGCCAACGAAAACAGGTTCTAGGCAACAGACAATAGGGACTAATTAACAAACAATATGGTCTAACCACCGAAAACAGATTCTAGGCAACAGACAATAGGGTCTAATCAACAAACAATATGGTCTAACCAACGATAACAGGTTCTAGGCAACAGACAATAGGGTCTAATCAACAAACAATATGGTCTGACCAACGAAAACAGGTTCTAGGCAACATACAATGGGGTCTAATCAACAAACAATATGGTTTAACCAACGAAAACAGGTTCTAGGCAACAGACAATGGGGTGTAATAAACAAACAATATGGTCTAACCAACGAAAACAGGTTCTAGGCAACAGACAATAGGGTCTAACCAACAAACAATATGGTCTAACCAACGAAAACAGGTTCTAGGCAACAGACAATGTGGCTTAATCAACAAACAATATGGTCTAACCAACGAAAACAGGTTCTAGGCAACAGACAATGAGGTCTAACCAACACACAATATGGTCTAACCAACGAAACAGGTTCTAGGCAACAGACAATAGGGTCTAATCAACAAACAATATGGTTTAACCAACGAAAACAGGTTCTAGGCAACAGACACTAGGGTGTAATCAACAAACAATATGGTCTAACCAACGAAAACAGGTTCTAGGCAACAGACAATAGGGTCTAATCAACAAACAATATGGTCTAACCAACGAAAACAGGCTCTAGGCAACAGACAATGAGGTCTAATCAACAAACAATATGGTCTAGCTAACGAAAACATGTTCTAGGCAACAGACAATAGGGTCTAATCAACAAACAATATTGTCTGACCAACGAAAACAGGTTCTAGGCAACATACAATGGGGTCTAATCAACAAACAATATGGTTTAACCAACGACAACAGGTTCTAGGCAACAGACAATGGGGTGTAATAAACAAACAATATGGTCTAACCAACGAAAACAGGTTCTAGGCAACAGACAATAGGGTCTAACCAACAAACAATATGGTCTAACCAACGAAAACAGGTTCTAGGCAACAGACAATGTGGCTTAATCAACAAGCAATATGGTCTAACCAACGAAAACAGGTTCTAGGCAACAGACAATGAGGTCTAACCAACACACAATATGGTGTAACCAACGAAACAGGTTCTAGGCAACAGACAATAGGGTCTAATCAACAAACAATATGGTTTAACCAACGAAAACAGGTTCTAGGCAACAGACAATAGGGTGTAATCAACAAACACTATGATCTAACCAACGAAAACAGGTTCTAGGCAACAGAAAATGAGGTCTAATCAACAAACAATATGGTCTAACCAACGAAACAGGTTCTAGGCAACAGACAATGAGGTCTAATCAACAAACAATATGGTCTAACCAACGAAAACAGGTTCTAGGCAACATACAATGGGGTCTAATCAACAAACAATATGGTCTAACCAACGAAAACAGGTTCTAGTCAACAGACAATAGGGTCTAACCAACAAACAATATGGTCTAACCAACGAAAACAGGTTCTAGGCAACAGACAATAGGGTCTAACCAACAAACACTATGGTCTAACCAACGAAAACAGGTTCTAGGCAACAGACAATAGGGTCTAACCAACAAACAATATGGTCTAACCAACGGAAACAGGTTCTAGGCAACAGACAATGGGGTCTAATCAACAAGCAATATGGTCTAACCAACGAAAACAGGTTCTAGGCAACAGACAATAGGGTCTAATCAACAAACAATATGGTCTAACCAACGAAAACAGGTTCTAGGCAATAGGCAATGAGGTCTAATCAACAAACAATATGGTCTAACCAACGAAAACAGGTTCTAGGCAACAGACAATGAGGTCTAATCAACAAACAATATGGTCTAACCAACGAAAACAGGTTCTAGGCAACAGACAATGGGCTCTAATCAAAAACAATATGTTTTAACCAGCGAAAACAGGTTCTAGACAACAGACAATAGGATTTAACCAACAAACAATATGGTCTAATCAACGAAAACAGGTTCTAGGCAACAGACAATGGGGTCTAATCAACAACCAATATGGTCTAACCAACGAAAACAGGTTCTAGGCAACAGACAATAGGGTCTAACCAATAAACAATATGGTCTAACCAACGAAAAAAGGTTCTAGGCAACAGACAATGGGGTCTAATCAACAAGCAATATGGTCTAACCAACGAAAACAGGTTCTAGGCAACAGACAATAGGGTTTAACCAACAAACAATATGGTCTAACCAACGAAAACAGGTTCTAGGCAACAGACAATGAGGTCTAATCAATAAGCAATATGGTCTAACCAACGAAAACAGGTTCTAGGCAACAAACAATAGCGTCTAGCCAATAAACATTATGGCCTAGATAACAAACAACAGGTTCTAAAGTTTCATGGAATAGCTCAGAAAATATTCTTGGAAGCACTTAGTACACTAGAGTTATTGTAAAACTCCCAGTATTTAGACGTTAGAGTTTATAGAGAAACAGACAGATGCATGTACAAGGTAAACGGTTTTTTGCTTTAATTTATAATTTTAAAAGCTCATTTTCATGATTTATTACTGACATTAAACAACGGACACTAATACCTCGAAATTATGATAAATACAATATAACGAGTGCAAATCACGAAAACATAGAACAATACAATTCATAATACATAGTAGATTTTTTTTTATTATTTGGGCAATGCTGTATATTTTGCACATTCATTTGTTTTGATCAAAGGCAAAAACTATTAAATAATTAAATGGCAAAAAGGATTTAGACCATATAAAGGAATTATGGTTCAGAATTATTAATAAACGAAAAATATTATGCTGTGATATTTTAAACATGGCAGCTTAGAAGTACATTCATAGGTCAAAAGTATTTTCGCACTGAAAAATTCCTTATGTATTTCTTATAAAACCATTTATTTTTAAAACAATTCTCCTGAGGTGCTTTTTCACCTTCAATAGCAGAATTCTAAAGAGTTTATTTTAATATTTCTATGTATTTTTATAACTTTTATTTACTTTGTGTTTAAATCATGAGTAAAGGAAAAGTAGAAATAAAATTTTATGAAAATCATCAAAGAAGAAACTACATTTATTTCTGCTTTTAATGCTGAAAATTTCATGAAAATTGAGTAAGAAATGACTTTACAAGAATTTTACAACAAATCAAGGTTTTATATGAAATATATTGGGGTATCTTAATGCAGAAAATGTTTTTAACCATTACTGTATATACTACATACATCGATGACCAATTACCTAACTACAGATATAATAGAACTTATCAAGAAAAAGTCAAACGTCAAAGCTAACTTTAAAGTGATTGTAAACCAAAAGGCGAAAATGAATATCCAATATACCCAATGTCAGGTTACTACTTCTGAAAAAAATCTGAGTCGCTTGAAATTACAAGACCTACTGCATCGGCAATGATAAAAACGTAACTATATCATTTGACGTGCTTCTGGAATAAAGTAAAAAGATTGTATAACCAAATAAGCTTAAGGGACGAACCATTTAACTACCAGGGAGGGGGGGGGTATGTTTTTTTTTCCAAAAAAATATTCTGATTCCCATTGTTGCTGAAAAAAATATTCTGGTTTTGGTGGAGGAAAAAAAAAATCTGATTCAGACAAAAAAAAAAAAAAAAATTCTAACTCTCGTGTTGTCCGAAAAATTATTTCTGAACGAAACAAAAAACCATACCCCCCCCCCCCCCCCCCCCCCCCCCTGCAAGTTAAATGGTCGGTCCCTAAAATAGTTTGAAGAAAGAAAATCACAGGGCATTAACAGGATAGGAAAAACTCATTTAAGGTTACCTATTCCCGAAAGAGATTAACCTTAGTGGTAGTAAATTACATCATGTATGAACAGTGGATGTCAAGCATGAATATATACAATAAAAGATTCTATGATTACACGGTAAACATGAATATATACAATAAACCATGCCAGTACCGAAGCACTGACTGCTGGCCGAATAATACCCTCGGGGACTATTGTCTATCAGCGGAGGTATTAATTTAACTGATTTCCACGAATATATAGTAAATACAAAATGAATGCATGTTTACAATTAAGTATTATCCCATTGATCTTACGAATTAACTTATTTAAACCAGCGAATCCGAAGGATGAGTTGGTTTAAATAAGTTCATGAGTAAGATCCATGGTATATATGGTTGTAACAGAAATTACTTGATTGACAGATCTATGACGTCAAAATCATGGAATAACATCAAGATCTTCATGTTAGACCATGGTTTGTAAAAGTTCACTATTTTTAAGTTGATTACTGCATAAAAACATCAAAGGAAAAATGCGTATTTATGATATAACAACAAGTTACTGTTGTTTTGTGTAAATATATACCATTAATTGTTTTCAGCTGATATCCTCAAGGTTAGTACAATATGTTACCTTAGATATATGTGACACATCGTTTCTTAATTGGATTTATATAATTGGATTTTATACATGAAGACAAGAAGAAGAAAAAAATGAACTCCTCCATACAGTATTTTGATAATAGGAAATCTATGAAAGCTTGCTGTTTAAAAAACCAATATAAATTACATTTTGTAATTCTATACTCTGTGGAATAATATATTAGTTTGACGTCATCAGATCATATAAATTTTCATTTATGAGTTTTAATGATACTTAATAGTGATTTTCAACACGTGTTTGTATTGATGTTCATTGAAAATGAAAAAAAAAACTTTTTTTTTCATCATAGTTAATATTATCCATCGATGGTATTTGACTTGACTACAACGCTTCTGTTCGTGGTGCTACTACCACGCTTCTGTTCGCTTGTTCTGTGCTTTGGGGGAATTGCTAGTGGCATTTGTAATACTATATTATAGCACGAATTATATACAATCTTGACATGAGATAAAGCTAATCTGTGTATAGAAACGTTAAAGAAAGTAGAAGGATCAAATACGAACGAACAATCCGGAGACACAGGCAAAATCTTGTTCAGTACACAGATAGAAGACAAACAAAATAAGAGAACACAACTCAGAAAACTAAAAAGATGATTTAAATGGACCCCACAAAAAAAAATAAAAAATAAAAAATAAATAAATAAACAAAACATCCTTGCGGTTAACCAAGGTGCTCGTGAATGGTAACAGGTTCTGTTTCTTACAAGACACCAGTCATGTTACTCATAGTCATGCCCAATAAAAATATTGTCGGTGTTAGTGGAAAAAATTTACGTAAAAGTGACAAGATTCATTGCCATTTGAGAAATGTATATATGTAAGCCACTAGATATCTAGAGGGACAGTTGTACTAATATTTACCAGTTTATGCACCACATATTTGATCGAATGCATGTCCAAAGCAGAGACAAGTATTTCTATCTAGCAGTTTGGAGTGTATCATAGGAATTGTTCGTGTCAGTAAGACATGATATATATGTAAATGAACATGAGAGATTATCCAATATTCAAACATGCCCTCCTTCTTTCGCTTTGTTAAGAAACCAGCGAGTTATCCATTCGGTATAATCTCATTAGCACATGCGCCGGTGAATGTAAATGACTTTTTCATTGGCAGCATAAATTGTGTGCGACATTTTCCGCAAACGTAAATATAAATTACCGTCTTCCAATCAAAGTATACTACCGTATTTGTACTCTTAGACATATCAGAATCGAACTAAATCATGGAAGCCAGAATGTGTCTTGAGTTTTAACAAGGATTGGCGGATATTAGTAAATTTTATCCCTCGCTTCTGGCTCGGGATAAAATACTAATATCCGCCAATCCATGTTAAAACTCCCAACACATTCTGGCTTCCATGATTTATTTCTTAATTACATGTATACTCAAATTAATGTAAATGAACCGTGATGTTAGTGTTGTTCTACACTTCACAGTCACAGTCGGGTCTTAAATAATGAGCATAGCTCATAACTGTATTTCGATATTGAGCGTACCTGGTGAAGGTTATTCCAGAAACACTTCGTGCGTACTAAATTTGATATCTACGTTTTTATTTTTAATGAGTGTAAAATGGCCCCGAGCTTGGAATTGATGTAGTTACTGTCTATGTTGTCGATAATTACAGATCAGTTTTCAATCAACAAATTTTAGCTCACTGTAAGTTTTAAGTAGTATTTATGTGTATACATTTAGAGGATTAGGTTTTGACGTGTGACGTAGTCCCGATATTAATACTGCTTGTATCAGGTGTAAGCTTGATGCAAAAATTATTGGACGCATTAGTATTTTATACATTATTTGTGATATTGTAATCATGTATATATTTCTCTATCTATGTATGTTTTGTGATATTATATGTTATTTTATATAATTATAATTCAACAAAATGTTACTTCAAACAGACTATTTGTATAAATGGCTTGGTACTAGAGATTTATGGATATTGAATTACGCATACACATACACCTACGATTACGATTACAGGAGAATTTAAAAAGGAGACCATCTCAAGACGAAAATAATTGTGTTCGTTTGAAATTTCATCTTGCCATTTGAAGAAAAATATAACTTCAATGGAAATTTGAGAATATTTTGAAAGGTTTTTTCTTTGCCCTCCGCCTTTTTTTACCAGAACATAACCGTTATCCAATGAATAAAAGGCATTACTTACTTTTAGCATTGATTGAATATCGAACTATTTTTCCATTCATTATTGTTTTAGAAATAATGTCCTGAAGAACAGGTCATGATCATTAGATCCTACAAACTTTAAAATCTTTTATGACTATCCTGTTTTCCTGGTCAGCAACAAAATGCAACGATTCATAGACACCTGTTGAGTAAACCACTCTCTTAAGAAACGGAGAACGGATTTTACTATAGAAACAGTCTTATATTGACCTCGGTTTAAGTTTGTTGTAATGCTGCTAAAAAATTTAGCAAACATCTTGTGCAAATTTAAAAAAGGGGATAGATAAGCTCATCAGGTACCTATGAACAGAATACTGTAATGCAACTAAAGATATGGCGGACAGAACCTCCGTTCTCCTTCCGTCATTCTCTCTACCCTATTTTTCTTGATCCCGCTCGATCCTTTCTCCGTTACATTTGTTTTCATTTCTCATGCCCCTACTTAGCACGACTGAATATAGCTGATATCCACGCTTTATTCCAGTAGAGCTTGTCGGACCAGTGTGAAATGATACTCATGATTGAAAACCTCATTCTAACTTGAAAGATAAAGATCATCAATCAATGTTGCTGTTCATTACTTATTTGTTTCATGTATTTACGTACTATGTTGGCTTGTGTACATTTAGCCTGTTAGCCTTTATTTTAAATGTATAATAAAGTTAGTTATCTGACGTAACCTTTCTTATAAAAACATATGCTAAGGGACCAACCATTATTGTAGGTGGGAGTGGGACTCGGATTACATTTTGTTCAAAACAAGAGTGGTGACGTAATATTTTTGTCAAAATTTTACAATAGGGTTTATGCGAAAAACATGGGTCCAAGCAGCGCCAATTTAGTCTTGACATTGAATGAAACACAATATTTTCTAATAAAAATCTCAACCGATTAGAAAATGGTTTGTACCTTATATGCTTTGGATGTTACACTATCGTTTTTGATGTTACACTATCTTCTGTTCTAGCGGGGCCCGGGTGGCTCAATGAGTTAGATCGTTGGATCTAACAACTCATACAAGCCTATCACCAATACGGCGTGGGTTCGCGCCCGGCTTTGTAAATAACAAAAAGGGTCCACTCGACTCGCAGCCGCAAGTGATAAAGTTTAACAGTTGCTTGCCCATGTTCGGTGGTTCTCTCCGGGTATTCCGTGGTCGGTGGTTCTCCCCGGGTATTCCGGCTTCCTCCATCACTAAAACTGGTTGCCATGATACAGCTGAAATATTGTTGAAAGTGGCGCTAAAACACCAAAAATCAACAACAAAAATCTGTTCTAGCGATTTGTTAGATTTTCGAATTGCACCAACGTGCCCTCAAGGGCCATCAAATGATTATCCCTACAAGTCGATAACGTAAATTCGACTAATTGTTTGCATTGTTATATACGAATAAGTCTTACTATTTCCATTCATAGTTCTATGTTGATCTATGTCCAACCATGTTGGTCATCTTGAAATTCCTGTTTATACAGTTTGCATCATCACATAGCGATCATTTAAACAGCAAATGCATTGATATAATTGAATTTTCCAGCATATCAAACACCCGTCAAATATTATCACATTATCATTGTATCCACACTCAGGTCGTTAAACAAACGACGGCACTATTTGTTACGTCGAATGTGGTTTTCTGGGACATCAAAACGATGCTCAGCAATTTATGCTTATGAGACAGATTGGAATCGACCTACCATTTCCTGACGATCTGTATTTACTTGGGGATAAAATATAACCTAATCGTCATCCAATAATGACGCCATATACACATCAACAGATAGCCCGAAAGCCTTTAAATTTGCAACAAAAATGTCGCAAAATGAACAGACTTATCACAGAATAATACCGTGTTAAGGTCGAACATGCTATAGGAGATCTAAAGCGTTACAAGATCCTTAGCACGATTTGGAGACACAAAAGACAACACCTTAAACTAGTTGCAGAAATATGTGCTGCATTTGTTTGTAGACGAAGCAACTTATTTAATTAATAAAATATTTATTCACAAAGTGTAAGTTTTGAGATGTCCCCTTATTGTTTAACTTACCTGTCAGCGTAATCGTATGACTATGTGTAGGTATATCCATTTCCATAAATCTCTAGTAGCAATTCATCTCGGATTAATTCATAGCTATATCTATTGCATTCAAAACCATTACTAAATTCTAGCATTGTGCTCAAAATACTTACAAATGTCCTTTAGATGAATTTGGAAAGTAGCACCACAGAAATAAAACCTCTTTTTCTATAATTGTATATATGTTAAATATAGTGATTCGTGTTATAGTGGGTTGTTTCAATTTTGACTGAGTGGTGGTTCGTTTTGGTGTGGATTGTTACATTGTCGACCATTATATTTCAGTCTTTACATATTTATGGTTCCTTTTGTTGTCTTAGGTTTGTTCGAGGAGTAGAAACTATTGTTGTGGTTTGTTATTTTCGAGCATCATAACTTTGCGGTTTGACCGAGAGGTATTGTTGTTCGTTATAAATCTTAATGTTTGACGGAGGTATCTGCTTGATTTTGTGATTTGTTCTATTTTCTAATCGCCATGATAGAATAATTTGCAATAACAATCTGTTTAATTCTATTCATTGTCTGCAATGCCTTAGACGATTCCATACTTTATAATATCGTACGGAGAACAATGGCCGTCAATAGTTTTAACGAACAAATCATTAATTTTTCGTGATTAAATTCATGCATTTCCCCTTATTTTTTTGTGGTGACTTATATTTCTTTAAACATGTGTATATAAAGATAATAGACTACTTTTTATTTCTTTTGCAATTTGTTCCGGGTTTTTCGTAAATTGACTGGACTAATAGTTGAAAAATTGCTGAGTTGGCGTTAAACAACAATCACTCACTCTATTGTCTAATGTAATTATTTGAGGTTTGACAGGGGGTGATGCGTGATGCGTGATGCTTTGGTTTGCTATATTTTTTTCCATTACTATCTGAGGGTTGATAGAAAAACTATGCGTGATGAAATATGAAATATTCAATTAAGATACAGTATGGAATGACAAGCGTGATATTTCGGCTATCCAATTAGTCTGTTTCTAAAGATGAGGAAACATAGACCCTGTTCACACTAAGCGTATTTAGATCGATCGCGATCGCTTCGAGATCGATTTCAATGTTCACACCAAAGATCGCAATCGGTCTAATTTGAGACCCATAAAATATGTGGTCTAAATTAGATCGCTATAAACTAGAGCGCTTCACAGTTAGATGAGAACAACTAAATCGATTCGAGATCGGTTCAAAACGTGTTCATTAGCATTTTAAAACTTTATTTCACAGAAAGAACTTTTCCCTTATGCAAAGAAAAGGATTAGTGTTTTCCTTTCCCAAGCTTAATGCATAGAAAAAAACTATTTAACTCATCCTTCTGAACTAATATAGCAAGGAATGAATCAAAAGTGTACTTTGTAGTGCAAACTCAGATAAATAAGAAAACCATTCAAAATGAAATAATAGCAGCAAACGTAGATCACATTCCCATAAAATATCAGGAATAGGTATATTAATCAATAAAGTTAGGTTAATCTATATATAATTGTATTTAAAGTAAACGACTTTCTACAATATAAAGAAAAGAGTTATTGGTAATTGACGTAGATTTAACTATTATCTTAGTATTCAACATTATATTCAGAGGCGTATGAGTGGACCTGGAAATGTGAGGGGGCAACCTTTTCACGTGGACCGGAAAGAGGAGGGTACAAGCTTCATGATATGACCTGAAATCATTTCGTTTCTAAGCACGCATTTGTACTCTTCAATCTCTTGATTCAATGAAATTTGTTTTGGTTCCATGCTGAAAATCACGTTTATTCAAATCTTTTGCCAGAAAAGGTGGGGATGGGGTGACATAGATTGCTCTCCCAAATTAAAAAAAAGTCTGGGCACTTTCCCCATGTTCTTACGTCCCTGATATTACCATAACCTGATTAACCGATATGGAATATCTATGTCATAAATGACCACGTATATGTTCCATTTTTCTTAATCACCATTCCTCATTCATAGTAAGTGCAACACGAGGAGTGTCATATGTGGAGCAGGAATTCCAACTCTTCCGGACACCTGAGTTCACATCCGGTTTTCAGTGGGATTTGTGTTGATTTCTGTGTAGTGTTTTGTAGATCATTGTTTGTGCTTATTCTTTTGGCCATAGTATTGTCTATCCTTCTTCGATTTAAGGATTCTGATTATCCCTTTGGAATCTTCGATTTAAGGATTCTGATTATCTCTTTGGAATCTTCGATTTAAGGATTCTGACTATCTCTTTGGAATCTTAGATTTAAGGATTCTGATTATCCCTTTGGAATCTTAGATTTAATGATTCTGATTATCTCTTTGGAATCTTAGATCTAAGGATTCTGATTATCTCTTTGGTATCTTAAACTTAAGGATTCTGATTATCCCTTTGGTATTTTAGATTTAAGGATTCTGATTATCTCCTTGGAATATTAGATTTAAGGATTCTGATTATCCCTTTTGTATCTCAGATTTAAAGATTCTGATTATCCCTTTGGTATCTTAGATTAAAGGATTCTGATTATCCCTTTGGTATCTTAGATTTAAGGATTCTGATTATCCCTTTGGTATTTTAGATTTAAGGATTCTGATTATCTCTTTGGAATCTTAGATTTAAGGATTTTTATTATCCCTTTGGAATCTTCGATTTACGGATTCTGATTATCTCTCTGGTATCTTAGATTTCAGGATTCTGATTATCTCTTTGGTATCTTCGATTTAAAGATTCTGATTATCCCTTTGGAATCTTCGATTTAAGGATTCTGATTATCTCTTTGGAATCTTAGATTTAAGGATTCTGATTATCCCTTTGGAATCTTCGATTTAAGGATTCTGACTATCTCTTTGGAATCTTAGATTTAAGGATTCTGATTATCCCTTTGGAATCTTAGATTTAATGATTCTGATTATCTCTTTGGAATCTTAGATTTAAGGATTCTGATTATCTCTTTGGTATCTTAAATTTAAGGATTCTGATTATCTCTTTGGAATATTAGATTTAAGGATTCTGATTATCCCTTTGGTATCTCAGATTTATAGATTCTGATTATCCCTTTGGTATCTTAGATTAAAGAATTCTGATTATCCCTTTGGTATCTTAGATTTAAGGATTCTAATTATCCCTTTGGTATTTTAGATTTAAGGATTCTGATTATCTCTTTGGAATCTTAGATTTAAGGATTTTTATTATCCTTTGGAATCTTCGATTTAAGGATTCTGATTATCCCTTTGGAATCTTCGATTTAAGGATTCTGATTATCTCTTTGGAATCTTAGATTTAAGGATTCTGATTATCTCTTTGTTATCTTAGATTTCAGGATTCTGATTATCTCTTTGGTATCTTAGATTTAAGGATTCTGATTATCCCTTTGGAATCTTCAAACTTTTCTTATCTTAGCTACATATTTGATGAAAGTGTCCTGAAGTAGTATATAATAGTACATGTATAATTTGTGAGAAACGAACAAAATATCAGACGGTCAGAACAGAGTTTCCGATCGAATAAACGTAGATGTCCCTAACACATAAACATGAACACTCCATTTCCTGGCTTGTTGTAGGCACTTTAACTTAGCAGTTAAGTTAGAACTTAATTGATACAATTTAATTACATAATGCTTATGAATTGGCCTTGTTGTTAGCACTAGACCAGTTGTATGGAACTGAGGCTTCAACACAGGCCAATACAGCTAAGTTCGTACCAATAACAGAAATCATCATAATATTATGTTATTGTTAAAGCTTTGATGGAACACCTTTTGAAAGCTTATCGTGATGATAAAACGGAATTGATAGCAAGGGAAAGACAAAGCATCAATGCACAATAACTTTCTCAAAATCGAACGTTGTTTTGCAAATGAAAAAATCCATGTTAATGGTATATATAGTATCCCTGCACGGCAATCTACAATATTTATCATTTTTTCGTTGACGACAAAAATGTGTACTAGTTGCAGTGTATGTAAGTATAACTAATTCACAAATATACTGGTTTATCACATACATAAATAAAAAGAGAAGCCTTTGTGGAAGAGTGGTATGCATAGTAGAAAAATGGTGTTGTTTATATACGTCAACGACTAACTCATCTGTATAGTAGAATGATAACTGTAAGAATACTCTTTTGTTCTTTCTTTCAGGGAGGATAATGTTGTTTTAATGGAAGCTTTATCTCCGATAGAATGAAATGCCACCTGAAAACCATATTACTTGTATCATGGATGTGCTATGGAAACTACATATTTATGATGTCAGTGGACGCCGTCTCAATAAGCTGTGGAAATTTTTCAACGAATATATCTAATTACAAAACCGAAGATGGATCTGAATTCTTTAACATTGTTATAGAACATTCTGTTTTAGATCCATACCTTGATATTCTTCCAAATGTTAGTTATACAGGTAAGATCAAATATGTACTTTGATGTATGTATATATTGTAACAACATAACTGCATACCTGCCATTGGATTACCTAGCAACTCATACAAGCCTATCACCAATACGGCGTGGGTTCGCGTCCGGCTTTGTGAATTACAAAAAGGATGCACTCGACTCACAGCCGCAAGTAATAAAGTTTACCAGTTGCTTGCCCATGGTCGGTGATTCTCTCAGGATACTCCGGCTTCTTCCACCACTAAAACTGGTCGCCATGATATAGCTGAAATATTGCTTAAAGTGGCGTTAAGCACACTAATATGAATCAATCAATGCATGCATGCCTTAAGCATTAACCTAGTAGTCTACTAGCATATCAACAAATTAAATAAAAACGTAGACATCAAATTTAGTGCGCACAACGAGTTTCTGGAATAACCTTCATCGAGTATGCTCAAAGCCTGAAAGATTGGAAAAAAATAAAAATAAATAAAATTCGTGTATGCATAGTGATTGTTATTATGAAGTGAATTGCCTAGATAACATAACCATTTACTGACCATCCTGAGCTTAATTAAAAATAATGACAGAATATCAGTTAAGTGTTGCTTTAGTACATTTTAAAGAATCAATCACCATTTGATGTTTGTTATACAAATGTAGATATACTGTCTAGTGTACACGACGTGTTTCTAAAATGACCTTCATCATCAACACTGAAAATCAGAAGATTCGCTAAGGATTTTTTTTTTGAAAATGTTAAAAGGAATATTGTTAATTTATACCATAGGCATTTTACACTTGGTATTTATTTTAATAAGGTCCGAAGCCACTATGATATGTGTTGATTGTGTTCCCCATTGTGTTTGTTCTGATGGTCTTTATTGACGAAAAGTCAACAGAGGAAAATAGCTTTTGTTATTTTATTTAAGTAGTTTTGATACTATAATGGTGAAAACACCTGCTAATTGTGTGTTGAAATAAAAGGTTAAATGATAATGTTTTCCTCCTCAAGCTCAATAATGTATTTTCAGAACTTTGACACTTATTGTTTTGATGACAAAATAAACAAACAAAATATTTTTTTTTTAGCTGGTTATTTAGGTAGCGTAGTGCTTTTTTGCATTATTTTAGCAAGATTCAAGATTTCACAATATTGTTAACTGTTCCCCAGGATATGTTATAATACTTTAATATGTCGTTTAACACAATTAATCAAGGAAATAAGCAACCAACCATTTCACTAAGAGAGGAGGTGGGGATATTAAAGGGATATTGTCTACCACAATCGTAATTTTTTCATACCCAAAATAATTGTCGTTTTCCATACTGACCTTCATAAAATGAAGATTAAACACCGAATTATTGGCGAATACGCTACGAAACGTTGTTTTTTCGATATAAAAAAGCTGACCATCGTTACTGGAAGCTAATTAATCATTCACTGACCTGAGCGAGGCCAAATCTATTTTTATCTATTTTTATGCCAGTAGCCCGGATGCTGCAGCATGGATGTTAAAATTCGTGTTTGTTTACCTCGCAAATACGGCCGTTTTATGCTATTCATTGACAATAATTTGCTGTTGCCAGGTGCAAGATTACATATATTGAATAATATCTATCGAAAATGATCATAGGCATCATCATAAATTCATAAAATGTGAAAAACGATTGAGAAAAGAAGGCAACATGCCTCGGCTTACCTATCAAGCAAAATATTTGCAAATTCAGCGCGAGTTTGGACGCGTAGCACTTCCTTGAGTTCGTTCCAACGGTCCAACTGATCCCCTACATATATCCTGCATTTGTTCCATTTGGAAGATACTGCACTTCTATTCATCTTTCTCTCTGAATCAGTCAAAATCCGCTTTCTTCAACGCGTTGACACTGTCTCTCTTGCGCAAGAACCACATGTTGTTTATTGTTTCTAAGCAGTGCGCATGCTCAAGACGGGTTCACATAGAAAGTCATATGAATAGAGTCGGGTTAAATTGAATTTTTGTCATCATGGACAATAATTCCGATAACGATAGTTTTGGGTCTTTTTTGTCCAAAAAAAAGAACACAAATCGTATCTTTTGCAGCATAATTGTTTAATGATAGCTTAAATAAATCATTTACGACAATAATTTTGGGTATGAAAAAATTACGATTGTGGTAGACAATATAAAATAAAAAAAAGGTAAATATCATAAGAATGATCGCTATTTTTACGAGATGTTACATATTGTTTCCTTTTCCCTACTGATAAATGTTAAGTGACATTTTATTTCTCTTTTGAACACACACCTGTTTTGTTTTGTGCCACTTGCAAATTGCTTTTCAAGGATTGAGATATTACAGCATACCAGGAGGAACAGGAATAATCAAAAGTTATCCGTGTTTCAGCAGATAGACAGCTTGTTTTTCTATAGATAAAGGTCAAACGAGAATTAACCTTTTGTAATAGCTGAACTGGTCTTTTACCAGACAACCATTGGTCTATATCAATGCTCTGAGATTGTATTACATGGTCATTACAAGTTAATTAAAGTTCTCTTTTCGATTTGAACCAAAAAGTATGCATTCAGTTTTACCAAGGTATAGAAAAAGTTTACTGTCAATGAGAAATTCACCACATGTTTCCAATTATTTATCAAGTGTTTGAGAGATAAGCTCAGGATATGTATGGAAAAACATAATAGCACTGTGATTTCAAACGCGTTTGCATCTTGAACATACGTAGAACATTATGGAAATCCCAAAACAAGAGGTCCACACTGCATCATGTAACATTATAAGCATATAGGCGTTCTGTAGCAATTCGTGGCCATTAAAGTCTTGTATATATAGCACTACAGATCAATAAAAAAACAGAATTATTTGATATTCTATATTATGAAGTATACCTTATGGACATTCCACATGTATCTAGAGTTGACTATGTAAACATAGATTATTGAAGGAAATCGATAAATGTCTAGTATAATATATGAATATCAATATGAGAGGTTATTTACGTAAGCGGCCCCGAGAATACAAACATCAGTTTGTTTGTATTTAATATGATAAAAAGAAAGCAGTTGATGAAATGAATGATATCAACAAACATAGCCGTACATAAATACTGAAATCATTTATATTCACGCTTAATAAGTATGCACTTTAAAAATAGCATAGATTTTTGTCCTTTTGTTTTGACAATAATTTTTTTCTTAATATATGAAACAGTATAACGTTAAAGTTTAATACAAGTGTATTTATGCATAAAAAGTAAAATACGAATGTTAGGTCAAATGAAATTACACCTTGTAATCTATTAACATTCATCAGTATCCCATATGGCGTCATATCAGAGGTCTTATTTCAACAGACCAATCAGAAACGAGCCTATGAATTTCGAGGTATTGAATAGTATAGTAGTTTTCGAATGAAACATATATTTTTCATTTTTTTATAATCCACCACGTCAGCACCCACGACAAAATAATGTAGTTTCCATATTTCACAAATTTGTCACTTCTAAAATGTCGTATTTTCTGCATAGGTGTATATGAACGAACTTATTTATTCAAATTGAAATTACGTCATCTTAATTTGTTTGTGATATCAGCTTAGATTATGGACCTCGCCATATTTAATGCTAAAACGAACACACGCTAAGTGCTGTTCTTCAATATGTCAATATACTTACACTGTCTTGTATATAATTGGAGGGTCAAAAGTGACTGAAATATGTTTTTGCATATGTCCCCATAAAGGGTATCATTAATATTAATACACTGTCCAAACTCAATGATCTAACAAACAACGAATGTTAATTGTCCTTGAGATGAATGTTAAAAATATCACTGAATTCATCACGTTCAGATGTTCCCTGGATAACCAAGGTAAACATACTTTACTTATTCATACAAATTACTTAGATGTATTTTCCAATAATAGTGGGTTGAAAAATCCCAACACGTACAAAGACCTTGAGGGAGAAAAACAACCGAAAAGAACCAAGTCATGTCTATCAACATTAGACCAATTAAAAAGCATTTAAAAATAGAGCAAGCTCTAGTTCTCAGCAGTTAATTTTGCAATGACCATTGGTGTAAACAATAGTATCAACATACATTCGATTCTAACAAGCTGGTCACTGTGTTAATGATATCCTCGATACAATTCAAAGTTATAATAATATCATCCTGAACGACTCAAAGTGTTCATAATACCCTCGACTAACACTCGAAAGTCCAAAATATGCATAAATATAAAAACACATGTTATTTTGTACTCCTCCTTCAGGCATGGGTGACCTTATTTATGTCTTATTTATATGTGGTTTGGTTTTGTTTGCGAATAGTGGTGTCCAACATGTCTTGACCATATGAATAACATGACTGGTGTTTTATAAGAGGCAGGAACTGCTTACTCTTCATGAGCACCTAGGCTCACCCCTGGATTTACTGGCGGGATCTATGTTGCTCATATTTTTAGTTTTCTGTGATGTGTTGTATTATTTGTTTTTTTTTCTTCGCCCTGTACCTAGTATTCACAATGTTACCAGTGTCTCTGGATTGTCCATTCTTCTTAATTGTTCTTTCGGTTTGTCCTGTACCTAGTATTCACAATGTTGCCAGTGTCTCTGGATTGTCCATTCTTCTTAATTGTTCTTTCGGTTTGTCCTGTACCTAGTATTCACAATGTTGCCAGTGTCTCTGGATTGTCCATTCTTCTTAATTGTTCTTTCGGTTTGTCCTGTACCTAGTATTCACAATGTTGCCAGTGTCTCTGGATTGTCCATTCTTCTTAATTGTTCTTTCGGTTTGTCCTGTACCTAGTATTCACAATGTTGCCAGTGTCTCTGGATTGTCCATTCTTCTTAATTGTTCTTTCGGTTTGTCCTGTACCTAGTATTCACAATGTTGCCAGTGTCTCTGGATTGTCCATTCTTCTTAATTGTTCTTTCGGTTTGTCCTGTACCTAGTATTCACAATGTTGCCAGTGTCTCTGGATTGTCCATTCTTCTTAATTGTTCTTTCGGTTTGTCCTGTACCTAGTATTCACAATGTTGCCAGTGTCTCTGGATTGTCCATTCTTCTTAATTGTTCTTTCGGTTTGTCCTGTACCTAGTATTCACAATGTTGCCAGTGTCTCTGGATTGTCCATTCTTCTTCATTGTTCTTTCGGTTTGTCCTGTACCTAGTATTCACAATGTTACCAGTGTCTCTGGATTGTCCATTCTTCTTAATTGTTCTTTCGGTTTGTCCTGTACCTAGTATTCACAATGTTGCCAGTGTCTCTGGATTGTCCATTCTTCTTAATTGTTCTTTCGGTTTGTCCTGTACCTAGTATTCACAATGTTGCCAGTGTCTCTGGATTGTCCATTCTTCTTAATTGTTCTTTCGGTTTGTCCTGTACCTAGTATACACAATGTTGCCAGTGTCTCTGGATTGTCCATTCTTCTTAATTGTTCTTTCGGTTTGTCCTGTACCTAGTATTCACAATGTTACCAGTGTCTCTGGATTGTCCATTCTTCTTAATTGTTCTTTCGGTTTGTCCTGTACCTAGTATTCACAATGTTACCAGTGTCTCTGGATTGTCCATTCTTCTTAATTGTTCTTTCGGTTTGTCCTGTACCTAGTATTCACAATGTTACCAGTGTCTCTGGATTGTCCATTCTTCTTAATTGTTCTTTCGGTTTGTCCTGTACCTAGTATTCACAATGTTACCAGTGTCTCTGGATTGTCCATTCTTCTTAATTGTTCTTTCGGTTTGTCCTGTACCTAGTATTCACAATGTTACCAGTGTCTCTGGATTGTCCATTCTTCTTAATTGTTCTTTCGGTTTGTCCTGTACCTAGTATTCACAATGTTACCAGTGTCTCTGAATTGTCCATTCTTCTTAATTGTTCTTTCGGTTTGTCCTGTACCTAGTATTCACAATGTTACCAGTGTCTCTGGATTGTCCATTCTTCTTAATTGTTCTTTCGGTTTGTCCTGTACCTAGTATTCACAATGTTGCCAGTGTCTCTGGATTGTCCATTCTTCTTAATTGTTCTTTCGGTTTGTCCTGTACCTAGTATTCACAATGTTACCAGTGTCTCTGGATTGTCCATTCTTCTTAATTGTTCTTTCGGTTTGTCCTGTACCTAGTATTCACAATGTTACCAGTGTCTCTGGATTGTCCATTCTTCTTAATTGTTCTTTCGGTTTGTCCTGTACCTAGTATTCACAATGTTGCCAGTGTCTCTGGATTGTCCATTCTTCTTAATTGTTCTTTCGGTTTGTCCTGTACCTAGTATTCACAATGTTACCAGTGTCTCTGGATTGTCCATTCTTCTTAATTGTTCTTTCGGTTTGTCCTGTACCTAGTATTCACAATGTTGCCAGTGTCTCTGGATTGTCCATTCTTCTTAATTGTTCTTTCGGTTTGTCCTGTACCTAGTATTCACAATGTTGCCAGTGTCTCTGGATTGCCCATTCTTCTTAATTGTTCTTTCGGTTTGTCATGTACCTAGTATTCACAATGTTGCCAGTGTCTCTGGATTGTCCATTCTTCTTAATTGTTCTTTCGGTTTGTCCTGTACCTAGTATTCACAATGTTGCCAGTGTCTCTGGATTGTCCATTCTTCTTAATTGTTCTTTCGGTTTGTCCTGTACCTAGTATTCACAATGTTGCCAGTGTCTCTGGATTGTCCATTCTTCTTAATTGTTCTTTCGGTTTGTCCTGTACCTAGTATTCACAATGTTACCAGTGTCTCTGGATTGTCCATTCTTCTTAATTGTTCTTTCGGTTTGTCCTGTACCTAGTATTCACAATGTTGCCAGTGTCTCTGGATTGTCCATTCTTCTTAATTGTTCTTTCGGTTTGTCCTGTACCTAGTATTCACAATGTTGCCAGTGTCTCTGGATTGTCCATTCTTCTTAATTGTTCTTTCGGTTTGTCCTGTACCTAGTATTCACAATGTTGCCAGTGTCTCTGGATTGTCCATTCTTCTTAATTGTTCTTTCGGTTTGTCCTGTACCTAGTATTCACAATGTTACCAGTGTCTCTGGATTGTCCATTCTTCTTAATTGTTCTTTCGGTTTGTCCTGTACCTAGTATTCACAATGTTGCCAGTGTCTCTGGATTGTCCATTCTTCTTAATTGTTCTTTCGGTTTGTCCTGTACCTAGTATTCACAATGTTGCCAGTGTCTCTGGATTGTCCATTCTTCTTAATTGTTCTTTCGGTTTGTCCTGTACCTAGTATTCACAATGTTGCCAGTGTCTCTGGATTGTCCATTCTTCTTAATTGTTCTTTCGGTTTGTCCTGTACCTAGTATTCACAATGTTGCCAGTGTCTCTGGATTGTCCATTCTTCTTAATTGTTCTTTCGGTTTGTCCTGTACCTAGTATTCACAATGTTGCCAGTGTCTCTGGATTGTCCATTCTTCTTAATTGTTCTTTCGGTTTGTCCTGTACCTAGTATTCACAATGTTGCCAGTGTCTCTGGATTGTCCATTCTTCTTAATTGTTCTTTCGGTTTGTCCTGTACCTAGTATTCACAATGTTGCCAGTGTCTCTGGATTGTCCATTCTTCTTAATTGTTCTTTCGGTTTGTCCTGTACCTAGTATTCACAATGTTGCCAGTGTCTCTGGATTGTCCATTCTTCTTAATTGTTCTTTCGGTTTGTCCTGTACCTAGTATTCACAATGTTGCCAGTGTCTCTGGATTGTCCATTCTTCTTAATTGTTCTTTCGGTTTGTCCTGTACCTAGTATTCACAATGTTGCCAGTGTCTCTGGATTGTCCATTCTTCTTAATTGTTCTTTCGGTTTGTCCTGTACCTAGTATTCACAATGTTGCCAGTGTCTCTGGATTGTCCATTCTTCTTAATTGTTCTTTCGGTTTGTCCTGTACCTAGTATTCACAATGTTGCCAGTGTCTCTGGATTGTCCATTCTTCTTAATTGTTCTTTCGGTTTGTCCTGTACCTAGTATTCACAATGTTGCCAGTGTCTCTGGATTGTCCATTCTTCTTAATTGTTCTTTCGGTTTGTCCTGTACCTAGTATTCACAATGTTGCCAGTGTCTCTGGATTGTCCATTCTTCTTAATTGTTCTTTCGGTTTGTCCTGTACCTAGTATTCACAATGTTACCAGTGTCTCTGGATTGTCCATTCTTCTTAATTGTTCTTTCGGTTTGTCCTGTACCTAGTATTCACAATGTTACCAGTGTCTCTGGATTGTCCATTCTTCTTCATTGTTCTTTCGGTTTGTCCTGTACCTAGTATTCACAATGTTGCCAGTGTCTCTGGATTGTCCATTCTTCTTCATTGTTCTTTCGGTTTTCTCTAACGTTTATTTACTTATTTAGGTTTTGAGGCTTCCAAAAACTTTAAAACCATTGGCTTTTATAAAATTGTTATGGCCTTGAGCGTACCTGATTAAGGTTATTCCAGAAACGTTTGATATCTATGTTTTTATTTGAATATTATACTTATTTGTTATCTCTTGATTGAGTTTTTATTAAAAAAGAAATGTTTTGTCTATAAAATAAACAGTAAATATATCTTTAGAAGGAACATGGGGTATCTTGTTGTTTTAAAAGATAGTAGATAATGCTTTATTCTTTTACTTGTAGTGATTATAGAACCCAAGTTACCCGAGTTTCTGATGACAGGATTGCATATGGAGATAACAGGCAATGAATCATTTGCCGACAATCAAGTGACAGGAATTTATGAAGACATTACTATTTTAGACGATCATACAGAAAACATACTTTCAAAGGATAAATGTAAACAAGATATCGCTTGTACTTTACATCAAGAAAATTCAGTGACCTGGCATTCTAATAGTTTTCAAAGATGCTTTAATATAAGGTAATGTTACGGATAAACCAATCCCAATGTATATTCAGACCTCATTCTGACATTAGTTTAATACTATGTGTAGATCATTTGATGAAGAGTTTGAAGATACCAAAGGGGTAATCAGAATCCGTATATCGAAGAAGAACAAACAACGATCTACAAAACATGCATATAAAACTAAAGATCGAGTAACACGAACCCCACTAAAAACTGGGGGTGAACTCATGTGCATCTGCATTTTTTAATACAATATATTGGCAAAATTGTGTTTTGTGGAGGTTCCTGAAACCGCCTCAGCTGTGTAATGATTAGGCTCCTCGCCTTGAATGTGGCGGATCGTAGGTTCCAGTCCTGTTTGGTCAAACCGATGACTATGGAATTGGTCCGAGTTGCTTCTCCGCTCTTCACGCGACATTAAGGAGTAAGACCAAAGACTGTTTTGCTCGGCACAACTATAATGTGTGCTAGTGGAGTGACATATCTACCAATGAACTGTTGGTTCCGTGAGCTAACACTATAAACATCCAACAAGACGTGTTGATCTAGCACATAGCGGACATCATTATCATCACATCAACTTGTGCTCTCTCCATGATATAGCTTACAAATTGCCCACTTCGTGTTAAACAACAATCACTTACTTACTTGGCCATTGTGTTGTCTGTCTTTCTTCGACTTACGGATTCTGATTACCTCGTTGTATCTTTAAACTCTTCTTATGCTATGTTTTTAAGATTTCTGATTTGTCGGTTCATTGTCACGTGTTCTTGTATATACAGTTGTATTGGTTGGGTATTGCTAAAAATAGAATTTTAAAAAATCGTATCGTTTTGGGTGTTTCCATAAAGATAAACAGGCAATTTGATTCTTCAGTAGAGGAAGCTTGATTGGTCAGTAAACAGACGGACAAAAGCTCTCAAGCTAAAATAAAACCCTTGTGAAAAATGCCCCTTGAGTTTGTCCTAGATCCGAATGGTCACTATTTCAAGTTTCGACTAATAATATTCAATCTTCTATTTTCTATTTAAAAATTCTAATGTAATAATATCAAGAAATGTGTTCAGCTGGCACGTGGAAAATACGCATGTATAAACAAGTTATCAACTTTGGAGGATTAATGTTGTCCACAACAAGAGTAATTCTCTTTAAAAAATAATTGGTATAAAGAAAACAATGTAGAATAATATATAATATTTATGTATGAGTAGGCATAATTTTGTGAAGGTATGAATGTTTCCAAACAATGAACAATTTACAGTTGAAAATGATTTTGGAGCGTGACTGCACTTTACTGTTATTATCCATGTATAAGATTTTTAATCACGAGGCAGATCGTCAACTATTAGTTTCATCTGTATTGCTTAGCTTAGGTGTGAATACCGATCGCGACAACTAAGCGTTTTAAACGACAGTGGGTCGTTGATGATATTTTTTTCTTTGAGAAGTTCTTAGATAAATTGTATCTCATCAGAATGTAATGACTTGGCAAATTGGGATGTCAATGGTATGTTGACACCCCTTCCCCCAATCGTAACATACTCAATAAATATTTGATCTGGCAAAATATTACTATGTTTTGTATAGCTAATATTTTAATATGGGGAATTGGAGGTGTGTTTAATATTTATAGTATATTATATATATTAATGCAATTTATTTAATCAAAAGCTACATTTTTCTCGCATAATTTTTTATTTTCTGTTTTCAGTGCTGTAATATTTAAGAATGATATAGTTGCTTACGATGTGTCTACTGTTTTCTGCAGAAAGCAGGGTAAGCTCACATATATGCCATCCAAACGTAATCCTACACTTGTATTGTTTATGAGGTCAACAGTTAGCTGACTGTAAATCCTAAAATGTCCTTCCCATAGTTCATTCAAGAAATTTACTATACAATCTGATACAAAGACAAAGGCCAAAGCAAAGAAGCAAAATAAATCTGAGAAAAAACAACCAACCGCAAACGCTGGCTTTAATACCAGGAGCTACATATTACAGGTTATCCAGCCCCTTTAAAATTATCTTACACAGTCGAGATCGTGGGACAATCGTGAGAAAAGCTTGTAATATCAAAGCAACGATCAGAAATCGTAAATCAAAGGCCAGACGATGCGAAAAGATAACCAAAGATCAGCAAAATGGAATGGGTAGGCAGTTCCTGTTTCACTTGTACTGCAAAAATACTCAATTGGTCTGAAATAACAATCACACACGCTTTCATTTCAAATCCTCACATAACAGTAGCACTGGTATTTGTATTAGTACATAGTACTATATAAACATGGATTTATACCTATGCAATCAGTGCCTAAACACCACTAACGTTGTTCGAATCCCGCTTAGGCGTGGTGTACTCGATACAACATTATGTGATAAAGTTTGTCAGTGACTTGCGACAGGTGGATGGTTTTCTCCGGGTACTCCGGTTTCCTCCTCCAATAAAACTGACCACCACAATACAACTGAAATACTGTTGAATGTGGCGTTAAACACCACAACTCCCACCCCTAAGTGAATGTGATATTTCATCTTGTACAATTGATATATTTTAGTCATATTTCGTGTAATATTTTGGATAAAATGAGTAATGCATCTAGAACTTTGAAAAATAGAGCTTCGGTAGGAAAATAGCGCCGTTTTTTATACAAATGTATTTCTTTTCATGTTATCATGATTTTATATACTTAAGCTATATATAAATAAGGTTCAGTTACACTAACACAATATAATGGGTTTTGTAGCCAGCTTAATGACAAAAGAAATCGGTTTAATTTGTAATTTAGTGTTGTTTGACATGACAAAGTAAGGACATTTGGGAATTGTTTCGATCAGTTAAAAGTAGCTTATTAAGGCTTAAGTCGTGTACTCGTACTAGTTCCCAGTCGGGAAGCCAGTGACGCAGGATAGTTCCATCTAAAAACAAAGTCACGTGACTTTCGAGTCATTTTTGATGAAAAATGACGTTCAACCCTTCCGTTAAAATACGTCGGTTTACAATAAATACGTACGCTTGAAATCAATTAAAATATACGGAATATGTCTATGGATAAATAGAAATTTATTGCATCACTTCAGTTTTTATTAATATAGTGCACAAACATCGAATGTTGCTACTTGAAGTAGACTCAATTTCAAAACAAATGTCGAGGTGGTTCTATTTAAGTCAGAAAATTTAATTAAAACAATATGATGGCTTTCTGTAACATCCATTGCCTGGGGAAATCATTTAGGATCATTGTCATACCGACAACTAGTGTCAATGTCTTGTGGGATGCAATTGTGTCACTTAGTTCTACACCCACCTTGATCGATCGACCATTTGCCAAACATCGAAATTCATTGTCTTTCGGAACACATCGGTGGTGTTTCTTAACATCAACAATAAACGACATCTAAGCGTACATCCGAAAGAGGCTATTTAATTTGGGAAAGGGGTGTCTATTTTTATGTCTTTTTTTAATTTTCTTGTATTAATACCGTATTTTTCAGTTTATTTGTATTGCAATATTGTTTTAAACATTGTGCATTTTGTAATTTAGACTGGGGAATTACTATTTATCATCACTTTAAATAAAATAAAAATCATCTATGATACTAGATTTGCACAGGGGATGTACAACAATTAATAATTTCAATACACCAGGTACAAGATAAATAGAAAGAAACAAATGTGTGGAAAAAATAAAAGCATGTAAACAAAAATTAAGTGAATTGAAAAAAATATGAAAATATTATAAAAAAAAACATGCCAGTAAAACAATTAATAAATTTTTAAAAATCTAAAAAAAATGAAACCTTGAGACAAAAAGGGGCATAAAAAATTGTATTCAGATATCTTAACCCTTCATATTATATCAAGGCAGATAAAAAAAAATTCAGTGTAATCAAATATTTTCCTTGAAATTAGGAAATTTTATTATCTGAATGAAAGCTACCAAGTTTCATGTTTATCTGACAATGTAAATATCAATGTATTTGGAATATTCATGTGTTTGACACAACTACAAACTAGCTTCTATAACATATGGGGTGGTTAAGTTGTAATAATTCTTTCCCCTTGACATTCACAAAATGACCAGCATTTACAAATATGGGTACTTAGGTTACAATAATTATTTCCCCATGACTTCACAAGATGAAATGACCAGCATTTACAAATATGACTGAGTACATAGGTTGCAATAATTCTTTCTCCAGGATATTCACAAAATGACCAGCATTTACAAATATGGGTACTTAGTTTGCAATAATTCTTTCAAGAAAAACATTTTTTTTCATCTTCAACACTCTTACTTCCATTAGAAAATGCCTTTTTATTAACTGCATGGCTCATCATTTTCAAGCAGATTATTTTCAGTTGACATAGAATACAAAGTTTGAACTTAATTTCACATTTCTTACAAATACAATACAATTCAGAAAAAATGTTAAATTTCTTTTTACAAACAAACAAAATTCAGGAGCATCTGAAACTTTTTGAATTAAATGAATGTATCAGTTAGAGAATATATGCTGCCCACAATTATACCCAAGGGCCTACATTTGTTTGATGGTGTACTTTAAATATAATTGGAATGCTGGTCCATTTTTTTACTTCATGGATTTTTTAGAAGAAAAAAAAACCATATATTTAAATATTATATTTTCTGTGCTGTAAATCTGAAATATTGAAATACATAATTGATCAATTAACAATCTGGAAGGTACAAAATCAGAAGCTGAGACTGGAATATCCTTACATGTCCAATTTTTGACTACAAGACCATATAATTTTAAATGTTAAAACATCATGAAGTCAGTTTAAAGGGTTCAAATATAGGTAATAACAACATTAACAAAATAAAAAAAAAGATAAAACAATCATAAATACTTTTATTTAATCATCTGAACTGTATTCTGAAATAATTGAAATATATGATTGATCAGTGAACAATGATAAAAAATCAGAAGCAGAGATTGAAATATCCCTAAGCTAACAAGTCAAATTTCAGACCACAAGACCATATAATTTTACAGGTTAAATTTCTGACCACAAGACCATACAAGTTTTAAATGTTAAAACAACATGAAATCAGTTTATAGGGTTTGATACCTGTTTTGAATAATAAATGCAAATACTGACAAAATAAAAAAGACAAAATCTTATTTAATCATGGTCACCTATACTGTAAATCTGAAATATATTATTGTTAAAGTGTACTGTAAATGGTAAAAAAAAAAACAGAAGCTGAGACTGGAATATGTTCACATGATGTCAGTTTAAATATGGTTCTAGATCTATTTGGGAGGGGGCGATATGTTAAATACATCATAAATATCTCAAACTATATCACAGGAATAACTATTAATCAAATTAATTTTGTTATGATACTCTAAATGCAAATAAAACAAAGGCTACTCTTTCTTCTAATATCTAATTTTAATCAGTTAAAGGATATTTTGAAGTCATGGAATGGGAATGATTGCAAATGCTCAGTTTGTGCTGACTTTTAAAGTATGCTTTTTACCATCAATAGGTCATGTCCATCTGTTATACTTTTATATGTTATACTTAGTTTTATTATTGAATATTGTGTAGCTTTTAGTTATGCTTAGCTTTCATGTAAGCTTATTATTTTTAATTCTGTTCAGCTATAATATCTGCTTTTAATTTCATGTTTTAGTTATTTTAGATTTCTTACCAACTTACATGTCTGTGCTTTTCTTGTAGTGCTAACTCTGTTTTTCCTTGTTTTTAATTTATTTTTGCATGCCTTGATTATTGTTATTTATGTTGTATGTCGGTCAAAAGCTCATTAGAGCTTATATTTGTATGCTTGTTGTTTTTAACCATGCCGACTTTAGATAAAACTTATTTATTTATTTATTTATTTATTCAGAATTTCAGCGTCTTCTTTATAAAAAATGGCGGCTGGCAGCGTCCTAGTTACAAACCTCATTTTGCAAATTAAAGGCGGAATGATGGCTATTTTTATATTTCGTTACACATTTGAATGATGGGTAAACCTATTTTTGACCATAGTTTTTACTGACAACCAATGGGATGCGTTTGTGTCAGTTATTCTTAGCCTCGAGAATTTCCCGCCATATATTCTTATCTACAACAACAAAAACAAATACCTCGGGAAATACCTAGTTTTATACCGATATTATGTCTAATAAACACTTTCTTGGGGTTTTTTCTGCAACTTATATATTTAACCATGATAATTCACGTTTTTTGGGAATGTATTTATTTATATTTATCTCTCATATAAGGTTTATTCTGTAATCGTCATGGTAAACAAACGTCAATACCTATTACGATTATGGGCGACACCTGGTGGGTTATTATTATCTGCCCTTGCGTAAATGTTTTTAGCCTTATGGGAGGAGTTACGGAAGCTGACGTTGGCTTCCCGACTGTCCCATGGTATAAAAAGATGATTGAAAAAACGGAGCTAATCAGAAAAAAAGAAAAAAATTCGTCCAACTTAAAGCAAGGCCGATTAAGAGGATTAAAAGAAGGCTAATGTAATTCGTGTTTGTAACATTTTATCTAAAATCTATATATTTATCTAAATATATCAATAAAACTGGTAGTAGTGATAAAAAATTGCAAATTCCTGTGTTTTTAACCAATCGCTTTTTTAAATTGAAGGTAATAGAAGTTACCATGCTGTGGACATGAGTGGTCATTTAGAAAGCCCCGAATTTCCTATGGTTTATCCGGATAATTACAACATTACATATATCATTTTTTCAATGAAGAAATCATCGATTCATTTACAGGTTTGTACAGAATAGTGAAATATTAAGGATAAAAAAAACCAACGTTTAATTATTATTATATTCTCATTGCCATTGGAATCTGACAACTGATATATTTCGTTTTTCTCTCTCTCTCCTATTAGTTTTAAATGAGTTGATTGAAATCTGTTATGCTATGATTGTTGTGGAAGACATTGTTCTATTACCAATATAATTTATAAATACTTCTCTGACCTCTAAAACTAATGGTTGTGTTTGTATATAAATTTAATATGCAGCCAATCCTGGTCTCATGCAACCTTTAATGGAAACAAAGTTTTGCAAAATTGTGCATTATCATTTTTATAAGTTCAAATATTAAGTTGTTTGTGCTTCTTCAAATTACGGCTTCTGATTACCCCTTTGGTATCGTCAAACATTCCTTTCATTAAAGAAAGCAAAACACAAAAAATTCATGTAAAAATAAATGACGCAACTGCAATAACGAAACTTCAAATGCGAACACTAAGTTACAGAGTTCGTACATTGCAATTGGAATGTCCAGTTTACAAAAACAAAGCTGTGCTATCCAAATTCCTTGTTATCAATATCATAATGAAATTGCAATGTTAATTTTTGGCATTAGATCATAGATCATTAGGTACTTGTGCAATGCGATAGAGGAGGGGGGGGGGTCTTATTGATATCTTGGTCAAGGTCATTGCTTATGAAGTATTTCATTCCTGACCTTCTCACAACTTGGAAAATTGAATAAGCAAATGAGAGAAGAAAAATGCCTTCCGATTTGGTAGCAATATTGTTTGATTAGATGGCACCCTGAGAGGAGGGGACGATTCTTATTTAATTTGTGGGTCAATTATGTGTCAACGTTCCAACAATTAGAAATTCCGTATCTATGATTGCGGACACTTTCCTCCGTTCTTTGCATTTGCTCGTCAGGTTGATTAGTTTGTTCCCTTTGTTGGGTATATGAACGTTCTCTTTCTTACATCGGAACAATGTATCCAGTATAAGTATAAGGTAAATCATGTTTGGAGTGGCCTTCCAATTTTTTGACCCTAGCGTACTTGATAATGGTTTTGTTGTGTAGTGTTGTTGTAGATAATTGTTTGTTTTTGTTCTTTTCCATTTGGCAATTATATTGTTTGTCCATCTTCGATGTATGGCTTCTGATTACCATTTTGACATCTTCAAGCATTTTTTTTTATTCATGGAAAGCGTCATGCGCACTACCTTGGATATCTGTTTTATTTTTCTTGCTGATAGATATATGTTTTCAGCCCTTTTCTTGATAAAAATGTCCCACACGTGATATTTTGAATAGAGACCAATGTGGTTCTAAGAAAACATGAAAGTAATTCATCAAATGCGTATTACAGTTTTTGTTATTTTCGCAACAAAATTGTACTTTGCATTTACACAGCCTAAGAAAATTAACGTGAGTTACTGGGTAATTTATGACTTCCTGATATATTTTTATTGTATCACATTGTTATCTTTCTTTATCATGATTGTATAAGACAGCTTTTGAGACACATATAATCATTTTGAGAGCTTTTGTTCATCATACTAATTCAATTTGGTTTTATTATAAGTACATCTGAACCTTGTTGTTTCATAATTAGATAAATAATTGGTAAGCCTAATTTAGGTGAAACATACAATATAACATCATGTATATTTAACGTTAGCGTGTATAGGTCATTGTGATTATGGATCTATTAACCCAGAATATTTGTTATCTGAATGTTATACACTAATAGAGACATTAAAATAAATTAACAAATGAAATAATGTTTTATTTTACTGTCAGTTTCAGTCTTTCGCATTAGAACCTTCATATCGAGGAACATGTTTCGATGCAGTAACTGTGATATCGGATAAAACCGACATTCTATGTGGTGATATACAGGAGGTGGACTTAGTAAACCTTTATTTCCATTCACACAGTGGCAAACTGATGGTTATTTTTTCCACTGACAATAAAATTGGTGACCGTGGGTTTCTAGCTTTGTATTACACAATGGATGCAAATGGTATAGTATTTTGTATTGATGTTGTATTGTTGTGCATTTGATGGAGGGATACTCCCGATAGAGATATGGGATGCAATCTACATAAATACATACCAAAATATTTCATAGATTGATTCGGTTTATATCATACTAAAAAATAGTTACATAGCACATGTCATCATCGCATACAACATGTCTCATACATGAAAGTTAATCTTATAAAATCACATTTTGTCACTATATATGACATGTGTTCTGTATCAAGCAAACCGTTTGAATCGGCGAGTGATTGTTGTTAAATCCCAAATGAGCATTTGTTCAGCTATATATGTCGATAACAAGTTACATTCAATGAAAAGATGGTGATATCCGCTTTGTAATTGATCAACACACTTAATTTGAACTGCATGGTGCTAGCTCACTGAAACAGCAGTTCGCATGTAGACATGTATCACCACTGGTACACATTGACATGTTTCTGAGCCAGACAGTGAATTTGCTCGTTCTCCTTAAAGCTGTATGCTCAGAGAAAAAGCAGCAAATACCAGTTTTATAGTTCTTGGTTTAACTCGTACATGGCACAAACCCGAAAATCTACCGCTCTCACAGCGAACACGCTTACCCTTACACTACTGATACAGGCGATTACAACAACCCGTTCAAATCACTTCGCCTTACAGTCATACAACTTTCGGGTATCAGTTTTCAGAATCTCAAATCGTCCAATAAGAAAATACTTTATATTTGATGCAGTATTCCTATATACCTTTTTTGAATACAAATATGAGGGTTATATAGGGTTATGGTATTTAACGCCACTAACAATAATATTACAGTTATATCATGGTGGCCAGTTTTACAATTATTAAACTCGTATTCGACAGTTTTATGACCGCAATGGCTGGCTGTCCTGCCGGTATTTTGTGGATTTTCGTGACTTCCGGTTTTTGCTATGCTATAAATCTCTACATTTATTTTGTTGTTATGTGGTCTATTCGGATTGGAACTTTTTCGTATTATACTAATGACTCTAATTGGTACCTTGTTATGGCCTTTATTATATCCATGTCCTTTAAAAGCATAAATGCGAACAACAAAAATATAACACACAGTTGGAACAGTTCCAACATTCAAAACTTTTATCACATTGCTATAGTCTTATCGAGTACATCTCGTCATTGACTCAAACTCACATACTAGGTATTGATATGTACTTGTTGAATGCATAGATTTGTAGATATGTTGTACAATCACGTACACAGAGTTCCACAATATATGATGGAACTAACACACATTACGTTCACAGAGACCCCAATATGTGATGGAACTAAAACACATCACGTTCAGAGAGACACCCAATATATGATGGAACTAGCACACATCACGTTCAGAGAGACACCCAATATATGATGGAATTAACACACATCACGTTCACAGAGACATCCAATATATGATAGAACTAACACACATCACGTTCACAGAGACATCCAATATATGATAGAACTAACACACATCACGTCTATAGAGACTCCCAATATATGATATGACTACCGTACATCACGTCTATTGTGATCCCCAATATATGATATGATTACCGTACATCACGTCTATTGTGATCCCCAATATATAATTGAACTAACACACATCACGTTCACAGAGACCCCCAATATATGATGTGAGCACCGTCCATCACACCCATAGAAACTCCCAATTTATGATATGACTACCGTACATCACGTCTATGGAGAACCCCAATATATGATATGACTACCGTACATCACGTCTATAGTGATCCCCAATATATGATATGACTACCGTACATCACGTCTATTATGACCCCCAATATATGATATGACTACCGCACATCACGTCTATGGAGACTCCCAATATATGATATGACTACCGTCCATCACGTCTATAGAGACTCCCAATATGTGATGTGACTACCGTACATCACATCTAGAGACCCCCCCCCTCCCATATATGATATGACTACCGTACATCATGTATATGGAGACCCACAATATATGATATGACTACCGTACATTACGTCTATGGAGACCCCCAATATATGATATGACTACCATACATCACATCTATTGTAACCCCCAATATATGATATGACTACCGTCCATCACGTCTATAGAGACTCCCAATATGTGATGTGACTACCGTACATCACATCTATAGACACCCCCCCCTCCCCCCATATATGATATGACTACCGTACATCATGTATATGGAGACCCACAATATATGATATGACTACCGTACATTACGTCTATGGAGACCCCCAATATATGATATGACTACCATACATCACATCTATTGTAACCCCCAATATATGATATGACTACCGTACATCACGTCTATAGAGACCCCCAATATATGATATGACTACCGTACATCACGTCTATAGAGACCCCCAATATATGATATAACTACCGTACGTCACGTCTATATAGACCCCAATATATGATATGACTACCGTACATCACGTCTATAGAGACCCCCAATATATGATATGACTAATGTACATCACGTCTATAGAAACCCCCCAATATATGATATGACTACCGTCCATCTCGTCTATAGAGACCCCCGATATATGATATGACTACCGTCCATCACGTCTATAGAGACCCCCAATATATGATATGACTACCGTACATCACGTCTATAGAGACCCCCGATATATGATATGACTACCGTACATCACGTCTATTGTGACCCCCAATATATGATATGACTACCGTCCATCACGTCTATAGAGACCCCCAATATATGATGTGACTACCGTACATCACGTCTATAGAGACCCCCAATATATGATATGACTACCGTACATCACGTCTATATTGACCCCCAATATATGATATGACTACCGTCCATCACGTCTATAGAGACCCCCGATATATGATATGACTACCGTCCATCACGTCTATAGAGACCCCCAATATATGATATGACTACCGTACATCACGTCTATAGAGACCCCCAATATATGATATGACTACCGTACATCACGTCTATAGAGACCCCCAATATATGATATGACTACCGTACATCACGTCTATATTGACCCCCAATATATGATATGACTACCGTACATCACGTCTATATTGAACCCCAATATATGATATCACTACCGTACATCACGTCTATATTGACCCCCAATATATGATATGACTACCGTACATCACGTCTATAGAGACCCCCAATATATGATATGACTACCGTACATCACGTCTATATTGACCCCCAATATATGATATGACTACCGTACATCACGTCTATATTGAACCCCAATATATGATATCACTACCGTACATCACGTATATAGAAACCCCCAATATATGATATGACTACCTTATATCACGTCTATATAGACCCCCCAATATATGATATAACTACCGTACATCACGTCTATATTGACCCCCAATATATGATATGACTACTGTACATCACGTCTATATTGACCCCCAATATATGATATGACTACCGTACATCACGTATATAGAAACCCCCAATATATGATATGACTACCGTACATCACGTCTATATTGACCCCTAATATATGATATGACTACCGTACATCACGTCTATGGAGACCCCCGATATATGATGTGACTACCGTACATCACGTCTATAGAGACCCCCAATATATGATATGACTACCGTACATCACGTCTATAGAAAACTCCCCAATATATGATGTGACTACCGTACATCACGTCTATAGAGACCCCCAATATATGATATGACTACCGTACATCACGTCTATATAGACCCCCAATTTATGATATGACTACCATACATCACTTCTATAGAGACCCCCAATATATGATGTGACTACCGTACATCACGTCTATATTGACCCTCAATATATGATATGACTACCGTACATCACGTCTATAGAAACCCCCCAATATATGATATGACTACCGTACATCACGTCTATAGTGACCCTCAATATATGATATGACTACCGTACATCACGTCTATAGAGACCCCCAATATATGATATGACTACCGTACGTCACGTCTATATAGACCCCAATATATGATATGACTACCGTACATCACGTCTATATTGACCCCCAATATATGATATGACTACCGTACATCACGTCTATATTGAACCCCAATATATGATATCACTACCGTACATCACGTATATAGAAACCCCCAATATATGATATGACTACCTTATATCACGTCTATAGAGACCCCCAATATATGATATGACTACCGTACATTACGTCTATGGAGACCCCCAATATATGATATGACTACCATACATCACATCTATTGTAACCCCCAATATATGATATGACTACCGTACATCACGTCTATAGAGACCCCCAATATATGATATGACTACCGTACATCACGTCTATAGAGACCCCCAATATATGATATAACTACCGTACGTCACGTCTATATAGACCCCAATATATGATATGACTACCGTACATCACGTCTATAGAGACCCCCAATATATGATATGACTAATGTACATCACGTCTATAGAAACCCCCCAATATATGATATGACTACCGTCCATCTCGTCTATAGAGACCCCCGATATATGATATGACTACCGTCCATCACGTCTATAGAGACCCCCAATATATGATATGACTACCGTACATCACGTCTATAGAGACCCCCGATATATGATATGACTACCGTACATCACGTCTATTGTGACCCCCAATATATGATATGACTACCGTCCATCACGTCTATAGAGACCCCCAATATATGATGTGACTACCGTACATCACGTCTATAGAGACCCCCAATATATGATATGACTACCGTACATCACGTCTATATTGACCCCCAATATATGATATGACTACCGTCCATCACGTCTATAGAGACCCCCGATATATGATATGACTACCGTCCATCACGTCTATAGAGACCCCCAATATATGATATGACTACCGTACATCACGTCTATAGAGACCCCCAATATATGATATGACTACCGTACATCACGTCTATAGAGACCCCCAATATATGATATGACTACCGTACATCACGTCTATATTGACCCCCAATATATGATATGACTACCGTACATCACGTCTATATTGAACCCCAATATATGATATTACTACCGTACATCACGTATATAGAAACCCCCAATATATGATATGACTACCTTATATCACGTCTATATAGACCCCCAATATATGATATAACTACCGTACATCACGTCTATATTGACCCCCAATATATGATATGACTACTGTACATCACGTCTATATTGACCCCCAATATATGATATGACTACCGTACATCACGTCTATAGAGACCCCCAATATATGATATGACTACCGTACATCACGTCTATATTGACCCCCAATATATGATATGACTACCGTACATCACGTCTATATTGAACCCCAATATATGATATCACTACCGTACATCACGTATATAGAAACCCCCAATATATGATATGACTACCTTATATCACGTCTATATAGACCCCCAATATATGATATAACTACCGTACATCACGTCTATATTGACCCCCAATATATGATATGACTACTGTACATCACGTCTATATTGACCCCCAATATATGATATGACTACCGTACATCACGTATATAGAAACCCCCAATATATGATATGACTACCGTACATCACGTCTATATTGACCCCTAATATATGATATGACTACCGTACATCACGTCTATGGAGACCCCCGATATATGATGTGACTACCGTACATCACGTCTATAGAGACCCCCAATATATGATATGACTACCGTACATCACGTCTATAGAAAACCCCCCAATATATGATGTGACTACCGTACATCACGTCTATAGAGACCCCCAATATATGATATGACTACCGTACATCACGTCTATATTGACCCCCAATTTATGATATGACTACCGTACATCACGTCTATAGAAACCCCCCAATATATGATATGACTACCGTACATCACGTCTATAGTGACCCTCAATATATGATATGACTACCGTACATCACGTCTATAGAGACCCCCAATATATGATATGACTACCGTACGTCACGTCTATATAGACCCCAATATATGATATGACTACCGTACATCACGTCTATATTGACCCCCAATATATGATATGACTACCGTACATCACGTCTATATTGAACCCCAATATATGATATCACTACCGTACATCACGTATATAGAAACCCCCAATATATGATATGACTACCTTATATCACGTCTATAGAGACCCCCAATATATGATATGACTACCGTACATCACGTCTATATTGACCCCCAATATATGATATGACTACCGTACATCACGTCTATATTGACCCCCAATATATGATATGACTACCGTACATCACGTCTATAGAGACCCCCAATATATGATATGACTACCGTACATCACGTCTATATTGACCCCCAATATATGATATGACTACCGTACATCACGTCTATATTGAACCCCAATATATGATATCACTACCGTACATCACGTATATAGAAACCCCCAATATATGATATGACTACCTTATATCACGTCTATATAGACCCCCAATATATGATATAACTACCGTACATCACGTCTATATTGACCCCCAATATATGATATGACTACTGTACATCACGTCTATATTGACCCCCAATATATGATATGACTACCGTACATCACGTCTATATTGACCCCCAATATATGATATGACTACCGTACATCACGTCTATAGAGACCCCCAATATATGATATGACTACCGTACATCACGTCTATATTGACCCCCAATATATGATATGACTACCGTACATCACGTCTATATTGAACCCCAATATATGATATCACTACCGTACATCACGTATATAGAAACCCTCAATATATGATATGACTACCTTATATCACGTCTATATAGACCCCCAATATATGATATAACTACCGTACATCACGTCTATATTGACCCCCAATATATGATATGACTACTGTACATCACGTCTATATTGACCCCCAATATATGATATGACTACCGTACATCACGTATATAGAAACCCCCAATATATGATATGACTACCGTACATCACGTCTATATTGACCCCTAATATATGATATGACTACCGTACATCACGTCTATGGAGACCCCCGATATATGATGTGACTACCGTACATCACGTCTATAGAGACCCCCAATATATGATATGACTACCGTACATCACGTCTATAGAAAACCCCCCAATATATGATGTGACTACCGTACATCACGTCTATAGAGACCCCCAATATATGATATGACTACCGTACATCACGTCTATATTGACCCCCAATTTATGATATGACTACCATACATCACGTCTATAGAGACCCCCAATATATGATGTGACTACCGTACATCACGTCTATATTGACCCCCAATATATGATATGACTACCGTACATCACGTCTATAGAAACCCCCCTATATATGATATGACTACCGTACATCACGTCTATAGTGACCCTCAATATATGATATGACTACCGTTCATCACGTCTATAGAGACCCCCAATATATGATATGACTACCGTACATCACGTCTATAGAGATCCCCAATATATGATATGACTACCGTACATCACGTCTATAGAGACCCCCAATATATGATAGGACTACCGTACATCACGTATATATTGACCCCCAATATATGATATGACTACTGTAGGAAGAGTTGGAAGATACTAAAGGTGTAATCAGAATTCGCAAATCGAAAAAGGAGGGACAACACAGTGGTCAAATAAAAAAATACAAAAGGACAAACAGTGATCTACAAACAATGATCTACAAGCCACTACACAGAACACAAAGAATCGAGCAGCACGAACCCCACTACAAAATCACGTCCACAGAGCTCTCTTATACTCAAAATGAAGATCATATTGAAAATTAATCCAAATCACCTAGTACTACGGAGCACCTGAGTCCACCCCAGGTTTTTAGTGAGGTTCGTGCTACTCGATCTTAAATTGTATATGTATGTTTTGTAGATCGCTGTTTGTCCCTTTGTCATTTTTCTGTCGGCCATTGTGTTGTCTGTTCCTCTTCGATTTACGGATTCTGATTACACATTTGGTATCTTCAAACTCTTCTTATGCTCAACATGAAGATCACATTGAAATATAATCCCAATCACTAGGTACTACAATCTGTCTTTGTAATCATTTACAAGGAAATTGCATATTGAATACATATTTATTTCAGAATGTAATAGAAGCACCACACTTCTGAGTGATAATATTACCAGTATTGGCTACCCAGCTGTGTATTTACCACGCATGCATTGTACAGTTAGTATTACATTACCACTTGAATATCGTATTCAACTGACTATAAAACATATTGATATTGAAATGAAGGCTGACGGAGAATGTGTTCAAGACTATTTACAGATTGTGTCAGGAAATTCGTATGACGTTTTTTGTGGTAACATGTCAGACCTTGACCCAAATACACACACTTTACAGTCATCGTCTTCGTCAGTTGATATTACATTTGTGTCAAATTATTTACACGAAGGTCAAGGTTTTGTGATAGAATACAATAGTCATATTCCTTGCTCAAATAAAACATTTACAAATACAACTGGTCATATATATAGTGATAATTACCCTAATTCATATTCTAATAATCAGGACTGTTTTTATACTATACAGTTATTAGATACAAAGGATATCTTAGAGCTTACTTTTGAAATATTTTATACAGAAGCTGCTCATAATTCTTTCCTACGTGGAAAACTATGCAATTTAGACTATATAGAGATATATGAAGGTGATACAATGGAACGAATATGTGGTCAGTGGAAAGGGCGTGACGGGTCATTGTCATACCGATCCGAAACTGGCTCACTATCTATGCGATTTGTTACGAACAATAATGTTACGAAATCTGGATTTCATGCTACATGGCAGACAACGTCTGGAAATCTATCATCCACTAAGTGTGCCTCTAGTTGGATTGAGAATGATCAATATTTGTTTGAAATCGTCAGAAACCACTTAACATGGGAAGAAGGGCATATTGATTGTCAACAGAAGGGAGGTTTCCTTGCATCGATTACTGACGTTAGGACACAAGTAATGTTAGAAGAGGACTTGCGAAATTGGTAAGATGAAATTAGATGACTTATTAAGATTTCAAATTTTGAACGTTACCTTAGAAAAAAATCAGTAATACTGGGGCAGTCAATATTATTGATGGAGAAAACAGGAGTATCTGATGAAAACCATCCATCTCCATGAATAATTAACAGATATAATCACTTAAGGTAGCATTGAGTACACCTCGCACGGTGGTGAGTTGAACTAATTGCATAATTAGGTAAGTTGAATTCCAAATATCATAATCATGACTACGGCGGCCAAAGATGATATATAAGAGGAATACCCATATGAGTAACATGCAGAGCAACATTAGGGAATTATTAGAGTAATAGATAAAGGAATATTAAACGATTAGAACGATTAACAGAGTAAGAAGTATGATAATATCTTGTTGTGGTAGGTTATATTGCTGGTGCTTGTTGTGGCAGGTTATATTGCTGGTGCTTGTTGTGGTAGGTTATATTGCTGGTGCTTGTTGTGGTAGGTTATATTGCTGGTGCTTGTTGTGGTAGGTTATATTGCTGGTGCTTGTGGTAGGTTATATTGCTGGTGCTTGTTGTGATAGGTTATATTACTGGTGCTTGTTGTGGTAGGTTATATTGCTGGTGCTTGTTGTGGTAGGTTATATTGCTGGTGCTTGTGGTAGGTTATATTGCTGGTGCTTGTTGTGGCAGGTTATATTGCTGGTGCTTGTTGTGGCATATTATATTACTGGTGCTTGTTGTGGTAGCTTATATTGCTGGTGCTTGTGGTAGGTTATATTGCTGGTGCTTGTTGTGGTAGAATATATTGCTGGTGCTTGTTGTGGTAGGTTATATTGCTGGTGTTTGTTGTGGTAGGTTATATTGCTGGTGTTTGTTGTGGTAGGTTATATTGCTGGTGCTTGTTGTGGTAGGTTATATTGCTGGTACTTGTGGTAGGTTATATTGCTGGTGCTTGTTGTGGCAGGTTATATTACTGGTGCTTGTGGTAGGTTATATTGCTGGTGCTTGTTGTGGCAGGTTATATTGCTGGTGCTTGTTGTGGTAGGTTATATTACTGGTGCTTGTTGTGGTAGGTTATATTACTGGTGCTTGTTGTAGTAGGTTATATTGCTGGTGCTTGTTGTGGTAGGTTATATTGCTGGTGCTTGTTGTGGTAGGTTATATTGCTGGTGCTTGTTGTGGTAGGTTATATTGCTGGTGCTTGTGGTAGGTTATATTGCTGGTGCTTGTTGTGGTAGGTTTTATTGCTGGTGCTTGTTGTGGTAGGTTATATTGCTGGTGTTTGTTGTGGTAGGTTATATTGCTGGTGCTTGTTGTGGTAGGTTATATTGCTGGTGCTTGTTGGGGTAGGTTATATTGCTGGTGCTTGTTGTGATAGGTTATATTACTGGTGCTTGTTGTGGTAGGTTATATTGCTGGTGCTTGTTGTGGTAGGTTATATTGCTGGTGTTTGTTGTGGTAGGTTATATTGCTGGTGTTTGTTGTGGTAGGTTATATTGCTGGTGTTTGTTGTGGTAGGTTATATTGCTGGTGCTTGTTGTGGTAGGTTATATTGCTGGTGCTTGTTGTGGTAGGTTATATTGCTGGTGCTTGTGGTAGGTTATATTGCTGGTGCTTGTTGTGGTAGGTTTTATTGCTGGTGCTTGTTGTGGTAGGCTATATTGCTGGTGCTTGTTGTGGTAGGTTATATTGCTGGTACTTGTGGTAGGTTATATTGCTGGTGCTTGTTGTGGTAGAATATATTGCTGGTGTTTGTTGTGGTAGGTTATATTGCTGGTGTTTGTTTTGGTAGGTTATATTGCTGGTGTTTGTTGTGGTAGGTTATATTGCTGGTGTTTGTTGTGGTAGGTTATATTGCTGGTGCTTGTTGTGGTAGGTTATATTGCTGGTGCTTGTGGTAGGTTATATTGCTGGTGCTTGTTGTGGTAGGTTATATTGCTGGTGCTTGTTGTGGTAGGTTATATTGCTGGTGCTTGTTGGGGTAGGTTATATTGCGGGTGCTTGTTGTGATAGGTTATATTACTGGTGCTTGTTGTGGTAGGTTATATTGCTGGTGCTTGTTGTGGTAGGTTATATTGCTGGTGTTTGTTGTGGTAGGTTATATTGCTGGTGTTTGTTGTGGTAGGTTATATTGCTGGTGTTTGTTGTGGTAGGTTATATTGCTGGTGCTTGTTGTGGTAGGTTATATTGCTGGTGCTTGTTGTGGTAGGTTATATTGCTGGTGCTTGTGGTAGGTTATATTGCTGGTGCTTGTTGTGGTAGGTTTTATTGCTGGTGGTTGTTGTGGTAGGTTATATTGCTGGTGCTTGTTGTGGTAGGTTATATTGCTGGTACTTATGGTAGGTTATATTGCTGGTGCTTGTTGTGGTAGAATATATTGCTGGTGTTTGTTGTGGTAGGTTATATTGCTGGTGTTTGTTGTGGTAGGTTATATTGCTGGTGTTTGTTGTGGTAGGTTATATTGCTGGTGTTTGTTGTGGTAGGTTATATTGCTGGTGCTTGTTGTAGTAGGTTATATTGCTGGTGCTTGTGGTAGGTTATATTGCTGGTGCTTGTTGTGGTAGGTTTTATTGCTGGTGCTTGCTGTGGTAGGTTATATTGCTGGTGCTTGTTGTGGTAGGTTATATTGCTGGTGCTTGTGGTAGGTTATATTGCTGGTGCTTGTTGTGGTAGAATATATTGCTGGTGCTTGTTGTGGTAGGTTATATTGCTGGTGCTTGTTGTGGTAGGTTATATTGCTGGTGCTTGTTGTGGTAGATTATATTGCTGGTGCTTGTTGTGGTAGGCTATATTACTGGTGCTTGTTGTGGTAGGTTACATTGCGGGTGCTTGTTGTGATAGGTTATATTACTGGTGCTTGTTGTGGTAGGTTATATTGCTGGTGCTTGTTGTGGTAGGCTATATTACTGGTGCTTGTTGTGATAGGTTATATTGCTGGTGTTTGTTGTGGTAGGTTACATTGCTGGTGCTTGTTGTGGTAGGTTATATTACTGGTGCTTGTTGTGGTAGGCTATATTGCTGGTGCTTGTTGTGGTAGGTTACATTGCGGGTGCTTGTTGTGATAGGTTATATTACTGGTGCTTGTTGTGGTAGGTTATATTGCTGGTGCTTGTTGTGGTAGGCTATATTACTGGTGCTTGTTGTGATAGGTTACATTGCTGGTGCTTGTTGTGGTAGGTTATATTACTGGTGCTTGTTGTGGTAGGCTATATTGCTGGTGCTTGTTGTGGTAGGTTACATTGCGGGTGCTTGTTGTGATAGGCTATATTACTGTTGCTTGTTGTGGTAGGTTATATTGCGGGTGCTTGTTGTGATAGGTTATATTACTGGTGCTTGTTGTGGTAGGTTATATTGCTGGTGCTTGTTGTGGTAGGCTATATTACTGGTGCTTGTTGTGATAGGTTATATTGTTGGTGTTTGTTGTGGTAGGTTACATTGCGGGTGCTTGTTGTGATAGGTTATATTACTGGTGCTTGTTGTGGTAGGTTATATTGCTGGTGCTTGTTGTGGTAGGCTATATTACTGGTGCTTGTTGTGATAGGTTATATTGCTGGTGTTTGTTGTGGTAGGTTACATTGCTGGTGCTTGTTGTGGTAGGTTATATTACTGGTTCTTGTTGTGGTAGGTTACATTGTTGGTGCTTGTTGTGGTAGGTTATATTACTGGTGCTTGTTGTGGTAGGTTATATTGCTGGTGCTTGTTGTGGTAGGTTATATTGCTGGTGCTTGTTGTGGTAGGTTATATTACTGGTGCTTGTTGTGGTAGGTTATATTGCTGGTGCTTGTTGTGGTAGGTTATATTGCTGGTGCTTGTTGTGGTAGGTTATATTACTGGTGCTTGTTGTGGTAGGCTATATTACTGGTGCTTGTTGTGGTAGGTTATATTACTGGTGTTTGTTGTGGTAGGTTATATTGCTGGTGCTTGTTGTGGTAGGTTATATTGCTGGTGCTTGTTGTGGTAGGCTATATTACTGGTGTTTGTTTTGGTAGGTTATATTGCTGGTGCTTGTTGTGGTAGGTTATATTGCTGGTGCTTGTTGTGGTAGGCTATATTACTGGTGTTTGTTGTGGTAGGTTATATTGCTGGTGCTTGTTGTGGTAGGTTATATTACTGGTGCTTGTTGTGGTAGGTTATATTACTGGTGCTTGTTGTGGTAGGTTATATTGCTGGTGCTTGTTGTGGTAGGCTATATTTCTGGTGTTTGTTGTGGTAGGTTATATTGCTGGTGCTTGTTGTGGTAGGTTATATTACTGGTGCTTGTTGTGGTAGGTTATATTGCTGGTGCTTGTTGTGGTAGGTTATATTGCTGGTGCTTGTTGTGGTAGGTTATATTACTGGTGCTTGTTGTGGTAGGTTATATTGCTGGTGCTTGTTGTGGTAGGTTATATTGCTGGTGCTTGTTGTGGTAGGTTATATTACTGGTTCTTGTTTGGTAGGTTATATTGCTGGTGCTTGTTGTGGTAGGTTATATTGCTGGTGCTTGTTGTGGTAGGTTATATTACTGGTTCTTGTTGTGGTAGGTTACATTGCTGGTGCTTGTTGTGGTAGGTTATATTACTGGTGCTTGTTGTGGTAGGCTATATTACTGGTGTTTGTTGTGGTAGGTTATATTGCTGGTGCTTGTTGTGGTAGGTTACATTGCTGGTGCTTGTTGTGGTAGGTTATATTACTGGTGCTTGTTGTGGTAGGTTATATTACTGGTGTTTGTTGTGGTAGGTTACATTGCTGGTGCTTGTTGTGGTAGGTTATATTACTGGTGCTTGTTGTGGTAGGTTACATTGCTGGTGCTTGTTGTGGTAGGTTACATTGCTGGTGCTTGTTGTGGTAGGTTATATTACTGGTGCTTGTTGTGGTAGGTTACATTGCTGGTGCTTGTTGTGGTAGGTTATATTACTGGTGCTTGTTGTGGTAGGCTATATTACTGGTTCTTGTTGTGGTAGGTTACATTGCTGGTGCTTGTTGTGGTAGGTTATATTGCTGGTGCTTGTGGTAGGTTATATTGCTGGTGCTTGTTGTGGTAGGTTATATTGCTGGTGCTTGTGGTAGGTTATATTGCTGGTGCTTGTTGTGGTAGGTTATATTGCTGGTGCTTGTGGTAGGTTATATTGCTGGTGCTTGTTGTGGTAGGTTATATTGCTGGTTCATGTTGTGGTAGGTTATATTGCTGGTGCTTGTGGTAGGTTATATTGCTGGTGCTTGTTGTGGCAGGTTATATTGCTGGTGCTTGTTGTGGTAGGTTATATTGCTGGTGCTTGTTTTGGTAGGTTATATTACTGGTGCTTGTTGTGGTAGGTTATATTGCTGGTGCTTGTGGTAGGTTATATTGCTGGTGCTTGTTGTGGTCGGTTATATTACTGGTGCTTGTTGTGATAGGTTATATTGCTGGTGTTTGTTGTGGTAGGTTATATTGCTGGTGCTTGTTGTGGTAGGTTATATTACTGGTGCTTGTTGTGGTAGGCTATATTGCTGGTGCTTGTTGTGGTAGGTTATATTGCTGGTGCTTGTTGTGGTAGGTTATATTGCTGGTGCTTGTTGTGGTAGATTATATTGCTGGTGCTTGTTGTGGTAGGCTATATTACTGGTGCTTGTTGTGGTAGGTTACATTGCAGGTGCTTGTTGTGATAGGTTATATTACTGGTGCTTGTTGTGGTAGGTTATATTGCTGGTGCTTGTTGTGGTAGGCTATATTACTGGTGCTTGTTGTGATAGGTTATATTGCTGGTGTTTGTTGTGGTAGGTTACATTGCGGGTACTTGTTGTGATAGGTTATATTACTGGTGCTTGGTGTGGTAGGCTATATTACGGGTGCTTGTTGTGGTAGGTTATATTGCTGGTGCTTGTTGTGGTAGGTTATATTACTGGTGTTTGTTGTGGTAGGTTATATTGCTGGTGCTTGTTGTGGTAGGTTATATTGCTGGTGCTTGTTGTGGTAGGTTATATTGCTGGTGCTTGTTATGGTAGGTTATATTGCTGGTGCTTGTTGTGGTAGGCTATATTACTGGTGCTTGTTGTGGTAGGTTATATTGCTGGTGCTTGTTGTGGTAGGCTATATTACTGGTGCTTGTTGTGGTAGGCTATATTACTAGTTCTTGTTGTGGTAGGTTACATTGCTGGTGCTTGTTGTGGTAGGCTATATAACTGGTGCTTGTTGTGGTAGGTTACATTGCGGGTGCTTGCTGTGATAGGTTATATTACTGGTGCTTGTTGTGGTAGGTTATATTACTGGTGCTTGTTGTGGTAGGTTATATTGCTGGTGCTTGTTGTGGTAGGTTATATTGCTGGTGCTTGTTGTGGTAGGTTATATTACTGGTGCTTGTTGTGGTAGGTTATATTACTGGTGCTTGTTGTGGTAGGCTATATTACTGGTTCTTGTTGTGGTAGGTTATATTGCTGTTGCTTGTTGTGGTAGGTTATATTGCTGGTGCTTGTTGTGGTAGGTTATATTGCTGGTGCTTGTTGTGGTAGGCTATATTACTGGTGCTTGTTGTGGTAGGTTATATTGCTGGTGCTTGTTGTGGTAGGCTATATTACTGGTGCTTGTTGTGGTAGGCTATATTACTGGTTCTTGTTGTGGTAGGTTACATTGCTGGTGCTTGTTGTGGTAGGCTATATTACTGGTGCTTGTTGTGGTAGGTTACATTGCTGGTGCTTGTTGTGGTAGGTTATATTACTGGTGCTTGTTGTGGTAGGCTATATTACTGGTGCTTGTTGTGGTAGGTTACATTGCTGGTGCTTGTTGTGGTAGGTTATATTACTGGTGCTTGTTGTGGTAGGCTATATTACTGGTGCTTGTTGTGGTAGGCTATATTACTGGTGCTTGTTGTGGTAGGTTACATTGCGGGTGCTTGTTGTGATAGGTTATATTACTGGTGCTTGTTGTGGTAGGTTACATTGCTGGTGCTTGTTGTGGTAGGTTATATTACTGGTGCTTGTTGTGGTAGGTTATATTGCTGGTGCTTGTTGTGGTAGGTTACATTGCTGGTGCTTGTTGTGGTAGGTTATATTACTGGTGCTTGTTGTGGTAGGTTATATTGCTGGTGCTTGTTGTGGTAGGTTATATTACTGGTGCTTGTTGTGGTAGGTTATATTGCTGGTGCTTGTTGTGGTAGGTTACATTGCTGGTGCTTGTTGTGGTAGGTTATATTACTGGTGCTTGTTGTGGTAGGTTATATTGCTGGTGCTTGTTGTGGTAGGCTATATTACTGGTGCTTGTTGTGGTAGGTTACATTGCGGGTGCTTGTTGTGATAGGTTATATTACTGGTGCCTGTTGTGGTAGGTTATATTACTGGTGCTTGTTGTGGTAGGTTATATTGCTGGTGCTTGTTGTGGTAGGTTATATTGCTGGTGCTTGTTGTGGTAGGTTATATTGCTGGTGCTTGTTGTGGTAGGTTATATTACTGGTGCTTGTTGTGGTAGGTTCTATTGCTGGTGCTTGTTGTGGTAGGTTATATTGCTGGTGCTTGTTGTGGTAGGTTATATTACTGGTGCTTGTTGTGGTAGGTTATATTGCTGGTGCTTGTTGTGGTAGGTTATATTACTGGTGCTTGTTGTGGTAGGTTACATTGCGGGTGCTTGTTGTGATAGGTTATATTACTGGTGCTTGTTGTGGTAGGTTATATTACTGGTGCTTTTTGTGGTAGGTTATATTGCTGGTGCTTGTTGTGGTAGGTTATATTGCTGGTGCTTGTTGTGGTAGGTTATATTACTGGTGCTTGTTGTGGTAGGTTATATTACTGGTGTTTGTTGTGGTAGGTTACATTGCTGGTGCTTGTTGTGGTAGGTTATATTGCTGGTGCTTGTGGTAGGTTATATTACTGGTGCTTGTTGTGTTAGGCTATATTACTGGTGCTTGTTGTGGTAGGTTACATTGCTGGTGCTTGTTGTGGTAGGTTATATTGCTGGTGCTTGTTGTGGTAGGTTATATTACTGGTGTTTGTTGTGGTAGGTTATATTGCTGGTGCTTGTTGTGGTAGGTTATATTGCTGGTGCTTGTGGTAGGTTATATTACTGGTGCTTGTTGTGGTAGGTTATATTGCTGGTGCTTGTGGTAGGTTATATTGCTGGTGCTTGTTGTGGTAGGTTATATTACTGGTGTTTGTTGTGGTAGGTTATATTGCTGGTGCTTGTTGTGGTAGGTTATATTGCTGGTGCTTGTGGTAGGTTATATTACTGGTGCTTGTTGTGGTAGGTTATATTGCTGGTGCTTGTGGTAGGTTATATTGCTGGTGTTTGTTGTGGTAGGTTATATTGCTGGTGCTTGTTGTGGTAGGTTATATTGCTGGTGCTTGTTGTGGTAGGTTTTATTGCTGGTGCTTGTTGTGGTAGGTTATATTGCTGGTGCTTGTAGTGGAGCAAGAACTGCCTACCCCTCGGAGCATCTGAGTGCACCCCAAGCTTTTAGTGGGGTTCGTGTTGCTCGATCATTCGTTTTCGATGTAGTGTTTTGCAGATTAGTTGTTTGGCCTATTGTCCTTTTTCTTTTGGCCATTATTTTGTCTGTCCTCCCACTTACGGATACTGATTACATCTTTGTTATCTTCAAACTCTTCTTGCTGACTAGTACTGCTTGAGAGTAATGGTTCATATCGTTATTTATATGGAAACCATTAGAGTCACATGTAATATTATACGTGTTTTGATTGGTTTAAAAAGTTGAGTACATTTTCGTATGTACTGAATCTGAAAATAGACGTCGTTCCCAGAGCGTCGCGTGCGTTGTCATCAGGCGATCTTCTTTAAATGAGGCACATTTGGGATTATTTAAATTTATTTCCGATTATTTGCCTTATTTTGAAAAAATAAATTTATTTTTCAATATCATAGCAAAAAAAGTTTTAATTAATTTATAAGGATTGATCGAAATTATTTGTTCGGTTCATTCGAAATAACCTCAATCAGGTTGTACACACCCTTGGGTAATCCGCTACGCGGGTTACCCGGTGTGTATAACCTGACAGGTTATTTCTTCATGAACCGAACAAAAATTGCGATCATTCCTTAATTAACCTTTTATTTCCAGTTACCGAATCTATATCGCAATATTATTTCAAAGCACACATATTCATTTCTCATTTACTATTTATGAGAATTTGTCACGACTTTCCAATTTGTGTGAAATATATTTTCTATTCGTTAAGAAGTAGTATTGTCAATAATTTTTATGTCTCACGGAAATGCCGTAAAATGTATTTTTGCTATATTCTTATCTTTTAATCAGTCATTTAATAGAAATTACCAAGTACTAGCTTTCGTCATTTGGAATAGTGGGGTTCATTTGATAGTGTTTTATCTTGTAACCGTAATGTTTACCATAAACTTAAGCTTAAAATATATCAAATTAGTATAAATATATCGCTACTATACTCTAATTAATATATGAACAATATTTATTTTGGTTCCTAAGAAATATTAAATAACAACAGGGTCAAACAAGTTTTTTTTCTCTAACTCTGATAGAATATAAAGTCTGTAAATGCGGTGTGGTTAATTAGTTCTGAGTAACTAAACTCTGGATAAACTTCGTTCTCTTGATCTGTTCTGTTGACAAAATATTTTTCTATCTTATTTACCACAAACATTTAGCAAAGAGGAATTATCTTCTGTAATAAAGGCCCCGGGTGGCTCAATGAGTTAGGTAGATGGATTGCCTAACAACTCAGACAAGCCTATCACCAATACGGCGTGGGTTCGCGCCCGGCTTTGTAAATTACAAAAAGGGTGCACTCGACTCGCAGCCGCAAGTGATAAAGTTTACCAGTTACTTGCCCATGGTCGGTGGTTCTCTCCGGGCACTCCGGCTTCTTCCATCACTAAAACTGGTCGCCATGATATAGCTGAAATATTTCTGAAAGTGGCGTTAAAACACCAAAAATCAAATCAAATCAAATCAAATCTTCTGTAATAAAATAATATCCTCCACACGTGTAGCTATAAATAGCTTTGATCTAACAGGTACCTTGTACCTTGACGAATAATGTCATGAATATTGTAAGTGGGCGGACTTGTGATGATATGATTTATATCATCAATAATTTGATAGGAAACATAAGTGGGTTTTTAATGTTTTTTTCTTATTACAATTTTACTATGTTTTTTATTGAAATCTTTACATATGCTAACTTATCATTGTTTTATTCTGGCCTCGTTAAAGTAAATGAACATATATAGTGTGGGTTTTTTTTATTTAGCAAACACGTTTTTCGTCATATTGATTAATGAATTATGTTTATTCTGTTATAAATGCCGTTATATTGCTTTACTTCAAGAAAATATTCCATATATAAGCTTGTTTTATTCAACAGCTATAACTGTATACACCTAGACGTTATCCTGGTTTTCATCAATAAAGTTGACACATAATAATAACTTACTTTAAGTAAACTAAGCATCAACACCGACCATTGCCAATTCTATATTTTGACATTGACTTCTCGCAAGGATAAAATTGCACTTTTCCCGAAACATGAACATATTGAGTACATATTGAATATATTTATCTGCTCGTTTGTTCTATTCTGTAGGGGCTGTTTAGCAGCTGGTTCATTTTATTATGGCGGGTCGTTTATCAGCTGGTTTCCTTTAGCTGGTTCGTTTTACAATGAAGGTGTGGACAACTTATAAAGACAGCATTTAAGCCGTTACTGTTGTCCTTGAGTCTTGTAGAAATGTGACCATTCATGTCATATTTGAGATAAATGTCAAGACATGACACCTACGCACTGTTCTGTTATTCCCTTTTCTCAAGTTCTTTTTGTGTATATTAATGCAATCATGTTGGCAAAGCTTGGTGTTTGACAGAACATCATTTATATACGTGAATGTGAGATTAAATGTTATCTCTTGTAATTATTTTGTTTTCATAGGTTTTTTTCATAAACTCTGCCTCATAGTAAAGGAAAAAATCGACAAGGAGAGCGACACAGTTTATTCCCATGGGAATGCCAATGAATTGATGAAAACCTCCGAATCAAAATTATTCACCAGTTCTGTAGAGGGTTTTTTTCAGTATCCACATTTGATTCATGATACTACATGAAAAACTTTGTCACAGTATGATTGTATTCCCCATTGGACTGCATACATTGCTTAGTCATACAGTTCTTTTGTTGAACAAGTAGGAGAGGTGCAATGCACTTTTCTCTATATGGATTCTTTGAAGCTTTGATATCCAATATTTGATGAATGTTATTCTGGAAACGAATCATGCGTACTAAATTTGATATCTACGTTTTTATATTTATCAAAATAATCGCATCCAATGTCGAGTTCCCTGAAAATATCATTATATGGCATTCCACTGTAATATTAAGATTGTTTATGTATCATCAAAAGAAAACAAAACTCATTTGTTCAAGGATCACACGAGAATCCACTTTGACGACCATTTGGTGCAATATATATTATGAAAAGAAAGGTGAACACTACCAACAATCAAATCGAACATTCACACGTCATCTCAAATAATTGAGCACAAAACAGACCACGACATACAGTGTTGAAAATCCAGGTCCTGGCATGGGACAGGCGGAAAATGAAAATCCAGGCCCTGGCATGGGACAGGCGGAAAATGAAAATCCAGGCCCTGGCATGGGACAGGCGGAAAATGAAAATCCAGGCCCTGGCATGGGACAGGCGGAAAATGAAAACCCAGGCCCTGACATGGGACAGGCGGAAAATGAAAATCCAGGTCCTGGCATGGGACAGGCGGAAAATGAAAATCCAGGCCCTGGCATGGGACAGGCGGAAAATGAAAATCCAGGTCCTGGCATGGGACAGGCGGAAAATGAAAATCCAGGTCCTGGCATGGGACAGGCGGAAAATGAAAATCCAGGTCCTGGCATGGGACAGGCGGAAAATGAAAATCCAGGCCCTGGCATGGGACAGGCGGAAAATGAAAATCCAGGTCCTGGCATGGGACAGGCGGAAAATGAAAATCCAGGTCCTGGCATGGGACAGGCGGAAAATGAAAATCCAGGTCCTGGCATGGGACAGGCGGAAAATGAAAATCCAGGTCCTGGCATGGGACAGGCGGAAAATGAAAATTCAAGCCCTGGCATGGGACAGGCGGAAAATGAAAATCCAGGTCCTGGCATGGGACAGGCGGAAAATGAAAATCCAGGTCCTGGCATGGGACAGGCGGAAAATGAAAATCCAGGCCCTGGCATGGGACAGGCGGAAAATGAAAATCCAGGCCCTGGCATGGGACAGGCGGAAAATGAAAATCCAGGTCCTGGCATGGGACAGGCGGAAAATGAAAATCCAGGTCCTGGCATGGGACAGGCGGAAAATGAAAATCCAGGCCCTGGCATGGGACAGGCGGAAAATGAAAATCCAGGTCCTGGCATGGGACAGGCGGAAAATGAAAATCCAGGTCCTGGCATGGGACAGGCGGAAAATGAAAATCCAGGCCCTGGCATGGGACAGGCGGAAAATGAAAATCCAGGTCCTGGCATGGGACAGGCGGAAAATGAAAATCCAGGTCCTGGCATGGGACAGGCGGAAAATGAAAATCCAGGCCCTGGCATGGGACAGGCGGAAAATGAAAATCCAGGCCCTGGCATGGGACAGGCGGAAAATGAAAATCCAGGTCCTGGCATGGGACAGGCGGAAAATGAAAATCCAGGTCCTGGCATGGGACAGGCGGAAAATGAAAATCCAGGCCCTGGCATGGGACAGGCGGAAAATGAAAATCCAGGTCCTGGCATGGGACAGGCGGAAAATGAAAATCCAGGTCCTGGCATGGGACAGGCGGAAAATGAAAATCCAGGCCCTGGCATGGGACAGGCGGAAAATGAAAATCCAGGTCCTGGCATGGGACAGGCGGAAAATGAAAATCCAGGTCCTGGCATGGGACAGGCGGAAAATGAAAATCCAGGCCCTGGCATGGGACAGGCGGAAAATGAAAATCCAGGTCCTGGCATGGGACAGGCGGAAAATGAAAATCCAGGTCCTTGCATGGGACAGGCGGAAAATGAAGATCCAGGTCCTGGCATGGGACAGGCGGAAAATGAAAATCCAGGTCCTGGCATGGGACAGGCGGAAAATGAAAATCCAGGTCCTGGCATGGGACAGGCGGAAAATGAAAATCCAGGTCCTGGCATGGGACAGGCGGAAAATGAAAATCCAGGTCCTGGCATGGGACAGGCGGAAAATGAAAATCCAGGCCCTGGCATGGGACAGGCGGAAAATGAAAATCCAGGTCCTGGCATGGGACAGGCGGAAAATGAAAATCCAGGTCCTGGCATGGGACAGGCGGAAAATGAAAATCCAGGTCCTGGCATGGGACAGGCGGAAAATGAAAATCCAGGTCCTGGCATGGGACAGGCGGAAAATGAAAATCCAGGTCTTGGCATGGGACAGGCGGAAAATGAAAATCCAGGTCCTGGCATGGGACAGGCGGAAAATGAAAATCCAGGTCCTGGCATGGGACAGGCGGAAAATGAAAATCCAGGTCCTGGCATGGGACAGGCGGAAAATGAAAATCCAGGTCCTGGCATGGGACAGGCGGAAAATGAAAATCCAGGCCCTGGCATGGGACAGGCGGAAAATGAAAATCCAGGTCCTGGCATGGGACAGGCGGAAAATGAAAATCCAGGTCCTGGCATGGGACAGGCGGAAAATGAAAATCCAGGTCCTGGCATGGGACAGGCGGAAAATGAAAATCCAGGTCCTGGCATGGGACAGGCGGAAAATGAAAATCCAGGTCCTGGCATGGGACAGGCGGAAAATGAAAATCCAGGTCCTGGCATGGGACAGGCGGAAAATGAAAATCCAGGTCCTGGCATGGGACAGGCGGAAAATGAAAATCCAGGTCCTGGCATGGGACAGGCGGAAAATGAAAATCCAGGTCCTGGCATGGGACAGGCGGAAAATGAAAATCCAGGCCCTGGCATGGGACAGGCGGAAAATGAAAATCCAGGTCCTGGCATGGGACAGGCGGAAAATGAAAATCCAGGTCCTGGCATGGGACAGGCGGAAAATGAAAATCCAGGTCCTGGCATGGGACAGGCGGAAAATGAAAATCCAGGTCCTGGCATGGGACAGGCGGAAAATGAAAATCCAGGTCCTGGCATGGGACAGGCGGAAAATGAAAATCCAGGCCCTGGCATGGGACAGGCGGAAAATGAAAATCCAGGTCCTGGCATGGGACAGGCGGAAAATGAAAATCCAGGTCCTGGCATGGGACAGGCGGAAAATGAAAATCCAGGTCCTGGCATGGGACAGGCGGAAAATGAAAATCCAGGTCCTGGCATGGGACAGGCGGAAAATGAAAATCCAGGTCCTGGCATGGGACAGGCGGAAAATGAAAATCCAGGCCCTGGCATGGGACAGGCGGAAAATGAAAATCCAGGTCCTGGCATGGGACAGGCGGAAAATGAAAATCCAGGCCCTGGCATGGGACAGGCGGAAAATGAAAATCCAGGTCCTGGCATGGGACAGGCGGAAAATGAAAATCCAGGTCCTGGCATGGGACAGGCGGAAAATGAAAATCCAGGTCCTGGCATGGGACAGGCGGAAAATGAAAATCCAGGTCCTGGCATGGGACAGGCGGAAAATGAAAATCCAGGCCCTGGCATGGGACAGGCGGAAAATGAAAATCCAGGTCCTGGCATGGGACAGGCGGAAAATGAAAATCCAGGTCCTGGCATGGGACAGGCGGAAAATGAAAATCCAGGTCCTGGCATGGGACAGGCGGAAAATGAAAATCCAGGCCCTGGCATGGGACAGGCGGAAAATGAAAATCCAGGTCCTGACATGGGACAGGCGGAAAATGAAAATCCAGGTCCTGGCATGGGACAGGCGGAAAATGAAAATCCAGGTCCTGGCATGGGACAGGCGGAAAATGAAAATCCAGGTCCTGGCATGGGACAGGCGGAAAATGAAAATCCAGGTCCTGGCATGGGACAGGCGGAAAATGAAAATCCAGGTCCTGGCATGGGACAGGCGGAAAATGAAAATCCAGGTCCTGGCATGGGACAGGCGGAAAATGAAAATCCAGGTCCTGGCATGGGACAGGCGGAAAATGAAAATCCAGGTCCTGGCATGGGACAGGCGGAAAATGAAAATCCAGGTCCTGGCATGGGACAGGCGGAAAATGAAAATCCAGGCCCTGGCATGGGACAGGCGGAAAATGAAAATCCAGGTCCTGGCATGGGACAGGCGGAAAATGAAAATCCAGGTCCTGGCATGGGACAGGCGGAAAATGAAAATCCAGGTCCTGGCATGGGACAGGCGGGAAATGAAAATCCAGGTCCTGGCATGGGACAGGCGGAAAATGAAAATCCAGGTCCTGGCATGGGACAGGCGGAAAATGAAAATCCAGGTCCTGGCATGGGACAGGCGGAAAATGAAAATCCAGGTCCTGGCATGGGACAGGCGGAAAATGAAAATCCAGGTCCTGGCATGGGACAGGCGGAAAATGAAAATCCAGGCCCTGGCATGGGACAGGCGGAAAATGAAAATCCAGGTCCTGGCATGGGACAGGCGGAAAATGAAAATCCAGGTCCTGGCATGGGACAGGCGGAAAATGAAAATCCAGGTCCTGGCATGGGACAGGCGGAAAATGAAAATCCAGGTCCTGGCATGGGACAGGCGGAAAATGAAAATCCAGGCCCTGGCATGGGACAGGCGGAAAATGAAAATCCAGGTCCTGGCATGGGACAGGCGGAAAATGAAAATCCAGGTCCTGGCATGGGACAGGCGGAAAATGAAAATCCAGGCCCTGGCATGGGACAGGCGGAAAATGAAAATCCAGGTCCTGGCATGGGACAGGCGGAAAATGAAAATCCAGGTCCTGGCATGGGACAGGCGGAAAATGAAAATCCAGGCCCTGGCATGGGACAGGCGGAAAATGAAAATCCAGGCCCTGGCATGGGACAGGCGGAAAATGAAAATCCAGGTCCTTGCATGGGACAGGCGGAAAATGAAGATCCAGGTCCTGGCATGGGACAGGCGGAAAATGAAAATCCAGGTCCTGGCATGGGACAGGCGGAAAATGAAAATCCAGGTCCTGGCATGGGACAGGCGGAAAATGAAAATCCAGGTCCTGGCATGGGACAGGCGGAAAATGAAAATCCAGGTCCTGGCATGGGACAGGCGGAAAATGAAAATCCAGGTCCTGGCATGGGACAGGCGGAAAATGAAAATCCAGGCCCTGGCATGGGACAGGCGGAAAATGAAAATCCAGGTCCTGGCATGGGACAGGCGGAAAATGAAAATCCAGGTCCTGGCATGGGACAGGCGGAAAATGAAAATCCAGGTCCTGGCATGGGACAGGCGGAAAATGAAAATCCAGGTCCTGGCATGGGACAGGCGGAAAATGAAAATCCAGGTCCTGGCATGGGACAGGCGGAAAATGAAAATCCAGGTCCTGGCATGGGACAGGCGGAAAATGAATATCCAGGTCCTGGCATGGGACAGGCGGAAAATGAAAATCCAGGTCCTGGCATGGGACAGGCGGAAAATGAAAATCCAGGCCCTGGCATGGGACAGGCGGAAAATGAAAATCCAGGTCCTGGCATGGGACAGGCGGAAAATGAAAATCCAGGTCCTGGCATGAGACAGGCGGAAAATGAAAATCCAGGTCCTGGCATGGGACAGGCGGAAAATGAAAATCCAGGTCCTGGCATGGGACAGGCGGAAAATGAAAATCCAGGTCCTGGCATGGGACAGGCGGAAAATGAAAATCCAGGCCCTGGCATGGGACAGGCGGAAAATGAAAATCCAGGTCCTGGCATGGGACAGGCGGAAAATGAAAATCCAAGTCCTGGCATGGGACAGGCGGAAAATGAAAATCCAGGTCCTGGCATGGGACAGGCGGAAAATGAAAATCCAGGTCCTGGCATGGGACAGGCGGAAAATGAAAATCCAGGCCCTGGCATGGGACAGGCGGAAAATGAAAATCCAGGTCCTGGCATGGGACAGGCGGAAAATGAAAATCCAGGTCCTGGCATGGGACAGGCGGAAAATGAAAATCCAGGTCCTGGCATGGGACAGGCGGAAAATGAAAATCCAGGCCCTGGCATGGGACAGGCGGAAAATGAAAATCCAGGTCCTGGCATGGGACAGGCGGAAAATGAAAATCCAGGTCCTGGCATGGGACAGGCGGAAAATGAAAATCCAGGTCCTGGCATGGGACAGGCGGAAAATGAAAATCCAGGTCCTGGCATGGGACAGGCGGAAAATGAAAATCCAGGTCCTGGCATGGGACAGGCGGAAAATGAAAATCCAGGCCCTGGCATGGGACAGGCGGAAAATGAAAATCCAGGTCCTGGCATGGGACAGGCGGAAAATGAAAATCCAGGTCCTGGCATGGGACAGGCGGAAAATGAAAATCCAGGTCCTGGCATGGGACAGGCGGAAAATGAAAATCCAGGTCCTGGCATGGGACAGGCGGAAAATGAAAATCCAGGTCCTGGCATGGGACAGGCGGAAAATGAAAATCCAGGTCCTGGCATGGGACAGGCGGAAAATGAAAATCCAGGTCCTGGCATGGGACAGGCGGAAAATGAAAATCCAGGTCCTGGCATGGGACAGGCGGAAAATGAAAATCCAGGCCCTGGCATGGGACAGGCGGAAAATGAAAATCCAGGTCCTGGCATGGGACAGGCGGAAAATGAAAATCCAGGTCCTGGCATGGGACAGGCGGAAAATGAAAATCCAGGTCCTGGCATGGGACAGGCGGAAAATGAAAATCCAGGTCCTGGCATGGGACAGGCGGAAAATGAAAATCCAGGTCCTGGCATGGGACAGGCGGAAAATGAAAATCCAGGCCCTGGCATGGGACAGGCGGAAAATGAAAATCCAGGTCCTGGCATGGGACAGGCGGAAAATGAAAATCCAGGTCCTGGCATGGGACAGGCGGAAAATGAAAATCCAGGTCCTGGCATGGGACAGGCGGAAAATGAAAATCCAGGTCCTGGCATGGGACAGGCGGAAAATGAAAATCCAGGTCCTGGCATGGGACAGGCGGAAAATGAAAATCCAGGTCCTGGCATGGGACAGGCGGAAAATGAAAATCCAGGTCCTGGCATGGGACAGGCGGAAAATGAAAATCCAGGTCCTGGCATGGGACAGGCGGAAAATGAAAATCCAGGCCCTGGCATGGGACAGGCGGAAAATGAAAATCCAGGTCCTGGCATGGGACAGGCGGAAAATGAAAATCCAGGTCCTGGCATGGGACAGGCGGAAAATGAAAATCCAGGTCCTGGCATGGGACAGGCGGAAAATGAAAATCCAGGTCCTGGCATGGGACAGGCGGAAAATGAAAATCCAGGTCCTGGCATGGGACAGGCGGAAAATGAAAATCCAGGTCCTGGCATGGGACAGGCGGAAAATGAAAATCCAGGTCCTGGCATGGGACAGGCGGAAAATGAAAATCCAGGTCCTGGCATGGGACAGGCGGAAAATGAAAATCCAGGCCCTGGCATGGGACAGGCGGAAAATGAAAATCCAGGCCCTGGCATGGGACAGGCGGAAAATGAAAATCCAGGCCCTGGCATGGGACAGGCGGAAAATGAAAATCCAGGTCCTGGCATGGGACAGGCGGAAAATGAAAATCCAGGTCCTGGCATGGGACAGGCGGAAAATGTGGAGGGGTTAAATATATACACATGTAAAATATCATCATGGCGAGATTTATGTTTTGCAAAAGTCGACCTCATAGATCATTGCATTGCATTTTACCTATTGTCCCTCATATCTTCCATCGACCCATATCGGAACTCGGGCTAAACGTCCGATATAGAAGTCTCGGGGTGATATTATAGTCGATATGAAAAATGTCATGTAATGATCTATAAATATTTAATTCCTTTGACTGTCTGATATGAAAACATTATACACTACAAATTTGTAGAAGAACCTGAATTCACACCCTCCCTTGTTTTAATAGGGTTCGTGTTGCTCGATCTTTAGTTTGTCTACTATGTAGTGTTTTGTAGATCGATGTTTATCCTTTTGTCTTTTGACAATTGTCTTTGCTGTCCTTCGATTTACGAATTCTGATTATCCCTTTGGTATCTTAAAACTCTTCTAAATACATTCTGGGTTATATTGTTGCCAAATTAAACATAATGCGTGTGTCTTTATACCATCATCACATGCTACCTTACAGGAATAATGTCGGCTTTTAGTTTCATCTTGCGTGACAAGGAATTATCTCGGCTAATGAGCCTATATTTAGGAATAGTGGATTAATCCAATGAGGATTAATGCATCATTATGCAAGGAGAAAATGTGTGTGCTACATTGTATCACCGTCAAAATTCTTCAGCGTCAAGTGTGCAGTATTTCATCTACATTCATGAAGAGAATCCTAATGGAGTATAGACATGTACTGAAATTAGTAATCCTAAATTATTTGAATTTTATAGTCAACCTTTAAAGCAAAATAATATATGCATTTGAAATGTTTTGTTTTATGATCATGTATTTCAATAGATTCATAGCGTTAGGGTTGTGGTGTTTAACGCCACTTTCAACAATAGTTCAGCTATATCGTAGCGGTCAGCTTTATTGGTGGAGGAAACCGGAGTACCCGGAGAAAACCACTGACCTGTTGCAAGTCACTGACAAACTTTATTACACCTCGCCTAAGCGGGATTCAATAAATGTATCGGGAAAACATATAAAACAGTATTGTTATTGTAATAATTTGTATTTTGAAGCTGTCGTCTAAATGTGAATCATATCATATCATGATACATTTGTATAAAGAATCGTATATTAATGGCTGGTTGTTGTTTTTTTCAGTGAAAATTGTACATTGAAATTGGATGCTTTTTGGATAGGAGCTAACGATATTCTGACTGAAAATTATTACTCGTGGGCAAATGGACGTCCTTGGGCATTTACATGTAAGTGTACACGACCATTCGAACCGACCTAAATTCTGATCGAATTGCTTTCTTTTTTGTAACATAAATTTAATCATTCATTCTTTAATATCAAAAATATAGATACTATTGATTATTCCTCTCCATCTCATCCTTTTCTGTCAGATTCTCATGGAAACGAAATAAAAAAAAATTAATCATAAGAAATGAATTATGGGTAATAAACGGGCATAATATGCATTAGAGAAATCCATCGACAGGAACAAAAAAGACAAAACAAAAAAATACCGAAAAAAAAATATATAAATATAAATAAAAAGAAAAAACAAAACAAAACAAAAAAGACAAAACAATGATAAAATCAACACAGATAAACAAAAGCAATTTCATTTAAGTTGTATGAATGAATCACCATTGTACATTTCCCCTTCACTATGGCAAAACAATGTTAAGATTTCCTGTTTTTTGTTTGAATATGCAAATTGCAAAATAGATACCAGAATATACTTTCTATCTGTAGATTGTAGCATATATTTTATTTTCGGAGGGGGTATGGTGTTTAACGCAACTTTGAACAATATTCCATTTATCTCATTGCGGTCAGTTTTATTGGTGGAAAATCACTGACCTGTTGCAGTCACTGACAAACTTTATCACATAATGTTGTATCGCATACACCTCGCCATTAGCGGGATTTGAACTCACACCTTTAGTGGTTATAAGCACGGATTGCACAGGTAGTAAATCCACCTACCATGCGATCACGACCACGACGTCCCCTTTTATTTTCTGTTGTTTTGCTCTATAACTGATATTTATTATTTATTCCTCCTTCATTAGACTGGTTTCCAGGATGGTTAGATAATAAGTTTATTAGCAAACAACCAAGTGATGATGGCTGGTCAAGAGAAGACTGTGTAGAGATAAGAAATACGTTCTTTAATTCTCACAAGGGAATGTCAGAAGTCCCCCATTATTTCTGGAATGACAGACAATGCAGTATCAGAAATCCATACATTTGTCAGTTTAGCAAGAATGGAGGTAATATTATTTTTTAAACGGTTAAACAAAGTTTTTATGTATATAAACGTGCGTGTGAAAATACAGAAGGGGCAATCAAAAGTGGATAATCTAGAGAGACTGACAACATAGGGTACACAAGACGAAGGAAAACAAAACAAAAACACAACACAATATATGTTGGACACCACTATGTGCAAACAAACACAAATAGCGTAAATAAGACATATATCATTTCTTGATTGCAATGTATTAATCAAATGTAAATATCAGAACCATTTCTCTTGTTAAGATTTTTGAATTTTGAAATGTATATTACTTCACAATTTAAAAAAAAAAGTAATTTGTAAAATTAATTGCATAACTGTCTCGAAGGTAGAGAAATGTATTTTAAACAAAAAACAAAACAAAAAACCTAAACTCATCACGACAAGGATTACAGATGTAACAGTATTATTATTATTATTATTATTATTATTATTTATTGGTTTCAGAAAATCCAGCAACTGATATGCCACCAGTAGTTCAGAGTTACAAGTATGATTTAAACACAACTTACACAGACGTACATATAACAAGTCCAGGATTTCCCCAGAGTTATCCCATGTTATCAGAAATTAATATTACAATTACTGTACCAGAGGACAGCTATGTGGCTATTACATTTCAATATTTCAACCTTGAGTTTTCAGAAACGTAAGTAGCAAATGGTTTCAAATGCTACTTTAGTTTATTGTGGTTCACTGTTATCGTCTTTATCATCAAACACATCTTCGTCATGTAAAATATGCATACAGACAGTATACGTACATTGTCGGCTAATATAAACTGAATTTGTAGCCGCTTTAGAAACAGGGAGAATTGTGACTATCTGTTAAGCTTGTTGTTCTTGATTCAATGGGAGTACAAATGTAAGATTTCTAGACAATGTACGTATATTGGGTTTATACTGCAATGTCAAGTATGCAAAGATTTGTTAAATTTACATCCAAAAAAGCAACTGCAAAAAACAAAAAAAAAGAGATTTTAGTTGAATTTGTTATTGGGTGTCAACAGTGCGATCCATATTCGACCAGTGTATATTGCTCTTTTGCTCTAAATAAGACGCAGAGTACCGATATACTTTATGATTATTGGTGACATAAAAAGCAAAAGTTTATATGTATACCTTTATTGTCAGTAAATGAACTGACTGAAGTATATGGTTGTAAATACCGCGAGAAAGTAAACATGTTTTAGTTTAACTAAGTACCGCGATATCATAAACCATTAATTAGCATTTATTGACGTCTAAGAAGCTCCACCAAGGATTTGTCCATATCGCATTAATTGTGTTGATTGATAGAGGATAATAGACTTAGAATTACTATTATTGTATTTTCTAACTAAGTAAATTGGTACATGTATTCTTCTTAAATAGACGTATACATTTTAGCTTCCATTCTTGTTTACCAAAGGATTTAATGCAATTATAATTTTTTTTTTAAAGTTGATTTTTTGACGTATATGTAATCATATTTAATAATTGTTTGTTTGTTTTATGGTGCTTAACGCCACTTTCAACAATAGTTCAGTTATATCGTGGCGGTCAGTTTTATTGGTGGAGGAAACCACCGACCTGTCGCAAGTCACTGACAAACTTTATCACATAATGTTGTACACCTGTATATTTTACTGATGCTACACAGAAACAAAATTATTTCATCTTTTTTTCCCTTTGTCTCAGGTGCGAGTACGATAATCTTACATTATCTTCTACTATGGAGGACGAAACAGCTGTATGTGGAGATCTGAATACCAAATTAAAGACAATAAATTGGATTTCTGATCTAAATATAGCTGTCTTACGTTTGAGAACTGACGGTTCTATAAATAAACCTGGGTTCTCTTTGATAGCATCAATTTACAGATGTAAGTAGCCTTAATGTCACATAATAGTCAAGTGAAATAATGTAAGTAGTATCGTAAAAAACCACATATATAATATTATCAATGAAAGAAATCATTATGGCAGTTTCAAGTTTGTTTTTCTTGTGAAAATATATGAACGATTTCTTACGAATAACAATAATTAAGCTATGGCCAAACGTTGATGATAACTTCCTTTGTCATTACTATTCATACTGGTGGAAAAACAAAAGGAAGGATGGTCATATTTCATATAAAAATTACATTACATGTATGTATCATATCAAGGAAACTGTAAAGTGCAGCATATAATGGGTAAATGTCTTGTTTAAGATATGATGAAGCTTTGGAGTACAATTACAGCAGACACAACGGTTACGTCAATATAAAGTTTAGAGTTTTGAGAAAAAAGTAACAACAAAATCACATTTTTCAAAATCAATAGTATGCGGCTGTGATTTGTCATGTTGAAATGCTGGTAAATTCTTAACTAAGAAACAGCCTCTGTATTCAAAATATGGTCTTTATACCTCACAACTGTGAGTGCACCATCATCAACAACAATATTTGTCTCATTGGTTTCATGTGATAGAGGATCATATCAACACACATTGTCCTCTATAATGTCATGCCCACACACTAGTTGTTGACTCTCTCATCTTGGTTCCGGTAAACTGTTGATCGTGTATCTGAATAAAGCAGAATGAACCGAAAGGAATCCGAAAACAATATATGACACCATTTGCTATTGTATCTCCGACGTGAACATCTGAGACGTTGTCTTCTATAAAGTTGAAATAAAGTTGAACCTCAGTACGGACGTCTAGAGTGGATGTGTGGTAGTTGTCCTGTCCTTTGTTCGTCGTATCTGTATAACATTTGTCAATGATATGATTGGCAGAAACCGAATATATCTCATTAATAAATAATGTAGACGAACAAATTTTCATATGCAGACGACGTTACCACATCCGTCCTGTGCTTAATAGATACCATACCTTTTTAATAGATTAGACTTCTTGGATTTTGAACTCGCAATACATTGTCTTCAAGAAACCCAGTTTTATATTTTACCACTGAAATTGTTATCATACATTTTCTACTCCTAGTACCCTACTTTAAAAGAAAGGGAATGCGGGAAATAGTTTTTTTTAGATAAATAACGTATGACTAACATATACGACATATTCAGTCAGTGGATTAAAATATGTTGATCAAAGCAGTCTTTGCCTCTAACATCCATTTTTGTATGCTTAATCATTTGTTATTGTACTAGACTAAGTATTAACACTGAAATAGACATGGGGTGTCACATAACAATGATGCGAAATATATTGACAGACAACATCAGAGATAGCCTACGATTTGGCAACGACATTAAACGAACATTAACGGACACATCTGATTATGAGTAAATATTCAATGACACCTCCTGTTTCCCGTAGGATCCCATAAACGACTTTGTAGCAGTTGCATTTCGAGCCAATGTTTTAACATGTACGAACATTAAATGGAAGGGTCCATTGAGGCAACTTTTTATCAAAATACAAACAACGATAGGGATTACAAAAGCGTAATAACAAGATGCATAGCAAGATTATGTACCTCCATGGACTTATTGTGAAAAACTTATATATTGATTTTGAACGTACCTGATTAAAGATATTCTAGAACATTTGTTATCTACGTTTTTATTGCCATGTATGCGATTATTAATCATGAATGGCAGTAAGATGTCTGATTACAATCACAGGTATGAAGCAGTTTAGACATCCTCTAAAGGATAGCTATGTCTGATGACTGTAATTTGAAGAGCACCTGTTGTCGTCATTGCTCACAGTTTGCATATCAACCATGGAGAAAGTTCAAGAAGCTGATTTATATAATTGGTTAGAAGCCATAGAAAGGAATGTACAAAATTATAATGCACTTGTCTAGCATACTATTTTATTCTAATGTATGAACGAATTGTGAAAACCTCGACTGAAAAATTTAATGTCATTTAGTTCCTTTGAAGAATGCCTGCCTTGTTCTGCTGATTGTTAATTATAGGATAATTTGAGAAAGAAAACTGCTGTATCCAACACTGATATTTAATTATAAATTAATATGTCCCTAGTCGTGTAAAATATAAGTGCAGACTTAAATATGAATAGTACTAGTATAGCTCATACATGGTTAACCACCACTGTTTAAACTTTCTTTTCACTATAGATACTTACTGTGATAGTTTTAATGATGAAGCGATGTACATCAAGTCATCAGGTTGTATTATGTCATATTTGGAACACCGATTAACTTACCAACAGGCAGATGAAATGTGCAAAGGTCAAAATACAGAGTTAATGTCCAATATGTCAGCTTTAGAACTGAGATTGATACAAAACTTTGCTGTACTGAACCATAGTAAGTTATTATGAGAACATATATTTTGAAACTATTGGAATATTTCAAGAATAAACTGTATCTAAAACTGAGTGAGTGAGTGTGTGTGGTGTGGTGTGGTGTGGTGTGGTGTGGTGTATGTGTGTGTGTGTGTGTGTGCGTGCGTGCGTGCGTGCGTGTGTGTGTGTGTGTGTGTGTGTGTGTGTGTGTTTAATGTCAAGTTAACAGTTCTGCTAAGCATGGGGACTAGAACAATTTAATGTTCTATGATGATGATAAGTACACATATCAGATAAGTACACATATGTAAAACATCAAAAGTAATAATGTCAGTAAATGAACAACTAGAAGTACCAAACTATCGGAACAGATATAAGATTCCATAGAATAAAACAAAGCAAAAACAAAACATAGATAAACTAGATATCCCTAACACACAAACACATGACCGCTCACTTTCCTAGCTTTGCTTAGGCACTTCGATAAAAGGTGGCGGGGTTTAACTAGTTTTATGGGCCTAACCCTCTCCTCTTTGTGAAATGATAATATTGTCCTATTTTTATTTATACTTTGATACTTCAGATACAACATTGAATGACTCCATCTTGATATGGTCAAAGAGTACATATGGGAAAGGTAAAATAACATAAATAAAAGAGGACTTTAGCAATAAATTTCATTTCCATAGATAAGTTCTTTAGTTATATCAGAATATATTTCCGATAATTCAGATAGATCATAATCCATGTGTTATTCAAGGATTAGACGAAGTGCACTTATTCAAAGATAATGTGTCTACGTTTGTGTCAGTTCGTGTTGTTGTAATATTTCTTCTTTGCTTCATTTGTCATTGTTCTATTGTGTTGTTGTTGATGTAATGACAGTCTATATATATCTTTTATATATATCTTTTATATATCTTTTATTCTCAATAAACCATCATAATTTGACAAGGTATAGAGAAATACATATGTACAATATATACAATATACAATAGCATGTTATACTAAGTACGTAAGTAATGAAGAAATGTACAGAAATGAACAATTCAGTAGGTTAAGCCGGAGTACATACAGTTTTATTTGTGTGATTAATGAATTTACTTAGTTTTATCAGTTCTGATTTCTTTTTGGAAGATAACAGTAATTTATATTTTAAAACATTTGGCCTACTGTAGTAATACTTTAGTATATAGATGTTTCGAACTTGTTCAAAGAATGGGCAATCTAAAATATAGTGAAATTCATCACCGAGTTCATTTTTATTACAGTGCGTACAAATTCTGTTATTTCTATTGGTGTTATTCCATCTTCCAATTTCAATAGGTAATTTATGATTTGCTGTTCTAAATCTGCATAACTCTACAACATTTTTGTTATCTAAAATATCAAAGTATACTTCCATGCCAAAATAATCTTTAAACAATCTGTAATTTATAGCTTTTGATGCATTATCTAATAAAGAATGCCAATATTGTTTAAATTGATCTTGTAGGTTTCTAATAATTGTAAGTCGAAGCCAGTTTGGGTCAACAAAGGTTTGTGTGTTCCAAATATACGCGAATCCACATTCATTTAGAATTGTTTTAACATTATCTAGCCACGTAAGATGTTCCACGTTTTTGATTGACATACAATAACATAAATTATAAATTATTTTTGACAATTTTAACTCTTTTCCAGATAGCAATTTAGCCCAGAATGATATAATTCTACTTTTTATGTCTATTTCCAAAGGATATCTCCCAAGTTCACCATATATCATATATGATGGTGTAGATGATTTTAAATGAAGTAGTAATTTACAGAATTTTAAATGTACCTTTTCAATTATATCGTTATTACTGAAACCCCACACTTCACATCCATAGAGTAAAATTGGCTTAACCATCTTATCAAATAGATCAAGTTGAATCTTTACTGAAAGACCATGTTTTCTGCCCATTTTTAATACTTCGTAAAACGCAACAGTAGCCTTGCCAGCTATAGATTGCTTTGCTCTTTTAAAGTTACCAGTCCTGGATAATTCTATTCCTAAATAATTAAGACTATTGACTATTTCTAGTTTTTCTCCATTTAATGAAAAATTGAGATTCCTTGGGAGTTTACCTCTGGAAAAAACCATAACTTTACTTTTATCTGTATTCACTTTAAGCTTCCAGATAGAACAATAATCTTGGAATGAATTTAGTTGATTTTGAAGATCAGCTGATGATTCTGCCATGAGTACAGTATCATCAGCATATAAAATTACAAAAAGTTTCAGATATATACCAAGTTGGGTTTCAATTTCATTAGAAATCGTTTGTAATCCATTTAAATTGCAGTTTGTCAAGTATGATTCAAGGTCATTCATGAACACGGCAAAAAGAAAGGGATGTAAATTTTCCCCTTGACGTACTCCATTGTTACATGGAAAAAATTCTGACTTACAATCATTATAAGAAATACAAGATTCTGTACCACTATACATATTTACAATTATATTATACATATTACCATTCATGTTATTTAAGAGTAACTTGTACCAAAGACCATCTCTCCAAACTTTGTCGAATGCTTTCTCAAAATCAATAAAGGCACAAAACATTTTGTTCTTCTTGTTTTTGAGAATTTCAAAAAGTTAAAAAGTACAAACAAGTTATCAAGCGTAGAGTAACCCTTCCGAAATCCACATTGGTTTTCATTTAGCATAAAAAAATCATCGGAATATTTTGTAAGACGTTCACTCAGGACTGCGGTAAAAAGTTTTCCGAGACAGCTAAGTATTGTAATTGGCCTATAATTTTTTGGATCCGTTTTATCACCTTTGTTTTTGTAGATGGGTTTTATATTACCCATAAGCCAGTTATCAGGAACAATGCCCGTTTCGAAAATAATATTAAATAATTGCTCATAAATGTCTATAAATGTATTTGTTGTTGATTTGATATATTCATTTATTACTAAATCTTCCCCACAGGCTTTATTGTTTTTTAATTTTTTAATACATTTAAGTATTTCTTCTTTTGAAATTTTCATGTTTATGTTTTCATTTAGTTCATTTACATTACCCGGGTCTAATAAAGGAATATTTATGGGGTCTGCATCTGGTTTTTCGCTTAACGTTTTGAAAATTTCAAATAGTTTATCAATTGGAATGTTTGGTTGTTCTCTAGTTTTACCCTTTTTCAATAGTTTCCAGAATTCCTGTGAATTACTCGATTTCAGATTATTTATTTCCCTTGATAATTTTCTTCTGTGATCAAGAATAGCTTCATCCATCACTTTTTTATATCTCTTTTCTGCTAATTTGAAGTCGTCGAAATTTTCATTAGTTCTACTTTTTTGGAATATTCTCTTACGTTTTCTAAAGTTTCTTCTCTCAATGTGACAATCGTCGTTAAACCAATCTTTCTTTAATTTCCCCAATTTCTTTTTTCCTATGTGTTTCACTTTAGAATATTCAGAAGTTCCAAATGTGGATTTCGCAGAGTTTAATAATATATTACATAAATTATCTAGTAAGGAATTAATTTTCAATTTGTCGACAGACGAGCTAGCTTCAGTAATATTTAAATTCATACTTGTAACTTCATATAATAACTTTTTCAATTCTTCAATTTTTCTGAGATCGATTTGGTTCTGAAATTCTGAACATTTTCCCTGATCCCATTTATGTATTTTTTCAGAATGTGTGTAAAGATTAATATTTTCATTATTTTCAAAAGCATTTTCAAAAGCTGAGCACGACATCGATATCTCAAGTGGACAATGAACATCTGAATAAAAATGACTAAAGTCAAGTACAGCAAAATTTGAAAAATATTTTAACAAACATACAGAGCTAATACAATAATCCACTATGCTGGCATTTTTACATGTTAATCTACCTTTATTTCTGTCATCCCCTATTCGTCCATTTACAATAAATAAGTTATTTCCCTTACAAAAATCTAAAAGTTTTTTGCCATACCCGTTTTTTATAGGGTCAGAGCTACTCCTTTTGCGCGGAATATGTAGTTCGTCAAGCTTCAGTACATCATTTTCTATATATCGCGCTGCATCATATCCGTGATTTTCTGAAGAAAAGAAAAAATCGTCTTCGTCTGTCGTTCGTCCGTTAAAGTCTCCAATTAGAGATATATACTTGTAATTTATTGAAAAATTATTATATTCATTTTCTATTTCTCTAAACGCATCTTGAGAAGAATAGACAGTATTTTCAGGGGGTATATAGACAATACCAAAAATAATATCTTGATCTAGATTTACTAAGTCTGAAGAAACTTTAAACCAAAAAACGTATTTAGAATTTGTATGTAATGGTTTTATTTTACTTGCAATTTCTTGTCTATAACCGAGTATAATGCCACCAGATCTATTCTTAGCTACAATCTTTCTATTTTTCATATGAATTTCATACCCTTCTAATTTAACTATGTCAATGTCGTCAGTTTTTGTTTCAACTAAGCATATTATGTCATATTTCCTTATCATTTGTTCAAATTCTAGATAGTTCAACCTTTTCTTAATCCCACAACAGTTAAGACCTATAATATTTAATACATTATTAACATTTGTACAATTAACATTTTTATTATCAATACTAATGTCATTATCAGAAATATTACAAGTGTTACAATTTGCGTCGTTCAGACTTCTAGGACTTGCATGTTCTCCTCGGCATTCCTATGCAGAAGAGTTCCCAGGGCTTGACCCTGCACGCTGACGTTTGTATGGTCTTTTCCCACTATTTTGATTGTTGTTTGGTGGAGTCATTATTGCATCTCGATAGCCAGTATTGCCCCTGTTCTCAACACTATGTTTTCCTGCTCGATCTTGAGTTTGAGGAGGGTGGTTTACCATTTCGTTTATTGGCATGTACCGTTCGCCATCAATAAATAGTTTGTCTCTGGTCATGGTAGCCATTTTCCCATCCCTTTTTGCCTGTTTCATAACTGGGTAGAGCTGTTTTCGTCGATTCTCAATTTCCGCTGGAAACTGTTCGTGAATACTGACAGGTTTACCACGTAGCTTGAAGGCATTTCTAAGAACATCTTCGAATTCGCGTCGGTATATAAACCTCGCTACAATAGGTCGGGCTCCATTGCGACCTTTCTTTCCGAATCTATGGACATTTCCGAATCCAACCGGGTATTCTATTTCAAGTTCTTCATATAGAAAATTTCTCAGTTTTTGCTCGCAGTTTTCGAACTTTGAATACGAAATACCCGTAAAAATCAGATTGTTTTTCATAGATCTGCATTGTAGGTCTAAGATAGAGTCTTTCAATCTATTTATCTCATCAATGTGTTGATCTTGGTTTTGTGCAGGTTGTTTTTCGAAGGTTTCAAGCTTCTTTATTCTACTATCATGATGTATGATATTTCTTGTGTTTGATTTGGTTTGTTCTTCCACTTCATCAAAAAGGTTGCTAACTCCTTGGCAGCTCGTTTCGCACTCTAGGAGCTTTTTGTTTAATTCAGTTGTCTGAGTTTCTAATGATCGTACTCTGATACTGACAACATAGATTGGTGGAGTTCGTTAATGCGACTGTCCATGTTTTTTTCCATTCTATTCACACTTGTGTCGATGTTAGTGACTACTTGTAGTATCAGATTAAGTAAATCCGTAATGTTAGCAGGGCCGTCATGTCCCCCTTCAATAATTTTGCGAGTCTCCGCAATAAGTTTACATGTTTCATTGATTTACATTGTTCACAAAGTTCAGAGGTCAAATTTACTACGCAGTCAGCTGATTTTACTATAGGGTACAAAGTCCAACTCCATTCAAAGCGTCGTGAACTCTTTTGATATTCGTAGATTTGCCCCAGGGAATAATCAAGGCGGGTCTCAATGAACAAAATACACCAGCAAAATTATGGATTTCAGAAACTCCCGATAATCAAATTACTTATAACACAATATAACGAAAGTAAATATATTCACGTTTGCGAAATATAAGTTCCATATCATATCTATAACTATCCGTTTTCTGACGAAGTTCGCTGATCGAAAAAATACTTCATGTTGTTTTGATCACGTGCCCAAGCACCCGTTGTCCCTTTTGTGGTTATGCATTTCGTTGATTTAGTTTTTGTCCCACATTTGTGATTTTTTTCTCTCAATAATAATAATCTGTATGCTTAGATAACGTTAAATAAGCATTACATAAAACACATATGAAAACAGAATTTAATAGCTCAATTATGACATTTCATCTAAAATATCTGTTTATTCCGACTAAGCTACTAGTATACAATTGTGTATTGTGATGAGACTAGGGAAAAGAAAAATGACCGATGTAGTAGAGGTATTTGTTTCATGAAAACAGGGACAAACTATCAATTAAAGGTCTGACGTGATGAATTTTTATACTTATTTCCATTCTCAGTTGTGGATTTGCATAACAATTTGAAATCTTCTATTTTGACTTTCATTTCTGTGTTGGAAAGATAAATAGACATTGTTGTTGTCCAAGTATGTGTGCTGCCATTCCCATTTGGTTTTCCTTGACAACAACAAAGCTGCAGTATTAATAAAAATAAATAGTGATTGGTCGTACGATTTGACAGTTATTGAAGTATAATGTTTAACACCACGTGAGCAGTTGCACATCTAAACTAAGTTACATTTCGACGAGATGACGACAATGTGTCCGTCATACGGACCAACATGCTGAGCTGGATTTGTATTGTGCTAGCTCCTGGAAACAACAGTTGACGGTTAGCTCCATCGTCGGACATTATCTTGATTCCGAGCCAACCAGGGTTTCTCCTTGTTCATTCATGCTATGTGCCCAGCGGACGAGTGGCAAATGTTAATTTTATAATCGTTGGTTTGACCCGACCGGTGCACGAACCCACTATCTGTCGCACTCGATATAAACACGCTAACCATTATACCACTGATGAAGTTTCAGTTTCTGATTGACTAAATCTATATTACAAGCATATATTAATTATAGTGCAATATAATATTTACTTAATCATATCAAGAAAAATATAATGGTATGACGTTGCTGAACACGTGATGTCGCTTAAATCAATTGCGAAAGATGTAGAATATACCTGTGTTTTAAAATTGATAGTATGCGTTCAATAGTAAATAAACTTAAGAGAAAACAATTCGAATGGGAAATCTGAGAAACAGTCAACATTGGACACAAGACACTGAACGAAGGCAAACAAAACAAAGCAAAGTACAGAAAACTAAACAAATGAGTAAATATCCAGGGGTGAACCCCTGGTGATCACGAAGGTTAATCAGTTTATGTTTCTTATAAGGTACACGCCGTATCCATCATAGTCAAGTCTGGTAAAAGTCTTTATGTGGTAGAGGAAAGACAAAATCTAGGTAAACGGGAAAAGATCCATTGCCATTTCGGAAATGGGTATTTCAGTCTAGTTTCCACACACTGTAGTATGTTCATAGAAATCTTCCGTTACAAATGTATACAATTGTATTGTAAGACTTGTCAGAATCAATGTTAGAGCAAAGGGGAGAACCGAATAAAAAAAGGTAAAGCATTTAACTCAGAGCAAACAGATTATTATGAAATGTTATAAGAAGAGTTTGAAGATACCAAAGGGCAATCAGAATCCGTATATCGAAGAAGAACAGACAATACAATGGCCAAAAAAAAAGTACAAAGGGACAAACAACGATCTACAAACATACACATAAAGCTAAAGATCGAGTAACACGAACCACACTAAAAACCGGGGGTGAACTCAAGTTCTCCAGAAGAGTAGGCAGTTCATGCTCCACTAGTGGCACCCGTCGTGCTAATATAGTTACAAACCCGTTGTTTAGATGTTTGAATATTCGACTCCGAAAAAATTACCATTTAAAACATAAATACTAAATTTTATTTTTAAACAGGATTAACTTGCGGAGCGTTTGTAATTAACACAATGTACAACGACGAACAACAAGAAACAGCAATTCAATGGTTATCTTGTGAAGAAAAAGTGGGATTCGCTTGCAAGTGGACTCGTCCTGTAAAACGTAAATATTGCATTTACAGTCTAGTAGATAACAGTTTATTAACTAATAACTGCATCATATTTACTAGAACATAAATGAAAATAAAAATAAGACAACCAGCTTTAATGCAAGAACTTGAAGTGCTTATAGCTAATCAAGAATTGACAATATAGAGACCAAAGCCACATTGGGTACAAGACAAAGAACAAAGATCAACAAACAACAAATAATACAACACAGAAAACGTAAACGATTAGCACACACACGAAATCCATAAAAACGGGGTAAAACCAATATACTCGCGTAGAGTAAGCACTTCCTGTTTCTTACAAAAAACCCACCGTGTCACTCATAGTCAAGTCCGTGAAAAGTCGGCGAAGGGAGAAAGAAAACATCTACGTAAAAGGGAACAAAACAATTGTCATTTGTAAAATGGATATTTTGTAATGGTCAACCAGTTCATAATGACAACAGTAAAAATGTTGTAACGATGACTTGACATTTCTTGTACATCACGTTAAACAATAGTCAGCATATTTAGATCTTTGTAGTGATTTATCTTAATCGGTCTGTTTATATTGGTCATAATTACTAGTAAAACGAAACTAATTAGCTGAAAATATGATAAGGCAATACTTACTATATCATCAACTAAGCATTTATTAGTATGATCATGTCTTACGAAAGCCATTTGGAACAATATGGATAATTAAGGGTAATAACAAAATTACCGAACTCCGAACAATCTTACAAAGTGAAAGTCAAAACTCATAATTATATAAACAGACAAAATCAGTCAACAACCGGAAAACTGTGAAAACCGTAATGACCCTGACTTGGTACAGGCATTTCTAAAGAAACCGTAATGACCCTGACTTGGTACAGACATTTCTAAAGAAACCGTAATGACCCTGACTTGGTACAGGCATTTCTAAAGAAACCGTAATGACCCTGACTTGGTACAGGTATTTCTAAAGAAACCGTAATGACCCTGACTTGGTACAGGTATTTCTAAAGAAACCGTAATGACCCTGACTTGGTACAGGTATTTCTAAAGAAATGGTGGGTTGAATAGGTATTTTATGACTTTACTTCTGGACAAACTTCATAGTCAAAAGATTGGAAAAACAAATGATCAAATAATCTATCAGAGCAAGTAAGCAAAAATACCTAAAACGATAGCCAAAAATACCTAAAACGATAGCCAAAAATACCTAAAACGATAGCCAAAAATACCTAAAACGATAGCCAAAAAACACCCCGCTAAGGTCACCTATGCATGATGGGGATTAACCTAAGTTTCAATAAATCACATTATTTTGGAACTGAAAAATAATTCAAACATTGATATATTTAGTACATCATGTCAGTACCGAAGCATAATACACACATTCTTTTACTTGTACTAGGTATCCCCGTACATGTAAAATTATATTACAATGAAGACTTCCCTATTAAAATACAATAATATTCATCTATCAGAAACATGGACTCCCCCATTCAAATACAATAATATTCATTTATCGGAAACAACTTTATATTAGTCAATGCTAACGCTTGCCAAACAATGTCATACTATATGTACATGTACTCTATATTTCAGAATATAATGTTACTGAAATGGATTTAAGTTCAAATACTGGTGAAATATCAATGATTAATGGTGAAAACGAAGAATATCAAAATGATCGTATCATCAAATACAAAATTTCAGCACCAATGTTTTATCGTATTGTTTTGGAGATTTTCTACGTTGACATCGAGTATCAGAAGGATTGTTTATATGATGCTCTGACCATTGATGGGTTTGATAATAATACTGTATTATGTGGAAACATACATACAGATTTGCCGTTCTATTACACGTCTCTGTCAAATTATGCAACCGTGTCTTTTCGAAGTGATGATAGTGTTTTAGGACATGGCTTTAAATTTAGATGGACTTTTGTTGATACAGTAAAATGTTTCGATATTAAAAATAATCTAAATTCTGGAGTCATCAAATCATTTAATTTTCTTCAAGCGTTTACTGAACCACTCCAGTGTTGTTCTGTAATCAACACCGCTATTGGTTCAAGGGTCATCATCAACGTGGATTATTCTATTTTTAGAAAATCTTCATCATGTGTTAGAATTTTATACTCAGCAAATAAAGAATTTCAACAGTTCTGTGGAAATGACACAATGAACATTCCTTTTATATCACATACCATAATTTCGTCTAATAACACTATCAGTTTGTGTCTTCATACCAGTCACTTATTTAGGAATGATGGATTCCGAGCTGAATATATCATTGGTAAGTTGCATGTTGTATATATGAAATAGATCGTTGAATTTACCAGTGATAAACGTAGGTATCAACATACGCACGATACACAAGAGACACGATAACGTTTAATTATGAAAAACAAAGTTGAAACAGTGATGGTCCACAATTCTACCAATAGCAAGAAACCAAACAATCACATCTCTCATCAAATCATTGAACATTCAAAACACGATATTTGACATTGAAAATCCAGGTCCTGGCATGGGGCAGGTACAACAACGTTGCGGCTTTTAGCCAGTTAATGGGATCCCAATCCTCTCCTCCAGACAATTGGATTTCCAATGGCAATACAGATAACAACAAGCGATTAAAATAAACCTGAACAGATTCGCTTCCACATATACAATTCCAAAATGAATAACAACATAAACATGAACAGTACAATAATGGGGTCAATGTTAACTGACTACTAGCTAGGTCAAAGAAGAATGCAAACAATACAGTATATATATCTGCTTAGATCCGCTTTGCAACTTGGGAACTTATATTCAATTGGCAATTTGAATTTTGTAATATTTTGTATATGCTTACATATATTTATTGCTTTTACAGAATCAAGTAAAGTACCACAGATCGAAAAGGTCCTCACTCTAGAAGCCAATTCAACCGGTCAGATAAGCAGTCCACACTTCCGAGAAAATTCACCACAAAACATTATTCAAACGACACACTTAGTGGCACCAGTCGGCTACTTGATCGAATTAAATGTCTCATACCGTGTTCCATATTTCAATGGTAGCTGCAACACTTCATTTCAAGTATGCGATGAAACCCTAGCTTTGGCGGATAAAACTAGTTGCATTCTGAGTGCATCGTGTGTAGATGGAGCCGAGGAATCAGTTGTCATCCAATCAAATCTTAATAAACTGAAGATAATTTTAAGTGTGGGAGAGCTGTCTAATACAATATTAACTAGGTTCAATGCTACCTATAGTGTTAAATCAGGTATGTTGATATTAAGACGAATGGAAAGTGTCTAAGTTATGATCGTGTAAAGGGACAATACAGATGTCATATGAATCAATAGAAGTATAAGGATACAATGAAAGTAAGGAATAAGTTCAATTTTTTAACAGGTTATACGATATAACATGGTTTGGGGCAGCATGCGCTTGATGGAAAGCGTAAATTGTTTCAAACCAGCTTATGCAAGTATAACATGTTCAAAAATTAAACATACTCCTTATAGTTTGATTAAAAAAATATATATTCGTCGATTTTAATTATGATTATTTCATGGGACTATTTGAATTTGTCGTTGGCGAATGAGTACAATACCAACCTAGATTATCAGGAATAATCAATGTTACTGCAGGCGGATCAGCCAATCAGATTCCAGTATTCACATCAAATTGAATCATAGCAAAATGAATGTGATCCAGTTTGCCAATGACTTCCGACGGGTCCATGGTTTTCATAAGATTTGTCAGTTTTCTCCAACAATACAATTGACGACAACAATATAACTTGAATAGTGTTTAGTGTGGCGTTAAGCACTTGTAAGACAAGTTTAAAGATACTAAAGGGATCTATTATGTCTGTAAAGCGTAAAGCGAAGAATTACAGACAATATTATGGCCAAGGAAGGGGGAAAACGACAAACAATGATGCAATGCACTACACAGAAAACTAAAGATAGAGCAACACAATACCCACTTATAACTAGAAAACTCAAAAGGGTAAGCAGTTCTTGCTCCATATGTGACACCCGTCATATAACTCTAGTTACAGACCCGTTGAAAAAATATGGTCATATGATAAAAAAAATAATACATGCGGAAGCTCAATTTCAATTTAAGTAATTAATAGATTGTCATTGATAATTATCATTTCTTGGAAACAATTTACACTGTATGACTTGTGTATTTTTTAACATGACCTATTTTATTTAATAAAATGTTTTATTTTTCAGATTCAGCTTATCTATCTAAAACTGAATTTTATCCACAAACACCATTTAATGGGTGTACAAATGAAAGTTGTTTTAATGGAGGAGTTTGCAAGAACGTTTACAATAAGGAATATATATGTGCATGTCCTGTTCATTACACAGGTATAAGTACATATGTGCACATACAATTATATATAGATTAATGATACTATTTAGGAGTGAGTGATTATTGATAAATGTCAAATGAGCAATTTCTATTAGCTAAGAAGAGTTTTGAAGAAACCAAAGGGGCAATCAGAATCCGTATATCGGATTTTAGTGGGGTTCGTGTTACTCGATCTTTAGTTTTATGTGTATGTTTTGTAGATCGTTGTTTGTCCTTTTGTACTTTTTCTTTTAGCCATTGTGTTTTCTGTTCTTTTTCGATATACGGATTCTGATTGCCCCTTTGGTATCTTCAAACTCTTCTTCCTAGCAGCAACCCTCTATCGAGGAAATCCTGATAGGAACCACAAGCTCTGGAATATCGTATCATCTGAGATATATATACTCCATATGCAGGTGCTGCTGGAATGTTGCTATATATGAATGGAAAGTTCACAATGGGAAAATTGAAATCATCTCTTTGTCGTTCTTAAATCATGGCGAGAACAAGCTACGTTTCAATGAAATTATGGTGATGACTCCCGCTTTTTTTTAATGGATCTTTATTATACAATCTCACTGAAACAACAAATCGCAGGTAGACATGTCTCATCCACTCGGATGCATTTTCCAGATTCCGAGCCAACAAGTCTTTGTTATTCCTCCTTAAAGCAGCTCTGTTAGCGGGGAAACAGCAAATACCAATATTAAAATCTTTGGTTTGACCCGACCGTGGTGGTTCGAACTCACGATCTACTGCACTGGAGTCGAGCGCGTTAACCATTACACCACCGACGCACTTATTAATAATTTAAGTAAAGAAACAGATTTCTCTTAGAGAAAAACATGATCAGATATGAATTTCATTGACCAAAGCAAACGGATTCACAGTTTTTGTTTTAGTGAATTTCATAATATAACTTCCGAATATTAGTAATATAACTAGGACAAAATGTTAACAAAGATTTTTATTTATTTGCGAAATAGATTAAACACCAGTATTTCAAACATATTGCATGCTTAATTCTCATCCTACTATGAGTGCTTACAGTTGTTCTTCATATTTTTTTGTGTTTTATGCATTTAACGTATTGTGTAAAATAGTTGATTTAATAAGAAAGCAGTGTGATATTAAAACAACGTCCTTGGAGTTTTGTCACTAATGTAAAGTGCTAAACTTGAATACAACATACGAATACTGATATCCGATTCCGACACCCTGTGTTATATACAGCGACCATGTATGTTTCTTTTGTATGAAATAAAGAAGAAACAAAAAGAAAAACAACAAATATCACACCGTCAGAACAGGTTCAAAATCTAATTGGAAAATCGCAGAAATATAAGCAAAATTGATACTCCTGACACAACAAATACATGACCGCTTACTCTGTTTGATACTCATGACACAACAAATACATGACCGCTTACTCTGTTTGATACTCCTGACACAACAAATACATGACCGCTTACTCTGTTTGATACTCCTGACACCACAAATACATGACCGCTTACTCTGTTTGATACTCATGACACAACAAATACATGACCGCTTACTCTGTTTGATACTCCTGACACAACAAATACATGACCGCTTACTCTGTTTGATACTCATGACACAACAAATACATGACCGCTTACTCTGCTTGATACTACTGACACAACAAATACATGACCGCTTACTCTGCTTGATACTCCTGACACAACAAATAAATGAGCGCTTACTCTGCTTGATACTCCTGACACAACAAATACATGACCGCTTACTCTGCTTGATACTCCTGACACAACAAATACATGACCGCTTACTCTGCTTGATACTCCTGACACAACAAATACATGACCGCTTACTCTGCTTGATACTCCTGACACAACAAATACATGACCGCTTACTCTGCTTGATACTCCTGACACAACAAATACATGACCGCTTACTCTGCTTGATACTCCTGACACAACAAATACATGACCGCTTACTCTACTTGATACTCATGACACAACAAATACATGACCGCTTACTCTGCTTGATACTACTGACACAACAAATACATGACCGCTTACTCTGCTTGATACTCCTGACACAACAAATACATGACCGCTTACTCTGCTTGATACTCCTGACACAACAAATACATGACCGCTTACTCTGTTTGATACTCCTGACACAACAAATACATGACCGCTTACTCTGCTTGATACTCCTGACACAACAAATACATGACCGCTTACTCTGCTTGATACTCCTGACACAACAAATACATGACCGCTTACTCTGCTTGATACTCTTGACACAACAAATACATGACCGCTTACTCTGCTTGATACTCCTGACACAACAAATACATGACCGCTTACTCTGCTTGATACTCCTGACACAACAAATACATGACCGCTTACTCTGCTTGATACTCCTGACACAACAAATGCATGACCGCTTACTCTGCTTGATACTCCTGACACAACAAATGCATGACCGCTTACTCTGCTTGATACTCCTAACACAACAAATGCATGACCGCTTACTCTGCTTGCTTGGTGCGGCAAATATATTGAAATAAATTAAAATAAAAAAGAACACATTGTTGAACCAGTTCAAAAATACAATCCAAAAATTGTAGAAAGTGGGTCAAATTCGATACCCCTCACACATATACACATAACTGCTCATTTATCTAGATTGGCACAGGTACTTCAATAAAAAGCGGCGGTGTTAAACTAGTTTTATTGGTCACTATAACATGTCGTTAATTTCCATTGTGTAATTACATTGTTCACTCGTTACTCACAATGTATGATTATTTTACGTGTAGAAGATCATATATTACATTAAAAATGACATATTTTAGATATTTGTTCATTTTGTCACATTTGGTAACAAATCTGATTTTGTTCTTGGTTTTTTGTTTGTTTTTGTCTTTATATTGTTTTGTTTTTGTCTTTATTTTGTTTTTGTCTTTGCTTTTGTGTTTTTTTTTTACATTAAGTTTTACCGTTTAAAAACCCCAACACTAATCAACTCTATCAAATAATACATTAATTTCATTAATATCCCATGATATCTTCATAAGATGCTAATTAAAATCAAACTTTACTCCTGACTCCCTACAGCTCTCCCTTTCAATGCATTTAATAACTTTGTAGGTATGTTTTGTCAAGTCTTATGGTGTGATTTACCTGTATGTCCACATGGTGTATGTATATTAAATCAGTATGGCTACACCTGTAAATGTGATCGTGATTTCTGGGGAAGAAATTGTAATATGACATCAGAGGATTGCGCAACAACTGTTTGTTCTGGGAATGGCGTGTGCATTACAGATATTATATCTAACAAGACTTGTAGCTGTAATACAGAATGGACAGGTATATTATATGTGGCAGTTAGTTATTATCTTTGATATCATCAAACTTTTCTGTGATTACAGATTATTTTCCTAAACCAAAATGATTAGATTCGTATATTTTCTTGGTTTCATTGATAATTGTTAAAGGAGAATTAGTGGTATCTGCGGTATTCTTCATTTCCAGTTCAGGGGGATAAATGCGATCAGCATATAATCACCAATCTTGGAATTAATTCGATGGATGGTCATCATCTGTATAGTTGAACTTGAAAGTAAGGGACCTGGCTAGTTTCATTTCGTTTTTTTAATAAGCCTCTGTATTTTGAAATATTCAGTGAAAAAACATTGTGTATATAGCGAAACGTGAAATTACAGGACCGATCTAGCTTCTTTTCATTTTCACAAGAAATCCATGTATGAACACCATCAAGTTTGCTTCAGGCGAATATAGGTACATACCGCTGTGAAGATGGGAACAGTTGGTACCCAGAGGAATGCCAACTGGCTGTTGATAAACACGTCCACCTAACATAGCAAATATTTTGCATGCGAAACACTCAAGCATTTTGATAATGTCAGTTTCAAAAAACTTGTGTTTAGTCTGAGAGTGGTTTTCTCTTTTACAAAATATGATTTGTTCTCTCCTAAACGTGTAACTACATTGGCCATTCTTTTTTTTAACACAATTGAAATAATTATTTTGATGTGTCTTTGGTTTCATGAACCCACATCTGATTCACAACTGAAATATCTAGTATAACATTAACGTTGAATCCCGGGTTTTATTCCTGATAGAATATATGTAAATAATTGGCAGATGGTTTTAATGGCGCATTTGGCAGGTGCAAAATATAACTCTGGTTCTAAGATCACTTGTGCAGATAGGGTAATCGTGAAGCATATGTATAGCAGAAAACCATCATCAGTACAAAATGTTTTAATAGATCGTGTTTTATTTAGCTTGTTATTGAGTAAATGTTACATACTGTTGTAGGTCAATCATGTAATATAAACCACTCACGTCACTTTGTTCCTCACCCGATTCGGACTCTGATGGACGAACCAATCTGGATAGGAATGATAGTTGTTCTAATGTTATTGTTTTTGTTTGGGATACTGTTTCTGACCAGAAGACGGTGCAGTAGAAATTTTAAATGTTGTGAAGATACGACTTCTATTCTTAAAAAGCAAGCAGGTACGTACTGACCAAATGAAGAGCAAGAAATATCACAAAAATCCTATAGAAAAGTCGTAGAAATCGTTACCTCTAACACACAAGTACATGACTGTTCACTTTCCTGGCTTGGTACATGCAATTCAATAAAAGTATGGAAGTTAAGCTAGATTTATTGCCAAAATAATTTTTTACATGGGGTAGCGGTGTCTAAATATTTTGTGAAAATGTTAAAAGGAAGTATGTAAGTTCTGTAATTATGGTAGCTTTTACAACGGCTGACGGTATTTATATAAACTGAATATGTGTTTAATATATACACAAAGAAAAAAGTTAAGCATTTTGAAATGACAAATGATACGACAAGTATCACGAGATTACTGACCAGATAATCTCAAGAACGCAATGGTGACCTGTTAGGACATTACATTGGCTGTAAGAAAAAAATGAAGAAAAATGTTAATTTAATGAATATTTAATCACAATATCACAATGCCAGTTTTTGCAGTAAAACATGTCCATTTTAGGTATTGACCTTCACAGTTCAAAAAGCACGATAAGATTGTCATTTCACTTTCAAAACGTCACTTATTAATCACTTGACGACATCTATTGTTCAAGGTTAAGTACCCGGTGTAACCGCCACGTGCTTGGATGACGGCATCAACCCTGCGTTTCATCCCTCCAGTTAGACGTCGGATGTCCTGTTGTGATAGCTGCTGCCATTCCCGATGCAATGCTGCTTAAAACTGACGAATGTTTTGCACAGGAGGTTCCCGAGCATGCATACGACGGCCTAACATGTCCCAGATATGCTCTATGGGATTCAAATCCGGGCTCATGGCTGGCCAAGGAACAGAAGTCACGGCTTCGCTTTGGAGGTAGGCGGTTACTGCTCTTGAACGATGAGGCCTGACGTTGTCATCCATATACACATGCCTTGTAGCTAGTGGGTGGTTGTCGAAATGGAGGACAGCAACTGGTTGCAAGACGTCTCTGATGTACTGATCACCAGTTGGGTTGCCTTGTATGGTGACTAAATCCAGCTTGCAGTCATGAGAGATACACCCCCAAACCATTACTGAGCCTCCACCGTAAGGGACAGTTGGCTGGATGTTCCTTGGGGTATAGGCGGTATTTTTGTGTCTCCAAACCCTCACCCTGCCGTCGGTTACATGAAGCAGAAACCAGTTCTCGTCTGACCAATGGATCTTGCGCCATGTCGTTAAATTCCAACCACCTCGCGCTAAGCACCATGCCAAACATGATCGTCGATGTCGGTCTGCCAACAGTGGACGTTTAATGACTCCCCTGACCTAAGTCCCGCTGATTTCAGACGTTTTCTAACTGTTCTTGTTGACAGACGTCTATTGGGCAAGCCAGTGTTGTTTGAGTACGGGACTGATTGCGAATGGCATCCGTCTAGCCAAACGCTGCAATGCCCTGTCGTCACGATCAGAAGTTACCCGTGGTCTGCCGGATCTTGGCAAGTCTTTCACATTGTTGGTTTGTGTGTGTTTTCTCACCAGTCGGCTGACTACAGTATAGTGGTAGCCCATCTGACGTCCAATAGCTTTGAAGGACATCCCTGTTGTATGCATGCCGATTACTTGCCATCTTTGTGCTTCTGATATTCGCCTTCGTACCATGCTTACTGAGAATGAACATTTTTTTTAAAACACCGGACTTAAATACCCAAATTCGAAGCGTGAACATACTGAATTTTGAGTAATGCGCGAGAGGCATGGTTCACGTGCATGACTAGTCGATATTAGACATCATGGTCACACCTGTGTGAGCACATCTTTTTAATGGAACATATAATCAATATAAATATTAGAATCTAAACTTAGTGTAACTTATTATGTTTTAATATATCAGGGAGTGCTTAACTTTTTTCTTTGTGCATAGATAATATTAACAGTGTTTTAATTATCGTTGGTATAGCATATGTTTAAAAAAGCATTGTATCCAAATATCGCAATCATATAAATATCACCAGCGTTATCAATATTTATTCGGTGCATTCGATTTATATAATATATCTATATTTAACTTCTTCAGTGGTGTTCAATACCCAAAATTAAGAGAGAGGGCGTGTGTGCAAACAAACCTCTAAAATATACTGAACCGCTAAAGAAACGTCGCAACAAATTACAGAATCACAGACATTTATTTTGAAATACAATAAACATAAAATAAATTCGTTTTACATTGTTTGAATGGTGGATTTATTGTCTCTATGTTATGAAGTTATATGGAATGTCTCAATAAAGCAAAACAGCAACATGTTGATGCTTTAATTCCACTTCCGTTAATAACGAGTATGTCCACCACTAGCGTTAATCACAGCAGCACATCTTCGATACATAGAGTTGACAAGGCGATTGATGAATGCCATAGGAATAAGTGTCCAAACTCTCTGAAACGCTACCGAAAGTTCAGCTGCAGTTGTCGGGCTTGGCTGCTCTTCATTCAACCGTCTCTGAATTTCGTCCCACAGATGTTCAATAGGGTTCAAATCTGGACTTAGAGCTGGCCAGTTCATAACATTGACGTTATTCTGCTGCAAGAAGTCTCTCGTTGCCCTGACTATGCGCACGCGCATTATCCTGCTGGAACGTCTTGTTTTGATGACGTGCGAAATGCGGCACAACATGCGGTCTCAGAACTTGATCGATGTAACGGGCAGCTGTTACTCCATTGCCTCTCCCCGGGCCAAGATGCTGGAAGATAACTGGACCAAGTTTCACATTGAGTCCGATGCCACCCCATACCATGATGCTTGGACCGCCCCAAGCATTCCTTTCCATCATGCAGTTGTCATTATATCGTTCTCCTCGTCTTCTCCACAATCTTGTTCTACCATCTGCGGTTGAGATGCAGAAACGGCTTTCGTCAGAGAAGATGACGTTACGCCACTGCTGGTTACGCCAATTTTGTCGCTGCAATGCCCATTGAAGACGCTCTTGTCGGTGTCGGGACGTAAGGACAGGTCCCCTGGCAGGATGGTAACATCTTAGATTGCTGACAACTAATCGATGGCGAACCGTATCAGCACTTATTGGTCGCTGATGTGTTCCAACAGTCTGTCGTGCAGTTTCAGTAGCTCTGGTGAGCCGATTCCGCAAATGTTGACGGACCATTAACCTGTTCTGGCGAGCGGTTGTAACCTGTGGTCTACCGCAGCGTGGTCGGTCATTCGTGCGGTTTGTGGCGTTGTAACGTACCCGCAGACGTTCAATTGTCCTGACATTACAGTTGAAGTCATTGGCAATCACTCTAGCAGGTTGCCCAGCATGCAGTCTACCTATGGCTTGTTCTCTCTGTTGTGGATTCAAACGTGGCATAGCTTCGGTGTCAAAACTGATACTGACAATCATTGAAATTTTCAAACCTTTTATACCCATACCGAAGCACGAAAATCATGTGCATTTAACCATTCAAAATTGTTACTGCAAAGTGTGTCCCACGAAGGGCGGCAGATTCGAGTGTTCTACAACATCAAATAAAAATCACCCAATTGGAAATTCCCTTTAAATGTGGCTGACGTTTACCTTGTGTGTTAATTAACACATATATTTTCAAAAATAACATTTTTAATGATTATTTCGGTATTAAAAATATTTTTTTTAAATGCGACGTTTCTTTTGCGGTTCAGTGTATATACTTATATAGCAAATATAAGGCTGATGACGAAATATACTAATTATAGAGTTTCCACTACAAATTTACAAATTGGATGTCCGTTATGTTTCTTTCAAATATAGCATATTATCATGTATTCATTAAGTATTTTATGTTTTCAGAAGATGCAATACCAGCACATAAAAACTGCATACCATCTTCGCAAGGTACTCCTACAACAGTGGAATCTCCACATTTAAAATTCAAATTCGATGGCGATACATTAAATTTCTTAACAGTGGAGGTGAGTATTTTATTCAATGCCGATAGAAAAATATTTAAAAACAATTGTTAATCAAATGTTTTTCTAGCAATCACCTACATACGTTTTTACCACTTTGATACACCATATTTTTATTAGTTCAAACATATTTATTGGAGTCGTTTCAATGGTGTTTACTATCATGGCATAAAGAACTTGCTTCTCCACAATATTAATATCACGTCCGGGATGCGTGACATAAAAAATCAAGAGCAGTTCCGAATTGATCATTTTCCCATGCTTGTAGGAGAAACTAAAGTTAAGTTATCGCGTCATATATTCTATGTCGCCATCATAAATTGCTAGACACAAACGGAATTTACCTGTCCAAACTGCCACGTGATAGTTTGTGTTCTGAAATATTTCGTTTTATCTTTTACCTTGTACTGTTGTTCTTAATTTGCATCCCGTTCTTACTTTTGAGAGACCAAAGAGCAAATTGCTAGAGTTATTCAGTGGCGAAAATATATGACAACACACTGTCCGAAAAACATATTGAAGTGCAACGATGATAAAATAGCAGTTTTCTAATTGGTGGTGTCGGGAAAGGATTCCGGGATGGGCCTGGCGGTTGATAAAATGATCATAATGGGGAATCTGTTATGTTTTTTTTTTACATTTTGGAGGAAATTCGTTGTAAAATAATTTTGGAATTAAGGTACAATAATAAAAGTTTAAACATTACATTAACTAAAAACTGCAAAAAAGTTTAAAAAAATTATAACATAAATAACTATTTTTCTATAATAAATAAATGGGGTCGTCGTGGTACTGTTCGTATGGTAGTTGGATTTACAACTACCTATGCAATCAGTGTATATTGCCACTAACGTTGTGAGTTTAAATCCCGTTCAAGCGAGGTGTACTCGATACAACATTATGTGATAAAGTTTTCCCCACCAATAAAACTTACCTCCACGATATAACTGAAATATTGCTGAAAGTGGCGTTAAACACCACATCACTAACACTAATACACACAATAGTAAATAAAGGTTTACATAATAATCAAATGATCATTTAATCATGTATTTCTGTTATATTTAGAATTACTCTATTGATGAAATCCATACACCACCCGTGAACGTAGACAACGTTGATGCAGCAGCAAGACTGTTCGAGGCTTATAACAACAAGTCCGAGAGGCCATACTTAAATAAACAATCATCAATCTTAAACTATGAAACGCCAACAGTTTCAGGAATAGTGGATGGAAAACTACAATTTCTACAAACTGACATCGATGTTCATTTGTCAGACACAGATAATTCAAACAGTGGCATTCCGTTTTCTCGTCCAGAACTTCAACAATCTTTCACATCATTACCATCAATACAAAAAGAAAGGGCAACAGCATTTACTAAATCTAAATCTGTGCATGCCGATTTTAATCATAGACCACACTATTATCCAAATATTGTTGTTGTGAATGATTCTAGCAATGAACATCTAAATTATGAAATATCAGATCATAGTCCAACTCCTGGTAAAGAACGAAGAAATACTATACAAAGACAGCAAACTTTAGACGAGTCAGCAGCTCAAAGAAAACGTGAAGTATTTGCATTAAAGTCAAAAAGTACACGAAGTGTGAGACTTGAATTACCTTATGTTGATTCTATGATGTCGATAAGACGTGCTGTTAGCACTCAAGAAGCATACATCAGATCTACAAGTCTGACTCCTACATCGTTTGAATCAGACCCCACATTTTGGGCAAATAATAGACGATTCAACAAAATTTCTGGTGTCGACTCGTCAGAGGATGATGTATCGGGTCGAACAATAATGAGTTCTTTCTGTTCTCAACCGGACAAATTACAGGATATTACGGGTGAATGTAAATGCTGCGCTAATAGACTGAATCCCAGATCCTTACGCCACAGAAAACCGAAATATTTTAGAATTTCTAGAAAAAGGACAACACAGCAACGTATGCGCAGTCTTGGTTCGGAACAGTCAAGTAGTTTTGAAAATAACAAAACGCGTGTTCGAAATCACGCTAGTGTACCAAGCTTACATGATGCTGACAATCACAAAAATAATATACCTCCAAGAGGAAATTTTAATGGCATTGACTGTCACAAAAATGATATACCTCCAAGAGGTAGTTCAAATAGTTCGACAATTCAACAACGAGCAAGTGAAGCAGAAAAAAAGGTTTCGTTGCATATAATAGAAGGCAGTGAAATAAACGGAAATGACTTTCGGAAAATACCAGTCCGGAAGTCTAGAAGTAATGATCTGAATTTGAATAAAAGTTCTTGTGGTGCTATAATTCCTGGCACAGAATCACCATTTCGAAAACGAAGTCATTCGTTCCATTCGGAAACTTCTGAGTCAAAAAGAAGTCAACATCCGGATGACCTATTAAATGAAGATCAAAAGTCAAATTCATCTTTTTACCACGAACATGACAAAAACGATGAGATCAAAGAAACGTCAAAAGTTATTGAGGTTTCTGTCCCAAATCATGTTATTGTTTCTCCTTTGTCTGCATTGAGTGTAACCGACACCGACACGGGGTTTTCGTCTTCGTCTCCATGGCTGGAAATTGCAGACGACAATATGCTAGATCAAAGTAAACATCTATCTATAAAGGATTCAGCGTATCAAACGAAACAATCATCTGTTGAAAGAAATCCTTTGGAAGTTCCAAATAATTCATATGAAAATCCTGAAGATGGGGCATCAGAAGGGTATGCTTTATATTTACTAAACACGTTCTTAAATATGTTTTGATATGCTGCATAAAAAAAGAAAATCGCATATGATATTAAATTTTAATGAAAAACCGTTTGGTTTTATTGCTCCCAAAACTTTAAATTATTTGGTTTTCCAATCTTTCATTTTTAGGCGTACCTAATGAAGGCTATTCCAGAAACGCGCCGTGCGCACTAAATTTTATATCTACCTTTTTTATTTCCTCATTCGGTAAAAAAATATTATCAACACGATATTCAATACCGTCTTTGAATACGTTCAATACAACAATCTGATCGACATCGTTATTGCACTAATATTGAGGAATATTGTCCCTCGCAGTATATCTAATTGAACTCACAGGCTCGTGCAATATGATATACTGCTCGGAACAATATTCCTCAATATTACTGCAATAACCCTATTTTACTTAAATGTCTGTTCCAATCCAGGAAAGTGAGCGGTCGTGTATTTTTGTGTTAGTAGTATCGATTTGGCCCATTTCTACGGTTTTGCTATTGGATTTTAGAACGGTGCCGACAGTGTGCTATTTTTGTAATTCATTTTTATTGTAATTCCACCTTATATAAAAATGCTGGATTTTCATTGGATATAAGCTATGCTATTTTTCTGCAAATATTATGATTTTCTCCAATTTTTCCTTCACCATGGTATTTTTTTCCCGCCATTTTAAGTGCCGTGGTATTTTTCAGAAATACAACGGCAGGTAGGAAAATACCATGCCTAAAAATAGATCGTGATTAAAAATAATAGTATTTTACATTCCGATGCTCTCAGGATTTATCTTCAGGTAATGATAACCACCAATATTTTTTAATAATGGCCGAATCAGCAGACGGCAGGTCGGCAAGTAATTCTGCAGCTGAAAATCGATTTTAGTGGTGGAGGAAGCCGGAGTACCCGGAGAGAACCACCGACCATGGGCAAGCAACTGGTAGACTTTATCACTTGTGGCTGCGAGTCGAGTGCACCCTTTTTTGTAATTTACAAAGCCGAGCGCGAACCCACGCCGTATTGGTGATAGGCTTGTATGAGTTGTTAGATCCAGCGACCTAACTCATTGAGCCACCCGGGCCCCTAATTAAATGTGGATGAACCTTAATGTCATCACTTGGTATCTGTCATTGAACATGTTGAACTATGGAAAACTTGTACCAAAAATCAGCTCCAAAATACCAGGTCTAGTCTACAATTTTGATAAAATTTGGCCACAGTTATTATGTTTATATTTCATGAAATTACCCTTTAACTTTGCGATAAATTTGTCCTATTTATGAAATATTTACAATGTACATGACTTAAAAACTGAATAATAGACTATGACCATATCTGAGATTAGTTCCAGATTTCAACTAAAAATCATAGGTAGGAGGAATATATTTTGGCTAAGTAAAAAAAAATACATTGTAAGGGCTACAATGCATGTGATCACGTGTATTTGTAAAATACAGCCTCGTTGTCCAAGAGATCATATTGTAAATTTCATGAGCTGCAACACTGTAAAAACCTGTGCTTGTCTGATTCAAGGGAAAATATTCGGTGGAATTATAGAAATATACCATGCTTGTAAGTGGTATATTTCTATATTATACTTTTATCTGTTACCTATGGTAGGTCGATAGGTCTCTATCTGCTATACTCTAACAATAAAACAAGCAACCCCTCCCGCTATATGTAATATGTTGCTAAAAGTGGCGTTAAATAATCGACAACGATGTATAAAATGACGTATATTTCAGACGTATACTTGGAAAATGAACGCGAAAAAAGCACATCTAACACAAAAGCGCAAATTATAATAAACGAATAAAGAATTGATATAATTTTCCTATTCTTCTTATTGAACTAAGCTATATTTTTTTGTAGACGAGATATGACGAGACAGCTTCAACAAGCAGCTAAAAGGCTAGTGATGTATGAAAAAACCCATCAGTATTCGAAGGATAGTGCGTTTACAAATACATTTTCGGAGGCAGATGATACAGCTAGTTGTGATTCAGACACTTCTTCTAGGTAGAAAACAAATAGTTTATGTTTCGTTTACATTTATTGTTCTATAATGGTCATAGAATTTTTTTAAAATAATACCACACTCGCCATTATCCAATTAAAACAATCGTAGAAAAAGGCAATATCAATATCCCTAACACAAAAATACACGACCGCTCAATGTTCTAGCTTGATACAAGCACTTCAATAAAAAGTGGCGGGGTTTAGCTCGTTTTATGTGCCCAAACAAAATTTAAATAAAAAGTGTGTCTGTCAGATTATTAGCAATACGAATTGTTGAAGAATGTTCTGTTTGATTGTCAAGACACTAAAAGACGAACACAAAAGTGCCACAGCCCAAAGAGAGTTTCAAGCAAAATGGTATACTGGGTACAAAAAACCACAAACTACTATAGACTCCAATGTTCTGGGTGGGTTAGCATATCCAACTCCGTTAATGTCACATATCGTACAGTGAGAACAGCTCAGACATTTAATTCAGAAACATGCCAGTATTTCGTATAGCTACAGTTTGTCATGATTAGTCGGTAATGACTCGTTTCATAAATACTGACACTATATTATTGTATATAGCCCAGTATTTCAGTAGTTTTCGTGTTGCACAGTATTTAGTTTGCTGTGTAGTATTCAGTTTTCCGGTTGTTGACTGATTTTGTCTGTTTATATAATTATGAGTTTTGACTTTCCCTTTGTAAGATTTCGGTAATTTTGTTATTACCCTTATTCTATAGACTAATATTTTTCTTTTTGTTCTTTTTTCGCCATTGTAAATGTTAGACTTTCCTATTTTTTTCATTTGTGTTTGTATTACTTTTCTTTCGCATTAAGATTCCACTTTTGCCTAGAAATCCAATAATTTCCGTAGTTTAAACAGTTAAATGAATAGCTGTGAGGATTGAACGGCTATTTCGATAAATCAAAATTACCCAGAAACAAACATACGAAAATTAATATTTAGAATAAAAACGTAGATATCAAATGTAGTACGCACGACACATATCTTGAATAGCCTTCATCGGGTATGCTCAATATCGCAATAGTGAAGGAATGTTTGTTTATTTATTTCTATATTTGAGATATGTTTGTATTTCAGAGAGACTCATACTCCAGTACGACTTAGAAGTGGGAATTATAACTTTCTCCTTCCTAAATTATGTCCACTAGAACAAGTTTCTGAGGAGTGTGATAGCAATACACAAGAATCAATAGCTTTGAACGATGAAGTTCGTTTTATTGAGGATATCGAGATGAAAGAATTCAATGTCTGAAACTATTCGAGATGAAAGAATTCAATGTCTGAAACTATTAGAGATGAAAGAATTCAATGTCTGAAACTATTCGAGATGAAAGAATTCAATGTCTGAATCTATTCGAGATGAAAGAATTCAATGTCTGAAACTCTTCGAGATGAAAGAATTCAATGTCTGAAACTATTCGAGATGAAAGAATTCAATGTCTGAAACTATTCGAGATGAAAGAATTCAATGTCTGAAACTATTCGAGATGAAAGAATTCAATGTCTGAAAAAATGGCTGAAACTATTCAGGATGAAAGAGTATTCAATTCGTGCTAAAATCATTTTGTTTGTAGAAAATGTTCATATAGAGGAAAACGTACGTTAGTTGGCAAGTCATCATACGTTTTCGTTCTTTATTTCAAATACATCGATACTGCGGTCACGTCCCCTGTGCTAAGATAATTGTGATAAAATTGGTACGTCTGTATTCTTCACATATTCCAATGATGTATAGGTGTCTATTTTTATACTTGAGGAGGGGGTGGTACACAAAATAACTTATTACATGTTTCACTAGTGTTGTATTTTCATCCCTACCCTCGTTTCTTATTCTACTTTATTGGGGTTATATGTTCAAATAAATTTTCCAAACACAACTAAAGATAGCTGCTTAGGGAACAACCAATTAACTTTTAGGAGAACTACTTGTGAAATTTGAAAACAAATATATATTTCATGTCCCCCAAAATATATTATTGTATCGAGTGAAACAAATTCTGGGTCGGGGAGAAACATAGCCTCTTTCCCCTTAAATTTAAATTGTCGGTCCCTTATAATGGGGGTGGGGGTGTCAATTATTTAAATGAAATGTAAAATTGGGCACTCCGAATATATATATTTAGATATTTTCATACAACAGATTCCTTGGTTTTAAACATAATATGAGACAGGCACAACCTGTTTGAAGGACGAAGTCCTATGATGTTTAAAGGGAGGCATGAGAAGGGAATGTATTATTTTTTTCAAGTACTTTTTAAAGTTTTTTTTAAATTTATTATTTGGTTGGAGTTATATCTCTCTTTGACTGTGTAACTGAAGACTGTTGGCAAATAAAAAATCTTATAAAATATATAGATCTTTTAAAAGATCTTATATAGATCGAAACATACTTTACTATAATAAAAAATAAGCAATATTTTTTTGTGTTGGATTTTTCTGTTCTACATTTGTGTTAGATTTTGTCAGTTTATTTTTTTTCCCAGATGTGGATGATTTTTCCTGTGGTTGTTTTCTCTTTTCATGTTTTTTTCTTTTGATATTTTGTTTTAATATATTTTATTCAGTTTTGAAAATGAATCTTCATTGCTTTTCTGCTGTATTGCAATGCTTGTGCAATGAAACTGGAAACCATTTTGTACAGTATAATTTTTTATAAGCAATTTGAAATGATTCAGGTGTAGAAGCAAATCCACATTTCGACTGAAAGAAGAATTTATATATTCTTCCTTATTGAAACAGATATTGTTATGTCCATCTCTTCCCTGTAACCAAATACATGTATTTATATTGCTTTGCAAAATTCTAGCAGCAACTGAAATCTCAGTGCTTGTAGCCCATTGGTTACCATGAACCATTTCATTCAGATGTTCATGCCTTGAAATATTGGAATGGTGACTAAGTTTTAACGGGTCTTCATAAAAATCAAAGTTGTTGTAAATTTCTGAGCAGATCAATGACCGATAAATCAAGCTTTGTGATAAATTGCCAGTGATGGCTAAACTAAGGGCATGAAAGAAGCACTGGACATCTCCTGGAACATCATAAATAAGAAAATCTTCACTTTCTATTTTAATTCTTCCAGTTTGGGGAAATTAAATTATTTTGTAGGGGTTTAAATTGTTCATAGCCCATGGGCATAGGTGAACCCTGTACATACTGTAAATTTGGTTGTTGTGGGATTATATTTTGTGAATGGTCATTCTCTATCTTTATTTTCTTAGAGTTATTGGCATTCAAGTTACTTGATGGTGGTTGAAATTGTTCATAGCCCATAGGCATAGGCATGGCAGGTGTACCTTGAAAATGTGATGGGTATGAGGTTATATTTTGAGGAGAGCTCATCTTAATAATTTCAACATAAATTTACTTAGGGGTACAGTCGGAGGTTTTAGTTTCAGTGTCCAAATTGTTGGGTAGGACTGTTGCAGGCACAGGTTTTTCATGGGTAGGGTTCTTTTGATTTTTATTTTGAGTTTGTGCCATGGAACCCTTTAAAATATCAACATAGGAATGCTCTTTGGTCACCAGTCTACTCATGATCAAAATACGAAATTTAGGTTGACAAAAAAACACTTACAAATTCAAAAAAGTTGTAAGCGAAGAAATACTTCGGCGAGTTAGAAGATATTCGTCTGCTAAGAAAGGTATTCCATTCAATACCCCCCTTTTTATTTACATTGTATATATATATATATAACATGCTTGCCAAAAGGTCTACAACACAGTCTAGCCATGTTATTTAAAAAATATTAATGGAACCTATGGATAAATACTCACGACATTTGTAGTAAAAGGGAGACAACCGTGTTAGTTTGATTCATCAACTTCACTTCGATATATAGATGTTGTCTCGTCACTGTATAATTTATTACTAAACGAGACTTACCTTGGTTAAGGTGAAGTTCAGTTATAATTCTATGTAGTCATTCTTCCACTGAAGGGATTACGTGAGATGTACGTTGCGCTGGTGTAGCTTCAGTATTCAAAGTCGAAGGGATTGTGCAAATCCTCTCAAGAAAAGTTGATATCCATACGGCATATATTCCAAACAGAGGGAGGGAAGTTTACCAAAAACATACGGGTGGGCATCTGATCCCTTCAGTGGAAGAATGACTACATAGAATTATAACTGAACTTCACCTTAACCAAGGTAAGTCTCGTTTAGTTATAAATTTTATTACGTCATTCCACTTCCGGGATCAGGTGAGACTTCAAAGCGCACAAACCCCGAGAATGATAAAAACCATCACCAATAAAATCCAATTTAGTAAATCCCTCTTATATACATCAACTCAAAGTACAAGTCTATTTACATTTTGAAAATAGCATTATGAAACCGTTGGTTTTCCATTTCGATGGGCTTCTTGTAATATTTGGCAAAAGTTCGAGCGTTAGTCCAACCTGCTCTTTGCATGTTTTTTTTCAACTGGAATAGCATTCTGATAAGCCTTAGAAACAACTGCTGATCTAATACTATGTGATGAATTCCTGAACTTGACATAACAGTTTTAAGCCATCTACTAATAGTTTCACGTGATACAGGTCCAAACGGTTTCACATAACTCGTAAATAAACTCTGACAATTACCACGGAGTTTTTCAGTCCTTGATAAATACTCCTTCAACACAAAAATAACACATAATCTCCTGTCTGGAGGGTGCGAAAAAAGTTCTAAAAAAGCCTCATTATAGCCAGGCCTACTCTGTTTTAGTAAACCAGAATAAAATAAAGTAAAACACTTAGCTCCTTTAACCATATTGTAAATTCCTAATAATTGTAGAGACTGTTCTACAAGCTGATGATAAAGCAATCAGCATAATCATTTTTAATGTTAATTATTTCAAAGATAAAAAATCTTACTGGTGTCAAGTTTCTAAGAAAAACTAAAACTTTAGATATATCCCAAGTTTTACAATATCTACCTTCTGTAGGTCTAAGATTATAAAATCCTTTCATAAATCTGATGATTGTCGCATTACAGCCAACTGTAACTCCATTAAGCATAGCACCAAAGGCTGACAAAGCAGATCTAGTTAATCACAGTTAATAGAACTATATGTCAAACCACTTTCAAATAAATCAGTTAAAAAGTCCAAGATGGAACTTAAAGACGGTTTAAGTGAATTAATCTGTCTTTGACTACAAAAATTAAGCCATCTTTTGATGTACCGGTATGTAGCATATTGTTTTTTTCGTACTGCTTCGCCAAGAAGCCAATATGATTTTGGAAGCTTTATCTGAAATTCCTTCGTTTTCCAAATTTTTCCTGACAATTGGCATGCAATTAGATTTAACTGACTGTGAAGAGGATGTATTTTTTCCATTCCTGGAATTCTCAATAAATTTGTTCTGTGTGTTAAAAGTACTGGATAGTCTATCAACATTTCCATTAACATGGGGTACCACAGCTGAGTCGGCCATAGTGGAACAATCATCAGAACCTCTGCTCTGTCTCTCTGTATTTTCTGCAAACATCTACTAACAAGAGAGAAAGGAGGAAATAAAAAATAAAACAAATCAGACCATGATTTACTAAAAGCACTTACAAATTCAGCCTCAGGATCAGGCTTCCATGACGAGAATCTAGATAACTGTGTATTCAATCTCGTAGCAAATAAATCAAGATCTGGTGAACCTAATAGCTTTGTCAACCGATTAAATACAGTAACTTCTAACATCCACTCTGTATTGTCATTAACATCTCTAGACTCAGCATCAGCTACATTAAATTTACCAGGCACATAATCTGCAGATATCCATATATTTCTATTAATACAACAAGACCAAATGTCTTTAGCTATCTCATTCATTTTTATAGATTTAATTCCACCCATATTATTTAAATATGTAATAGCACTAGAATTGTCTGAAAAAAATCTTTATGTGAATATTTGACATATTTTTACAAAAAGATCTTGTAGAAATAAAAATGGCTAATAATTCTAAAATAGTAATGTGTAGATCTTGTTCTTTTTTATTCCATCTACCTTGAATTTTAATCTGATCATAAACAGCTCCCCATCCTAATAATGAAGCATCTGTAGTAATAGAAACATCTGGATTACCATGATGTATGACTCTCTTTTGAAAAGATAGGTTATCTAACCACCATCTTAAATCCACTTTCATATTAAAAGTAATATTCATTTCAGCATCAAATTTACCAGCTGACAATTTCAAAGCATCAATTTTATTCATTTCTAAATTTCTATAATGTAAAGGACCATATTCAACCGCTGAAAAACTGGAAACCAATAAACCGATTACTCTAGAAACTAATCGTATGGTCGCTTTACTTTTCTTAATTAAAGCATGACATTCTTCAATTATTCTTTTAATTTTGTCCTCGGGTAATTTGACAGTCATACTAGAAGAGTCAATAATATTACCAAGATATATTATTTGTTTTGTTGGCTTAAAAACTGATTTTTTTCTCATGAACTACAAAACCTAACCATTTCAATAAAGTGTATCAGTATCTTTTATACTACTATCACATTCTTCTTCAGTATCACCTATCAAAAGAGAATCATCTACGTAACCAGCATTTGTGTTACCATATTGTCTTAATGTAGCAAAAACTGGTTTCATGAATTTTGTAAATAGTCTAGGAGCAGATGTAAGACCATTTGGTAGGCAGGAATACTGAAAAAAAAATTCTTTCCATATAAACCTTAAATATTTTTGATCTTCCTCTGCAATTGACACTGAATAATAAGCATGACGCAAATCAATTGAACCAAAATAACAATCTTGCTTAACAAGTTTAAGAGCCATTTCAAATGTATCCATTTTAAAATGATGAGGAGTAATAAATTTATTCAACTCCCTCAAATTCAAAATCATTCTCTGTTCTTTAGTATCTTTTTCATGAACAGTGAAAATAGATGAAATATATTGATCTTTATCAAAATTCACTTGTTTTATTACACCCAATCTCAATAAGTTATCTATTTCAGTGTCAATTTCTTTTTCTTGAATTTTGTCAAAACACATCTGAAAAGGTAAAATTAACTGACTTGGTTTTATATCATTATCAAACTCAAGATGACATTGTTGTACAATATCCAAAATAAATTTGTCACTTGTAATTTTCCTCCAATTTCCCATAATTTGTTTTAGTCTTCCTGCACTAAATTTATCATTGTCTTAATTCTTACAATTTTTACCTACCTCTACTTTCTCTGATAACTTGGGAGGTTTCTGAAGTTTTTTGAATTAGTTGAATTTCTCTGTGACTGGTTATAACCATTCAACATGGTTAACTGAGCTTGACCGCATCTACCACAGCCATCTCTATTCCCACGGCCACCTCTGTAATAACCACCGCCTCTAGCAAAACCACCTCGGCCAAAAGCATCCCGGCCTCGATTATTCAACTGTCGACCCAGCCTATTCATATCCTGAATCTCTTTAGACTTTTGGCAAACATTATCACCATAAAGCTGGTCAGTAAAAAGCACAGATGCTGAAAATAAGTGGTGGTACTCTGGATTCAAATCAAATTTTGATACTCTTACCTTTTTAAATTTGTCATTTTATTATACTGCGCCATCAAGGCCAATGATTCCATTCCCATATCCATACAGGATTGTATATCTTGTTTACATTTTTCTTCATTAGAACACTCCACTTGATTTAACTTATTCAATGTTTTGGTAACATTAGAAGCAGCTTTAATAATTGTTTCTTGGTGCTGTTGAATGACAGAATCAAAGGATTTAGTTTGTGGTAAAAGTAAGTCCCACACTAATTGATTTACTCTGGTTTTAGTTAATGAAGTGCAATTTTCAGGTCTAGCAATAGACTTCATGATTTCAGAATATTTCTCATCAGTAATTGCTTCTCTGAAGAAACCATTGACAACATCAGCAAGATCATCATTAATCTTTACATCTACAGTATCTTTAGCTTGATAATCATTAGCTACTGTCTTAAAATTGTTACTCGATGACGTAGAAGCTTTAGCTTCCTTAACATTGCTATCATTACTTGTTTTTTGTTTCTTAGAAGGAGGCTCAACAACCTCTTCTAAATCAGCATTAATGTCAATATCTTGATTATTATTATCATCTACATTTTGTGCTTCATTTGGATCAAAATCTTGAATATAACCCTCATCATAGTAAACTTCATTTACCATATTTTGTAACGTACTCATGTCTTTTTTCTGAGAAGTCTGTTCTCCTTGAATGTCCAGTAATAAGAACATGACATCTGACAAAGAAGGTTCTTTTCTACTAGAGCTGGCTACGCCAGTCTTTGGTCCCGACAGAGACGACAAGAAGGACGGAGAACCAGCCGTGCCGGAACTCTTCTCTACATCTTTTATTACTCTTTCAGTAGGTCCTTCCTCCGAAGGAACCTTTTTATCGTCCTTACAAACATTTTTCTTCAAGCTTTTACCCTTTCCTTCAGAGCTTGAACCTTTTCTCGAACCTTTATCTCTTGTTGAAAACATGGCATCCGCCATCTTTAATTATTTTTAATAAAGTCGTAAAATTACGACAGCCGAAAATAAGTCGTAATCTGACTAATTACCGACAACATAAACAATCGTGCGTATTAACTAATACTAGGAAATTACATTCCTTATATAAAATAACTACCTCGTAGTTATATAATTTTTGTATTTAGAAGCTACTAAGACGAACCACGTCCGTCTCCTTTGAAAAACAACAACGCACTGAAACTACATCTGCGCAACGTACATCTCACCTGATTCCGGAAGTGGAATGACGTAATAGAACTATAAATTATGATATCCATTTCAGTCTAGGGGCCGTCATGCAATCAGTGTCTATCACCACTAAAGTTGTGAGTTCAAACCCGTTCATGGCGAGGTGTACTCGATACAACATTATGTGATAAAGTTTGTCGGTGGTTTTCTCCGGGTACTTCGGTTTCCTCCACCACTAAAACTGACCGCCACGATATAACTGAAATATTGTTGAAAGTGGCGTTAAACACCACAAACCCACTTCGATATATAGTCGATTTTGTTTCATCACTTTATAACTATACATCCATTGCATTTATCATATTTAGATAACCTAATGTGTACATGCATTATTTAGGAAGTATATATTTAAATGAACAATCTCTTTAGCCACACCGGTGTTGGAATACTTATTATCATATTTCAGTATCTTTTTTCCTTTATAAAATCATGACAGTAGTTTTGCTATTACATCCTAAAATCAACTGCATGACTATTCCCTCGGTGGTGCCGGTCAATCGTTTTTGAAACTATTTAATGGTAATTTCAGCAATCATATTTCTCTGACTTTTCTAAATCCTTCATCGCATTGGTTAAGATTAAATGACATCATGCAAGTCCTCAGAATTTTTCATTTCGCGAGCTATGCTACCCAGACGGCAGATGACAAGTAAACACTGGCAGAGGGAAGCATTTTGCTGATCATATCACCCACTAATAGAGGACAAATGTCAATATCCATTAAAAAAAAAAGAACGAACTAAACAAAACATATTTTTTTTGTATTAATTTCTTCTTCAAATGCACTAGTTTTAAAAAGCACTTATAAAGTACTTAGTAGACTAGAAAGCCATCAGGAAAGGACCTACAATTTAGGATCTTGAATTGCGCAGTTGTTCAGTATAATAAAACACTTATATACTTGATATTCGGGTAATAGTACTTGTTGTGTCCCCTCTGTCCCAACTATTGTCCTCGGTGTTGCCTCGGACAATAGTTGTTACCATGAGGACAATAAAATGATACCTCTCTGAGACTAATAGTTCACCAGAAATGTCGACCAAGTGATAATAATAGAAATGTAGATATCTAAAGCTATGATAATGATCCGTTTCTCTAATAACCTGTATCGGGTATGCTCAATGCTAAAAGATTGGCAAGCCGACTAATGTAATGGTCCTTTAGAAGCAAGAGAGCCACATTGACATAAACATGGTAGACAAATTCGAATAAAGTCGTCTATGTCTGTAGGAGATACTAACACTAATTCATGCATATAACTAACACCATTACCCGGAACGTATTAAAAACCATATCGGTGGATTGCATGGTTAGCGTGCTCGCCTCAAGTGCAGTAGATCGTGGGTTCGAGCCTCGGTCGGGTCAAACCAAAGACTATAAAATTGGTATGTGTTGCTTCTCCGCTAGGCACGTAACATTAAAGGGCAAGAGCAAAGGCTGGTTGGCTCGGAATCAGAATGATGGGTCCGAGTGTAGCGACATGTTTATCCACGGACTGTTGTGTCAGTGAGCCATCACTATAAGTATCTACCTCAACATTTAGTACAAGGTGGACATCATCATCTCATAAAAATGTAACTTGTTCTCGCCAAAATATAGCTGAAAATGGCTCATTTGGCTTTAAACAATAATCACTCATTCATTCCAGAACGGTTTATGGTAGTCATAATATATTAGTCGACAAGTAATGAATATCCTAGCAACTATCAACTCTTACCTAAATGTCAATGTTTTAGACTGTAACAATTAGAATGTCGTGTCCTTTGAAATAATACATTCCATACACAAATTTAACGAATGGTGTCTAATACAAGGGATAGAACACTGTCCATTAGAATCACATGATACCACTCTCATCATATTCCTAGAGAGATTATATAGTACAATGTATATGGAGTTTATATTAACTGTTTGTTTCATGTGCTGCAATAATCATTGCGATATCCCTGTGAAAACGAAGTTTGTGTTGTCATTGTTCAGAGCTCCTGATGTCACCTCTGGGTTTTTTTATGTGATTCGTGTTGCTCAATCTTTATATTTTCGCGTAGTGATTCGTCGACTGTTGGTTGTCTCTTTGTGTTATTTGTTATGACCATTGCACTGCCTGTCCTTTGACGGATTCTGATTAACAATTTTGGTATCTTCAAACTTTTCATTCGGCGGATGCCATTTTTGAGCGTAACATGACTGCTTTATCAAAATATCTGATTGCACTCTCATAAAAATAGGATTAAAGCATAACAGATAATGATAATGTTTTTTTATTTGTTCCTTTTTCATCAATTTGATATTGACATTATCATTTTCATTCAACATAGAAAAAAATCTCTGCATCTGATGTCTATTTCTATAACATTCACTTTTTTACCCTACTTATTTATATTTAGGTGCCGTCGTCTTCGTGATCGTATGGTAGTTGGATTGACAACTACTTGTGGAATCAGTCTCTATCACCACTAAGGTTGTGAGTTCGATCCCCGTTCATGGCGAAGTGTACTAGATGTAACATTATGTGATCAAGTTTATCAGTGACTTGTGACAGGTTGGTGGTTTTTTCCGGGTAATCCGGTTTCCTCCACCAATAAAACTGACCGCCACGATGTAACTGAAATATTGTTGAAAGTGGTGTTAAATACCATAAACCAAAAACCTTAACTAACCTAATGAACAAAGAAATTAAAACATATAGGAATAAACAGCCAATCTATTTGGTTTTTTTCTGTTCTTGAATAATATTTATCAAAGTGTCTAGTGACATCGTATTTCTATTGACCTCACAATAAGGCACTTAATAATCTTACATATATATACGGTACCCACTACTCTCTCTCTCTATAAATGAATTCTTTGGCATAGAAACAGAATAAAATAATATGAATTTGTGTAATATTACCAGGTCTAGGTTATACATATGTTATCATTTGTATCATATGCTCAGTTTAGTGTGAAGCAAAACCTTTTTTCGAATGTACTTTCATAAATAATGTTATGACGTACAGAGATAATATAAAACGGCATGAAGCTGATATGAATTATAACTAGGTTAGGTCGTACCGACAGCATATACCAACCCATATATTTTAAACATGGTAGTTTTGATTATGCACTATAAGACTGTTTGTAATAAACGATTGTCTGAAAACCGAAAAATTAGACACTCCTTTCCCCCATGCTATCTTATGCGGGGCTTAAAAGTTATAAAACTTTTCGTCATTGCACAAAACTTACGATCTTTGTTTTTTGTAATACAGTAAAACCTGTATATAAAGAGCACTCAAGGAAACCTGTATATAAAGAGCACTCAAGGAAACCTGTATATAATGAGCACTCAATGAAACCTGTATATAAAGAGCACTCAAGGAAACCTGTATATAAAGAGCACTCAATGAAACCTGTATATAATGAGCACTCAATGAAACCTGTATGGAATAGCTGTGTTTTATTTGCTAAAATATATCAACAGTGCATCAAATGATCTAAGTATACTATGGGCTTCCTGTATCATACTGTACACTCAAGTGCCAAGATGAAGTAGATGAAGTAAGCCTTTCCTGTTTATTAAATAAGGGTAATAACAAAATTACCGAACTCCGAACAATCTTACAAAGGGAAAGTCAAAACTCATAATCATATGAACAGACAAAATCAGTCAACAACCGGAAAACTGTGAAAACCGTAATGACCCTGACTTGGTACAGGCATTTCTAAAGAAATGGTGGGTTGAATCAAATTTTAAAGCGCCAAACCTCCCGCTCTCATTACGGTTCAAAGGTTCCGGCTGTCACTATAACAATATTTAAATACAGGAACAAAATAGGTAAAATAGTTGTCAAAGCAGTACCATATTCAGTGAAGTAAATGTCAAAAATATGTTTACGTCACACATTGATAAAAAGAATATTTTCGACATTTTTCTTGACTTCTTTATCTTTATACATTTTCACTATATGAAAATGGATCGCTTATAATCGTTTTTGCAGAGATGGAATATATTTCGACAAGATCTTGGTATCGGAATATAAACTTTTTAAGAGATCGAATAAGGCGAATCTTTTTATAGCCCTGGTCCAGTAGCCTGTTTCTCAGATGAAGATGACGTTTCAGGAAATCAGAATAATTGCTACTGGCCCTTGCATAGCGAATCAATTGCGAGATGTAAACACCATATGCAGGAGAAGCTGGTATATTGCTGCACATGTTTAGAAAATTTATGATTTTAAAATTGAAGTCGTCCCGTTTATCATAAATTTTAAAAGACATTGTCATTGACCTCATTCATGACAATTATACCTGCATTTCTATGTAACTTTAGGATCCTGCAATTAAAGAAAACTACATGCACTAATCTATGAGACTTGTATCCACAAAATTCTAATCGCTGCTCAATTTTTTATCTTTGGCCAGATTTTATTTTTTTAAACTAAAAAAAAATATCGCTCGCTTGTTGAAAAATGCTTCCCCTCCAAAAAACCCAAATTTGAACAAAAAAAAACAAAAAAAAACAAAAAAAATTGCTCGCTCGCTACCATATTTTTCGTATGGTTGTCCGAAGAACTAGAAGTTATTTTGGAGTGGCCCAAGGAACAGTGTATTTATTGATATTATTTGTAAGCGTATTAACAATGAACGAGAACCTGTTCATAATTATGAAAAGAAAGTTGAAACGGTGATGGTCAACAATTCCGCCAATATCAACAAAACGAACAATCCTCTCTCACGCATTTTTATTATAATTAAATGTAGTTAGCAAAGAACATTATACAGACCTTACGCCTTCTGCCTTAGCAGACCTTAACATTGTAATTACACCTTATATAAGAATGCTGAATTCTGATTGGTTAATAGTCGTGATATTTTTTTACAAATTCAGGCCTTTAAGATTTAACTTTTTTTTCATGGTATTTACAAAATCGTATTTGCCGTTTTTACCCTTCACCGAGACGCTTGTAACAAAATTTGTAAAACCTTATCAGTTACAGTGCGTTTTATGTAACAGCATTCGGTAGAATTAAACAGATACATCATGTTAGATCCTGAAAACTTGCGACAAACAAAAGGTATTATTTATTCAGCCAGTGTTCTAAATAATAGTCGGTGTAATTAAACAGATATATTATAAGAACACAATTCCTAAAAGGGACAGTTGTTATCGTATGGTAGTTGGATTTTCAACTAACTGTGCCTATCACCACTAAAGTTGTGAGTTCGAACTCCGTTCATGGCGATGTGAACTCGATACAACATTATGTGATAAAGTTTGTCAGTGACTTGCTACAGGTCGGTGGTTTTCTCTGGGTACTACGGTTTCCTCTACCAATAAAACTGACCGCCACGATATAACTGAAATATTATTGAAAATGGCATTAAACACCATAAACTCAACCAAACCAATTCCTATATAATAAAATGATGTAAACACATAGTTGAGCAGTAGCTACATGGTCTATATCTTCTTCGTCCACAGGAAAACGCATCGGTGGAGCAATGGCTAACATGCTTGCTTCGAATGCGGTAGAACGTGGGTTCGTGCCCGGGGCGGGTCAAACCAAAAATCATAAAATTGGTAATTGCTTACCTCTCAGCTAAGCACGCAAAATAATGGAGTAAGAGCAAAGACGGGTTGACTCAAAATCAGCGCAATGTGTCCGAGTGGAGAGACATGTCTACTCCAGATTGTTGTTTCAATGAACTAGCATTATAAAAATCCAACTAAGCGACAAAGCCGCCATTGGCATTATCTCATCGAATGCAACTTGTTCTGGACATGATATAGCTCATTAATTCCTCACATGGAGCTAACCAACAATCACTCAATCGCTCACTAATCTACAGGATATAATACAATTCACACAAAAGATATATTGAATGATAATAATGATACCGGTATGATCCTAGATGATGTTTATTATTCTGCCTGCAGAACAAATATTTACATACATACAAAATGGAGACATTTTATTGATTGCTTAGGATTTTTTTTCCAATCAAGCAAAGGTATAACTCACAAAAAGCTACTAGAGGTCATATGAAATTTAAATCTCAATATAAATGAGGGATATTGCACGAGCCCATGATAATCGATCATCTTAATTTTTACTTTCATCTTCTTGTGGGCTACCCGCGTTTGCCCCGGCATCGTATACCGGTGCCGTTCGGGGTGGTTTTCTTTCTACCCCAATCAGTAATAAAACTCTATTTTCGGTTGGTGGGTGGTTTTTTCGGAGAAGGATAACATTGTATACAAGTTCTCCTGCCATGACGAAAAACGTTATGAATCCAAAAGCCTGAAAAGAAAGTAGATACACATTGAAAACATAACGTGGAATAGAAGATCAGTAATATTATATGACCAGAGCTTATATGTGTTCATATGTGTATGAAATTTTGGGTATTTTGATTGAATACCGGTATGTTTTCTATATCGATCACAATTTACATGTACAATATACGATTTTTTTCGGATTTATTAAAGGTGTTTCATTTCATGAAACAAAGCAAAAAAACATAGCTGACATTATTTATTGTAATCTTAAAATCTGATTCAACCCACCATTTCTTTAGAAATGCCTGTACCAAGTCAGGGTCATTAACTCATCACGGTTTTCACAGTTTTCCGGTTGTTGACTGATTTTGTCTGTTTATATACTTATGAGTTTTGACTTTCCCTTTGGAAGATTGTTCGGAGTTCACGGTAATTTTGTTATTACTCTTATGTTCACGTAATAAAAGCATAGATATCTAATATCGACACTTTCTGGAATAATCTTCATCAGGTATGCTCATAACCAAAAGATTGCAAAGACAAATAATGTTAAAGTGTTTGGGAACGATAGTCAAAATAGGCCGAGAACCTTAGTTTCGATAAAAGTTACAATATTTAGGAACTGGAAATTTTAGCAATTAATATATCTAATAAACCATATCAGTGTCGTAACAATGACTACTGCGCTAAATGTTCCGTCGTATAAAAAGATATACACACATTCAGTGTGGTACAGGTTGAATCTAATTGCTGTTTTAACCTATTGTTTATTGTGTATAAATGGCGCTCTCTGTATATAATTGCGTAGATTTTTCTTATCTTTATCACCGACATGACTTTGATCGGACCTGACTAAGTAACAGGAAACCGGTTTACCCTTCGCGAGCACCTGTGTACATCCGCGGTTGTTTGGTGGGGTCTATGTTGCTCATTTTTGTTTTGTTTTCTGTGTTCTGCAGTTATCTGTGTTGTGTTTTCTTGCTATGCATGTCTTCGCACTGTGTCTTGTGTGCCAAATGTTGCTAGTGCCTTTGGATTGTCAGTTCGTGATTGTCCATTCGGTTTTCTGTAATGTTTATAATGTGTCAATTGTGCAACATTCACTTGGACTAATACTTTTGTACATACATGCATATGTAGTTATAAGTACTATAATATTACAATTTCAAAATGAAGAATTTTTTTAATAAAAAACAAAAAGCAATGATAAAATAAAACATAGCTATTTTATTAAAAGCGCACGACATGTTTCTGGAATACCTTTCATCGAGAATGCTCAAGGTGAAAAGATTGGAAAGCCAAATAATTTAAAAGTCTTTGAAAGCAAGAAAATCAAAGGGCCTCAAACCTGAAAGCCATATTTACTAAGATCGCATGTGCCCGAGGGCTCAAACCTGATAGCCATATTTACTAAGATCGCATGTGCCCGAGGGGGAACCTTAGTTTTGATAAGAATTACATTATATAGAAACTGTACATTTCAATAATGAATATATATGCATATTTATAAACCATGTCAGTGCCGAAACTCTCCGAGACTCATATTTTATCAGCAGAGGTACCGACCCAGTGTTAGTATGCACCACAAACACAAACAAATTATTCCTAAGCATAACTAGATAAGATTAGTGTATTATAAGCTTGTTGTTTGTTGATGTATTGTTTGACTTACCGCTGCAGCTTGGTAACCACTATATGTAGTACCACACCCAGGAGCAGCAATCACTGCTATTGATGAGAAGAAGAAACATATGGCAAAGAAAAGACTCACGCACGAATTCTGAAATTATAAAACCATTTAGCATTTACATGAATGGATAAAGGAGATACTGTTAACTCGCATTCCTAGCAACGGAATATTTTCACTGTTTCTGCTCATCTCCTAGTCGCGGCAGGGATTGCAATGGTGAACAACCATTGATACAATAAAAATAAAAACAGCCCGATACCTGCAGCATAAATATTGTATGCATTTGTATGTGTCTGATATCCACTTCATCAACATATTTTGTTTAATTGTGTCCTCTTTTCTTTAAAAGAGGCAGATAATGCTTTGACAAACATTCCACATAAACATACCATTGTGTTTTTTTTTATTTTTGCTACTATTTTAAAAATATTTTGTTGGACATTTAATTTGGCTTCATAGTCTGTTTATATTTATTCAAATTAATTTGCATGCTATGATTGTGCGCTTCTCTTGTTTTTGAATCACATGACCAGTGACTTTCATTTTAAATCGAGTATTCAGTCACTTGAGTACACCTGATGACAGATTGCATTGTTAATTACATTTGTTTGGTTCAAAGATTATCCTTGTTTACCTATATCTTGTGCATCTTACATCTAAATTATGGCCAAGACCAACTGCCCTCTTTGTAGAGAGCAGACGACAACTTTTGTGTCACGAAGAATTAATATAAATGTTCTGGGCTGTGACTCTTCTTTCTTTACAGCAACGATGCTCATCCTGTTAAAATGGAGGGTCAGTATTTGACTCGCATCAGTTCACAAAGAGGATGAAACTAGTTTATACCCACAAATTTTACAAACACGTTGAGTCTTGAATGTCCATTGACGAGGACCATAAGCTTTTATAGTCTATTATTGTTGTTATAAATCCTTTCAGTTAACAAAAAATAATGTATTTGCTGTCAGTACTTTTCAGAAATACTTGTACAACATATTAATTCAACTTTAGCAAGAAAACTTAAAATATTCCTTCATATTCATACCAATATAATATCATTAAAAATCGAGTTTCATCTATGGTCTGGCATTTACTCAATTGGCTATGTAAATAATTTAATTACTTTTGGTAAGCAATGAGGTCTTTCCAATATAAAAAAAATCAGTGATGTAAAACATACCCATATGAGCCATGGAAAAATCCAGAGAAACCTTGTATCGAAGCTCAAGACGTAGATGATAAAACGTAGCATGTACGTTATTATACAAGATCCGAAAGCAAAATTATAAAAGTCGTATGTTGATGTATATGAACCATAGCAAAGGATTTTCTTGGCAGCTGATAAAATTATACAACACAGCAGTGACAGAACCTGCAAATACAAATAAAATAATTATACAACAGTACAGTGCATCATATGAGTGACAACACCCTGCTAAATTACAAACAGCTAGCAGCTCTCGAAATAATCAATGGCTTCCATCCCAAATGTAATTATTCTCGACAGCTATACAAAATTATCTCCCACAGGAGGGTCGTCGTGGTCGTGTTCATATGGTGGTTGGATTAACACCTCTGCAAGTCAGTGTCTATCACAACTGAAGTTGTGAGTTCGAATCCCGCTCATGAGGGGGTGTAGTCGATACAACATTATATGATAAAATTTGTCGGTAACTTGCGGCTAGTCGATGGTTTTCCCCTGGTGCTCCGGTTTACTCCACCCATAAAAGTGACAGCCACGATATAGCTGAAATATTATTGAAAGTGGCGTTAAACACCATAATCCTAACTCTCATACAAAAATTACAAAGAATGGGTGTATTTTCTAAGAAGGGAACAATGATTTGATTGTTGTTCTTCATTTCACAGTCACAGTGTGTAATTCATGCCAAAGCAACGCAACAATAATACCTGTATATGAATAATGTTGGAAAAATATCTAATTTATTGGTACGAGCATCATTAAAATGACAGTGTCTACGATTTTTCATATTTTTTAAGTTTGACAACAACTTGAAAATAAGATAGATAAATCAATAAAATGACCAAATAACCATCTCAGATAAACAGAAATTTGTTTAATTAGATGTAATTAAACACATTACTTCTGATCTGCTGGCCAAGCTCATGAATTATTCATGATCCATTGACCCAGATTTATCAAAACAAAGACATGCATAAGCAGTTTATATAACCTATCTTTAGACTAAAATGTATAATTCATACAGTTTTAATGATAAATTAGTCATACTTACCTATAAGAACGCAATTTATCAATCAACACTCAAATTATTAGCCATTGTTGTAACAATTTTAGTTTGTAAACAACATACGCTGTTTCAAACCTATTCCGCGCGTGCGCAGTTCATCATACAGAGGCGGAGTTATCTTGATTGACTTGAATTAGAGTAGCCCAGACACAAATTGCTTGCGTACATGTTTCCCCCGAAATATTTCGTAAAAAACACTTTTCTGTGAGTTTGGCTGTTTTAGATGAATTTTTGCTCACATCTGTTCAAGTTTGGGAGAAAAAAATCCGATTTAAAAAATCTGACAAAATCGTAGACACTGTCACTTTAACGTCGGTAACCCACAGCTGGTCACGCTTCAGTTACTCTCTACTCATGATTGGAGAGTTTATATGTTATCTTCCTACCAACAATTACTTTTTGAAAGACCAATATTTTGCTAGCGAAAATAAAATAAAATTCATAAACGACCAAGGATAGAGATTCTCGGTGAATGTTGATCATAAATATCTTCTCCGTCATACGTTGTATTAACTAACATGACGTTCTACACGCTTTGTTGACTTATACATAGTTATGCTTTGCACAGTTTTACATGTGACTTCAATCTAATTAAAATTAGATCTCGACACTTGCTCCATATTTTCCATCGGGCGACTACAAAACAACCGACGGAAAATAGGGAGCAAGTGTGGAGATCTAATTTTAATTAGATTGGTACGACTTGTATGTATATATACTTGTGAAATAACTTACCACTAAGGCAATAGTGAATATACCAAAGATACTCTTGATGAAGGACAGATTTAAGTCAAACTTCCACACTTTAACTATCCCTTCCTGTTGTTTTGCTTCATTGGAAGCATTTTCATTGGTTTCATTCGCTGGGTCTTCCATAACTGAAGATGAAGAAATGGAAGAAAAAAATGCTTTATTGAAATGTGTATATAAAGTTTAAGTAGAATCGTAGATAACAAAGTCATAAAAGGTACTGTAATGACTTGAAGTAGAATTGCAATATATCCAAATAAAATTGGTTATTTTTTTGTAAACAAAAATTTCAAAGATATCCTATGTTTTCTTTATAAAAAAAAAAAAGACAACTTCAATTTTGTCATTATGTATTTAGCGACCTTTGATATATATATATATATATATATATATATATATATATATATATATATATATCAAGAAACGGTATTGGCAATAATTAAATTATGGATCAAAGTAACAATATTGTATCCTCGTTATGTTTTCTGATGGTATTGTTTATACCATCGGTTCTTTCTCCGTAGGACTAGTATTATACATATGACAACTTTTGCGCCACGAAGAATAACTATATTATTATTGAGTTCGTAATAATGACTCGTGGTCCTTTATAACAATGCTGCTCACTCAGTTATAGATATGGTGGGGATCGACATCTTAGTCACGTGTAGAAAACACTTAGATGATCGCATCATTTCAGGGGATCGGCATCTTAGTCACGTGTAGAAAACACTTAGATGACCGCATCATTTCAGGGGATCGACATCTTAGTCACATGTAGAAAAGACTTAGATGACCGCATCATTTCAGGGGATCGGCATCTTAGTCACATGTAGAAAACACTTAGATGACCGCATCATTTCAGGGGATCGGCATCTTAGTCACATGTAGAAAACACTTAGATGACTGCATCATTTCAGGGGATCGACATCTTAGTCACATGTAGAAAAGACTTAGATGGTCGCATCTTTTCAGGGGATCGGCATCTTAGTCACATGTAGAAAACACTTAGATGACCGCATCATTTCAGGGGATCGACATCTTAGTCACATGTAGAAAAGACTTAGATGACCGCATCATTTCAGGGGATCGGCATCTTGGTAACATGTAGAAAACACTTAGATGACCGCATCATTTCAGGGGATCGGCATCTTAGTCACATGTAGAAAACACTTAGATGACCGCATCATTTCAGGGGATCGGCATCTTGGTAACATGTAGAAACCACTTAGATGACCGCATCATTTCAGGAGCTCGGCATCTTAGTCACATGTAGAAAAGACTTAGATGACCGCATCATTTCAGGGGATCGGCATCTTGGTAACATGTAGAAAAGACTTAGATGACCGCATCATTTCAGGGGATCGGCATCTTAGTCACATGTAGAAAACACTTAGATGACCGCATCATTTCAGGGGATCGGCATCTTGGTAACATGTAGAAAACACTTAGATGACTGCATCATTTCAGGGGATCGGCATCTTAGTCACATGTAGAAAACACTTAGATGACTGCATCATTTCAGGGGATCGACATCTTAGTCACATGTAGAAAAGACTTAGATGACCGCATCATTTCAGGGGATCGGCATCTTGGTAACATATAGAAACCACTTAGATGATCGCATCATTTCAGGAGCTCGGCATCGTAGTCACATGTAGAAAACACTTAGATCACCGCAACATTTCAGGGGATCGGCATCTTAGTCACATGTAGAAAACACTTAGACCACCGCATCATTTCAGGGGATCGGTATTTTAGACACATGTAGAAAACACTTAGATGACCGCATCATTTCAGGGGATCGGCATCTTAGTCACATGTAGAAAACACTTAGATGACTGCATCATTTCAGGGGATCGACATCTTAGTCACATGTAGAAAAGACTTAGATGACCGCATCATTTCAGGGGATCGGCATCTTGGTAACATGTAGAAAACACTTAGATGACTGCATCATTTCAGGGGATCGGCATCTTAGTCACATGTAGAAAACACTTAGATGACCGCATCATTTCAGGGGATCGGCATCTTGATAACATGTAGAAACCACTTAGATGACCGCATCATTTCAGGAGCTCGGCATCTTAGTCACATGTAGAAAAGACTTAGATGACCGCATCATTTCAGGGGATCGGCATCTTGGTAACATGTAGAAAACACTTAGATGACCGCATCATTTCAGGGGATCGGCATCTTGGTAACATGTAGAAAACACTTAGATGACCGCATCATTTCAGGGGATCGGCATCTTAGTCACATGTAGAAAACACTTAGATGACTGCATCATTTCAGGGGATCGACATCTTAGTCACATGTAGAAAAGACTTAGATGACTGCATCATTTCAGGGGATCGGCATCTTGGTAACATGTAGAAACCACTTAGATGACCGCATCATTTCAGGAGCTCGGCATCGTAGTCACATGTAGAAAACACTTAGATCACCGCAACATTTCAGGGGATCGGCATCTTAGTCACATGTAGAAAACACTTAGATCACCGCATCATTTCAGGGGATCGGTATTTTAGACACATGTAGAAAACACTTAGACGACCGCATCATTTCAGGGGATCGGCATCTTAGTCACATGTAGAAAACACTTAGATGATCGCATCATTTCAGGGGATCGACATCTTAGTCACATGTAGAAACCACTTAGATGACCGCATCATTTCAAGGGATCGGGATCTTAGTCACATGTAGAAAACACTTAGATGATCGCATCATTTCAGGGGATCGGCATCTTAGTCACATGTAGAAAACACTTAGATGACTGCATCATTTCAGGGGATAGGGATCTTAGACACATGTAGAAAACACTTAGATGACTGCATCATTTCAGGGGATAGGGATCTTAGACACATGTAGAAAACACTTAGATCACCGCATCATTTCAGGGGAACGGCATCTTAGTCACATGTAGAAAACACTTAGATGACCGCATCATTTCAGGGGATCGGCATCTTAGTCACATGTAGAAAACACTTAGATGACCGTATCATTTCAGGGGAACGGCATCTTAGTCACATGTAGAAAACACTTAGATGACTGCATCATTTCAGCGGATCGGCATCTTATTCACATGTAGAAAACACTTAGATGACCGCATCATTTCAGGGGATCGGCATCTTAGTCACATGTAGAAAACACTTAGATGACTGCATCATTTAAGGGATCGGCATCTTATTCACATGTAGAAAACACTTAGATGACTGCATCATTTCAGGGGATCGGCATCTTAGTCACATGTAGAAAACACTTAGATGACCGCATCATTTCAGGGGATCGGCATCTTAGTCACATGTAGAAAACACTTAGATGACTGCATCATTTAAGGGATCGGCATCTTATTCACATGTAGAAAACACTTAGATGACCGTATCATTTCAGGGGATCGGCATCTTAGTCACATGTAGAAAACACTTAGATGACCGTATCATTTCAGGGGATCGGCATCTTAGTCACATGTAGAAAACACTTAGATGACCGTATCATTTCAGGGGATCGGCATCTTAGTCACATGTAGAAAACACTTAGATGACTGCATCATTTCAGGGGATCGGCATCTTAGTCACATGTAGAAAACACTTAGATGACTGCATCATTTCAGGGGATCGGCATCTTAGTCACATGTAGAAAACACTTAGATGACTGCATCATTTCAGGGGATCGGCATCTTAGTCACGTGTAGAAAACACTTAGATGACTGCATCATTTCAGGGGATCGGCATCTTAGTCACATGTAGAAAACACTTAGATGACTGCATCATTTAAGGGATCGGCATCTTATTCACATGTAGAAAACACTTAGATGACCGTATCATTTCAGGGGATCGGCATCTTAGTCACATGTAGAAAACACTTAGATGACTGCATCATTTCAGGGGATCGGCATCTTAGTCACATGTAGAAAACACTTAGATGACTGCATCATTTCAGGGGATCGACATCTTAGTCACATGTAGAAAAGACTTAGATGATCGCATCATTTCAGGGGATCGGCATCTTAGTCACATGTAGAAAACACTTAGATGACCGCATCATTTCAGGGGATCGGCATCTTAGTCACATGTAGAAAACACTTAGATGACCGCATCATTTCAGGGGATCGGCATCTTAATCACATGTAGAAAACACTTAGATGACTGCATCATTTCAGCGGATCGGCATCTTAGTCACATGTAGAAAACACTTAGATGACTGCATCATTTCACTAAGAGGGGAGACTTGGGTCCATAACACTACTTTAGCCACGCCTCTTTTAATTGGAGTGTATGTAGCAAGTATAAAGTATAAAAGTATAAAAGTTTTATTTAAAGTCGGAGTTTTTACAAACATATAACATAAGCTCTGTAGAGCTTTTTACCGACATATATAACAATAGACAAAATATATTATGACAGGAGGCATACAAACATTTGCAGATAACAGATAAATATACAAGCATTACATAAATAGCTTAAAACATGTTTATAAAGTACTAAAACTAGCATAAGAACATAAAAAGCACTAGGCAAAAAGAATAGGTACATGTAGCATGAGCAACTGAACTAAATCAAATCAAATCAAAAGTTTTATTTAATGTCGGTACATTTACAAACAGTACAAACACAAGCTCTCATGCGCTTTTTAAACCAACATGCATTTTAAGATATAAATTACAACACAGTAAATAAAAAAATAAAAACAATAAAATAAAACAATGTCATGCATTAAAACCACATATTAGATTTCTGGGCCTCCAGTCAGTGCACATGTGGCAAGTGCCTCTCTGCACACTGACTTCATAGGACCAGAAAACCGCATGGACTAAGTAAGAGCATACAAATAATTGCATATTACAGACAAACATACAAAGCAATGCATTACATCAATAAAAGCCATGCATATAAATTAGCCACTAAAACTAGCAAAATAAAAATAAAAATGAAAGCACTAAGCAAATGAATAAGTATATGTAGCATGAGTAAGAATGAACTGAATAAGAGCATACTTTTAAGATTTACAAGAGCCACACCTGCATGAGCCACCACTCCATGAATTAATTAAACTTTTGAACTGACTGAGACTAGAAACATTCCGCAATTCATTGGGTAGCTCATTCCAGAGTGTGGCACCTGCAAATCTAAAAGAATGTAAACCATGATATGTTGTTCTCACCTGGGGTACTTCTACTGTATTTGTTTTCCTAAAAGAATAGCGACTTTCTTTATACACAAATAAATCATTTAAATACATTGGACTTTTTTTATTCAAAATTTTGTAAACTTCAATTGTCATTGTTCTAAGGCGTCTGATCTTTAATGTTGGTAATCTTGATTTATTCAACAGGTCTTCATATGAACTACTATAATCTTCATAAATAAATCTGAGGGCCCTTTCTTGAATTTTTTCAATTTTTCTGGTATTGGTCTCACCACAGAAATGCCAAACAATTGGACAATAATTAAAATTACTCATTATAAAAGAAAAATATATAGTTAATCTACCTAATTTTGTTAAATGTTTACCTATACGTTTTAATACATTTAATTGTCTTGAAGCTTTTTTACATATATTTGAGATATGAGTGTTGAATTTTAGTTGACAATCTATTGTGACACCCAGCAACTTTACTTCTTTTTCACAATCAATTTTGTTTCCATCCAAATTAAAACTAATACTTTCATTTAAAGTTTTTGAACCAATGGCAATTGCCTGGAATTTATCTGGATTTGCTTTCATCTGGTTGTGGGAAAATATGATGTATTTTTTGTTCATCAATTATTATTAAATAATCATTGAAGATAGTGACGTCGGAAATTTAACTTTGTGTTTAAACAAAAATGCTTTATCAAAAATCTACCAAAATAATATGACAACGTTAAAATAAACTAATTAATTCTGTTTTTAAGATTGAAAATTTCAGGTAGATTATTTTAAATAAGCGTTTTATACGAAATGCATAGGGAAGTATTTGAATGCGGAAAGACCTGTGAATATGTGCAAAAAAAAATTGTATAACAATCAATTTAGCATTAAACAATATCCAGTTAAATAATAAGCTCGCTTCGTTAAGCGAGCTATTTATGACTGAAACATGGTAAAATTAAATCAATAAAGGAATAATGACGAATACCATTTACTTTGACTAAAACAGAAATCCTTATCATCCATACACTATGCCTATGAAAAAGTTTCACCACATCCGGGTTATCCATACCACTATGGCTATGAAAAAGCTTCAACACATCCGGGACATTCCGGGTCACTACTTTTCGCGACACCCTCTAGAACTTATGAAAGATGCGGTGTACGAAAGATATCGAATACCGGAATCGCTGTTGCCTATATTGTTTCCTTGTGAAATAAACATAAAATTTAATTCAACGTTCTTCTTCTTTGACGAAAATATACAAATTATTTGTTTGAAATGAATATTTAAAGAATTTTGTCTGTAAATTGAAACCGATAATTATCGAATCCTACACGGAAAGTAACGAGTCGCTAAAAATAACACGATTGCGCAACCCGATCGTCTGCTCTGGATTATTGCTAAAGCAAACGCAAGCTTATATTTATATTCGCATCAGGTATTGATAAAATACACAATTGCCCAAAATGTCTCAAAGAAAAACACTTTCAAAAGTTCCGTTGACCCCCCAATTTACAACAAATGGTCCAAAGTCCAATCGGAATAAAATCCAGGTGTTAAGCGACCTTCCTGTTTGGATTATTTCATGGCGTCTCATTGACATTGGCGATACCACTTCATTTTTAACCTTTTCGAAGTTCTATTCAACTATATAATTGTATTCTACATTTACACATGGATCCTGGTGGTAAAATCTACACTATTGATGAGTTTAGATGTTGGAAAGTCGAGAATCTTGACGATGAGAGGTCTGACGAAAACAAGAACGAAGGGGGAGGGTACCGGGTCGTTTCGCCCAAGAAAGTGAGTCGATTCGCCCCACTTAATCGCTATTATATAATAGTAGATGAAGTCTTTTTCGACAATTTGTTGGTAATTATTTATTTATTAGTTGTATACAAGAAATAATAATAACAACTGATATGTGTCATATGTCAACAACTAATTTGAAGCCATGCAGAACAAACAATACATATAAATTTATTACTGTATTGTTCAAAGAAATTTTACAAATTTAAGCAGGTGTCAAACAATTTACTTTATAATGATTTTATTGTCAATATATATATACAATTGGATTGGGAACAAGTTTTTACAACTTACTAGTCCCTCTCCATACAAATACAGTAATAGCATAAACAAATCAAATGACAGCAAATGTACAGGCTATATCAATAATTAGTAAATTAAGCAAAATCATGTCAAACTAAGCATACATATTAAATATTGTTTTAATATTTAACAGAAAAAAAGGAGGGGGGTGGTAAAACTAATAAATTGTGTTGAGATAATATCACGGTTGGGGATAATTAACACAGGCACTTGTTTCATTAAAAAAATATATGCCCCCGCCTCTTCCTTACTTCAAGGTAAACATCTGCACTTTACCCCTTCTCCACTTCGCCTCAATATTTTTCGCTTATTTGTGATCCTTTCGCTGACCCAATTATATCGTTACAATCCCGAGATATTTCTCTTTTCGACTGCCACATTTAAATATAAATACCGGGCCCCCCTCAGACGAATTGAACCAGAATATTCAGCGAAAGTAGCATTTTCTATTTTTCAGTCACTGAAATGGATACAGTCACTTCCGGTCCGTTCTAAATTGATTTAGAAACTAAAAAAAAAAAGTGTTTTAAAAATCAAATGTCAGTAATTTGGAGTTGAACATATTTTTATAATCTGCATTGGAACAATTATCTGTATTTTAAAGGCTTACTTTACATTTGAGAGATGATCATGATGGCATTGTTACACATGGCCGGTCTAGAGAATTCCGAATGCATATGAAAAATCCAGCGCAAACCAGAAGTGGTTGTATCCGTTTCAATGTCTTAAATTTTCACCAAGCCACTTTCGCTGAATAGTCTTGTCCAATTCGTCTGAGGGGGTCCCGGTAGGTATATTTAAATGTGGCAGTCGAAAAGAGAAATATCCCGGGAGTGTAACGATATAATTGGGTCAGCGAAAGGATCACAAATAAGCGAAAAATATTGAGGCGAAGTGGGGAAGGGGTAAAGGGCAGATGTTTACCTTGAAGTAAGGAAGAGGAGGGGGCATATATTTTTTGAATGAAACAAGTGCCTGTGATAATTAATTATTAAATCTACAAGTTTGTCGAATAAATTTTTGCACTGATTTGAACAATAAAGTATTCAATTCTTCACTAATTTCATTACATCCAAAGAGTATATATTCTATAGAGATGGGAACAATGTTATTAAAATAGTTAAACAGAGAAGTTCTATCGTGTTGATAAAGTGGACATTCAAGAAAAAAATGAATAGCATCCTCAAATAAATGACCACATACACAACGTGGATCATTCTTCAAATTTACTCTATAAATCGGCATTAAGGCCACTACATCTATGTCTTAGCTTAGTATGCAGTCTTCGAAATTAGTCGGTGGTCCGGTGCCCGAGGCCAGTAAAATCGGTCTCGGGCTTGTAAAAATCCAAAAACTAGAAGTCCGACTGGCTTGTGCATTTTTTGTCTGAGAAGGGGTAAGTATTTTTGTTTCAGCTGTTGAAAGTTTTGTGAAGTTGCTGTTTCAATTATTTTTTAAATAAAGATAAACAATTTTGCCCTCTCGAGAAAGAAAATTTGCAGTCGTAAATATCTCCATGTTTTGGAGAACCGCATATGCTATTGAATTGTACAGGTAAGTCCCGAGTCATCCGACAGAGAGGTTCAGAAATATTTACTTGGTCTTTGAAACGTTTGATGACACATGCGTTTTTTGTTGATATATGAACATCCGATTTGATATTGAATAATTATTTTAACTAGGACAAACATCGGTTATGGCTTTTTCCATAAAATATACCGAAGGTGTCCGCCCAGGTAAAAAGCTGCAGATGCTAAAGAGATCGGCAGAAGAAATGTATGATGCCAGTGCGGCGGTATTAACAAAAGGACTATTAAATTTCAAACCAGCTGGATGAAGGATCATCCCTGGTTATTTCATGACGAGGAAACAGACAGATAGATTGATTTTTTACGGTAGTGTCACACATGTTCGTGGACATACGATTATTCAACCTGAATGCGGTAAAACTAGAAACCTGGAAATTGTCTTCAATGCCTACATTGTTTCTATTAAACTTCATTAAAATAATAAAGTTGTTTTGATTATAAGAGCTTTGTCATTCACTAGTAATATTTGTGACCTTTTTTTTGTGCATACAAATCAGCAGAACATGTGAAGTAGGTCACAAAATTTCGTGGAAATAGTTTGTTCTAAAAATAACTTTAAAAGGTAAGTAGCAGTATGGAAGCCCAATGGTGACCACAAAATTATGATTTACTATAAGTATATTTTTTAAGCTTTTTACATTCATTTTAATTGATCATATTGCTTTAAATGATACCTGGAATCTATAAATGAAATACACATATAATGCAATTGCATTTTTTAAAACTATAATAATTGTATAATTTAATATTGTACACTTCCCTATCTCTTTATTCAAGATAGTGCTTCAATTCATATTTTGAATTATACTTGTGTACATGAAACCAACTTACACATTTTATTTTCTTCGACATTGCTTAAAAACTCCAAAAACATAAGATTATGGCACTCATTGTGTTTCATTTTTTTTGTATTTTGATCGGGAATTTCCAAGAAATTAACGTGACTAATCACAGTCTTCGAAATTAGGCGGTAGTCCGATGCCCGTGGCGTGTAAAATTGTACACGGGCGTATACAATGAGTAGTTCCACAAGTCCGACGGGCCTGTGAACAAAAAGTCATATAGTTTCAAAAGTTGATTTCATAAGATATTGTGTGTATATATTTAGTTTATTGTTCTCCGTTTTCAGTTGCTGCCGAGTCAATGCAATAAATGGGTAGGCAAACAAGTCGTTTTAAGAATTTCCGATATTCGAAATAGATTTAGGTGTGTCTGTTTTTTGAAATTTGATTGGTTGATATTTTTACCCTCATGTAGGTTTTAAAAAAGGACGAGAAGCAGGACTCACGTTCGAGGGCGAAGTAGTTGCCTTGTGAAGGTTGACCTCGATTTCTCGTTGGTCAAAAGTGAAGTTCAAGTAGCCTTGTAATTTTGAAGAGTCACCCTATGTTGCCCGCGTATTTTTGCATACATGCCAACCCGCGAGAGACTAAAAGCGGTAGGGGATCTAGGGTTTGCCACCCCTCCCCCCAGAACATTGTTTTTCAGAAGGACGCAAAATGGTGCATTCTGTTGCATTTTGGATATAAAATCTGTTCAGTCAAATCTTTAAATATAGTATGAAAAAAACATGAAAAAATGGAAATTAGCATTTTACATATATACAAGTCAAACCTCGGTCCCTCGAACTCGGATGGGTCGAATACCATGGATGGCTCGAACTTATTTGAAAGTCCCGCCAATTTTCCATATATTTTTAAGCTAAAAAAAATATTTCCCTCGAACACTGATACCTCGAACAGTCGAACTTAATAAATGGTCCCATCAATAATAAAATCACGAGTTTTACCATATCAAACTCGAACATCGCAATTTAATTGATAGATGTACGTTGAATGTGCTTACATACAAATGTACATATATACATGATTAATCAATCTACTGGCTTGATAAATACACTTCAATATAAAATAGCGGGGTTATGTTACTTAAAACATTTAATCCATGTCATCTCTTGTGTGTGTTACAATAATATATCATTAATCATAAGTGCCTATTGTCAAGTATGTTTTACTATTAAAGCGGAAAAAAACATTTCATGGTTTATTGTTGAAAACAAGGAACATTTACTAATATATTTGAGACTAAAATAACTTATTTTACACAATTTGTTCACATTCACAGCTAAGATGATAAAAAAAACATGCTAATATTCACATATGAAATTGTAAAGATGAAACTGAGTTTTTAACTCCAATATTAAATGTCTTTAAAACTATGTATATATTATGTAATATATTGATTGATATTTATCATTGCTCTGACTGCCTATTGTTGCTATATTATAATAAAAATGAAACTGAGTTTTTAGCTCCACAATGGAAAATAATTTAACTTTTTTATATTATAAAACCCAACGTTAATTTAATTATACCGAATTAGTTTAAGAAATAAATCATGGAAGTCAGAATGTGTTTTGAGTTTTAACGTGGATTGGCAGATATGAGTATGCTATACCGAATCAGAAGTGAGGGGTATACAACATTTACTAATATCTGCCAAAAGTTGAGGGTGGCAAAATTGATTTATCCCCCTTTTTCGCATTATATTTATGAAAAAAATCTTGTTTACTTATTAGTATGTAAGCATACATATTGTCCAATTAGCTAAAGGTATACGGATATTTGGATAAGGTATGCTTTGAAATCATAGTGACTATTTTTTATTGCTGCACAGTTTTGAAAATTTACCAGGTAAATAAGGAATACATTTGGTTTGTATATTTTTCATAAATATGTAATCTGTTATTGAATGATTTGTTAAATATTCATATACATTTTAACATTCCTCTCGCATTTAATTTCTCCTTATCATATTGCTCAGAGCATATTGCTGATTTAAATAAATTAATAAAGAAAAATATTTACGATTAAAAAGAAACATTGTTATGCATATCATATTTTATTGAGAAAAACTCTTTTATGGCTAAATTTATATCAATTTATCTATTTTATCTATTTATTGTTCCTTAATCATGTTATGTAAATATGACCTTGTTCTACATGTATATTGAATGTGTACTTTTAAATGAAACTTTTTGTGAATTATATTTTGCTTGAAATTGAATGTGTTCATTAAATATTTCCTAGTAGTTCTCTGTGCTTCTTTGTGCACAAAGAATGTCCTTTGTGGTGTTTGTAGAGACCCAAAGTACCCCGGTAGAGGTTGCCCCCGTTGTAAAGGGGCAGCTTTCTAAATAATATATATATATATATATATATATATATATATATATATATATATATATATATAGGGAGTGGATGTAGTCGAGTGGTCTAGGGCGCTGGACGTAAGGCTAAGCGAATGGTGCTGCAGTGTAACAATGGTGTGGGTTCAAATCCCGTCGAGGGAAGAACAAAAATTTGACAGCTCTAAAATCTAATTCTAACACTGTTTGGTTTAATTTCAGACGTATATATATATATGATTTTCACAATATTGTATTGTCTGATCAAATTTTGTACATTCCTGAAATTAATTAAAGTTACAACAAACGAATGTCAAACAAAATGTCGGATTTAAAAGCTCATTAGTGCTTGTGTTGTAATGTTTGATAATTTCCGACTTTAAATAAAGCTTATTGTATTGTAAATCGAATCTGTTTTTTCTTTATATATATTTTAAATTTGAACATACATACTAAGCAAATTGAAGATGTTATTTTTTTCATATTTTCATTTTGATTGACTGAACACAGTGTTAATAATTGACAATAATGACAAAGTCACAATCAATTAATACAATGTCATAATCAATTATTAACAAATTAACACATGTAATTTCAACGGATGTGTAGGTGTATATTACCTTAATTAACTTACCTTCTTCACTTACTTACAAACAAATTGCTGCAGGCAGTTAGTATACAATCAATTAATCTATTAAGGGTGTTGCAACTCCCTTTGGCTCAATTCACAAAATAATATGTACAGGAAACAAATTATAGAATTTTCAATATGGTTTAAAGTATAAAACAGAAGGCTACCATTCTATCTTCAGACATGTTCAGGAGTATATCGTATAAGAAAATAGTTGGTAATTATATACATATATGATAATTGCTCATATACATCTGATCAATGTGTTTGCATGAAAGTTGGTAAGTAACTATTTACATGACTGTACAAACGAGCCAAAAAGGAGGCGATAACTCTAAATTGTCTTGAAGAAAAACGCCCCCTTTTTAAAATTGTTTACAAATTTTCTCTAAGTGGTATATTAATATCGTAATATTACGTTAAAGAGTTGTTTTTTAATTAGTTTTTTTATTACTCTTTATTAAAGTAACGAAACTAATATTAAGTGGATAATTATGAAAACGGTAAGTTAATATCTAGTTGAAATTAATTCCGTTTATTTTTCTTGTTTCAGAGGTTAACGAAAAATTAAAAAAGAGAGGATTTTGTCAAAAATCCATTATATAACGAATTATTACATACCTTAAACGGGTTCAGTGTGTCACTTACAGACCATTGGTCATGAACTCGCCCGTCATTAATTTTTAGTACGTAACTTGAACGACCTATATTTTATCGTACTGTACCAGTACGTGAATGACAATCTTTTGCTTACCTTTGATCAGCTGAAATCTGTATTAAATAAATAAATACAATATTTATTATTTTTTGACAACGAGTGCGGATGTAATCGGTACAGTTAGCGTAATACACGAACGTTGGACTAAACTAAATGACCCAATACAATACTTATATTCAAAACACAGCTAATTATTTTCGCGCTATTATTTTTTTCTCAATAACATTTATAGTTTGACAATTTCCGTCTTGTTTTGAAAATAATTTGAGAAAAAACATTTTATTGCAAGGTAGGTACAATTAAAATTATGCAGCTGTCCCCCGAAAAATATCTTATCGGGTTTTTCGAAAATCATCGGATGAATGTCTGAATGCTGCTAAAAGTGGTTCGATAAGCTGTTTAATGTGAAATATTTACCTTTATTTCATTATTTTAAAGCTATTTACCAATTTCCAAAACATATAATTGTTTTGGTCAAAATCGTAGCTAATGCCCCTTTAAATGGTTGGAAGTGAGAGATTGTTGCACGTCTTGTTGATATTGGTGGAATTGTTGACCATCACTGTTTAGGAGGGGGGTAGGGTTATGGTGTCTAACGCCATCATCATGGCTTAAACTTTGTGTTCATAGTAATAATAATAATAATAATAAAGGTATGAAATCAATCTTAAAGAAAATTAATTATGCCTTTTCGATATCAATAGAAAAAAACAACAAACAAAACAGAAAAAAAAAGAAAAAAAAAGCAAAACACCAAAAGATAAACAAAACAAAATTAAAAACAAAAACAAAAACAAAAGCAAAACAAATAAAAAAGCGTACACTCATTTGGAATAAACAATTCAACTAAATCATGAAAAAAAAATGTCACACAAGCAATAAAATAAGCTGAACTGCACCGGTTAGTACAAATCTTATAGTGTGACATGTGAAAACGGATACTGACATCGTTAATGAACGGACAAGCGTAGACGATGATGACAGACGGATATAGCCAGCATGAACTACTGTCAGGAAATGAGTTGAACATATCATGTTGTCATTACGATTAAAAGTATATATAACACATTATTTATTATTATTTGATAAATAAATCTGGAAAAATATAAAGATACTTGAATGCAATTATGGGCGGTAAGATTTTTGTTTTTTATTAATATTATAAAAATGGTAAATAAATCTGAAAAAAAACCAATTAAAGAACTTGTATACACTATGGGCGGTAAGAAATACATTTTTTCATATACCGTATATAAAAGAAATATTCATTTTCAGTGAAAAAAGATATATATACAATACAGAATATGGTAAAATGAATAAAAATATAGAAAAAATAGGAAGAAAAATAAATGATAATATATTTTTCAAATATTTTGATAATCACAACTTTGAAAATTGATTTTTCAAATATTTTGATAATCACAATTTTGAAGATAAATTTGTTATATCAAATCTTCTCATATCCATTCACATCTTCTAGCGACATATACAATGGACGTAAACAACACAAAATATGCATCTTCATATTTACAAAGTTGATAAAATAAATAATTATGATAACCGTTGATAATAAGAGATGTTACGAGTAGTAAACCAATACCGTACATAGTACCTATGATCACATGACTAACTATTATCTTTTCAGAAATACATAATATAGATATACATAACGAACAGGTTGACGAAGTCAACACTTCACCAAGCAATTTGTTTATGATGGTCGGATTAAAGAAATCTGGATATCTCGAAGTGAAACAGCCTTCAAATATCAAAGGACGAAAATTAAAGGTTTGTAGTTTTATACTTTTTTTTCTTCTGTTAAACATGACCTGATTGAACGATAATGTTTATTAAAATGCTATTTTAAGTATACATGTATACATGTATGTTCACAGTTTGTAAACAAATTATGCAATTCATAATAAATAATGGAGGCCGTCGTGGTCGTGATCGTATGGTAATTGGATTTACAACTACCTGTGCAATTAGTGCCCATCACCACTGATGTTGTGATTTCGAATCTCGATCAGTGCGAGGTGTACAACATTATGTGATGAAGTTTGTCAGTGATTTGCGGCAGGTCGGTGGTTTTCTCAGGGTACTCCGGTTTCCTCCACCAATAAAACTGACCGCCACGATATAACTGAATCATTGTCGAAAGTGGCGTTAAACACCACAACCCACATAATAAATAATGCAACATTATAATTGATTATGAATTCGAAGCTGAATGTTTTTTCCCTTAATTATAACCGTTTTATCGAACAAACCGATTTTGCTTTAAAACGGTATATGAGTGCACCTGATTAACTACATATGATTTATATTAGCTTTAAAGAAAGTTGTCAGTATGGGGGAAGCAATGATACGACTTATATTGTAATACCAATCATTACGTGTCCTACTACTTACAGATCTTCAAAGATTCTACACTATACCAGGACGTGGGGAAAACGACGGGAAGTCATTCATAAAATGCACATGTCATACACTTCACAAAAAATCTCAATGAAACATCTGTATCTTCAATTAAGGTATAAAGAAACAAGAATGTAATTCTCTCCTCTCAGGTGTTTAGCTGATGCATCAATATAAACATAAAATAAGGCAAAAAGAAGAAGAACGGGATATTCTAATTACATGAATATCTTATATAAATATGATATTTCTTAACGTATCTTGACTAATAGAAAGTCACCGAAATACTTAAAAACATTTTGTCCTGAGAGTAAGGATCTTTAGCCAGTAGATTATACCTCCCTATCTAGTAGTCAGTTAAATACGAACATTCATTGACCCGCTTTTCAACCGTCCATATGTATGTTGTCATTCATTTTTAAGATAGAATCTTGTCTTTTTGAGTGGAAGCGAATATGTGCAGGTTTTTTGTTTAATCGTTTGATTATATCTGTATTCCTGTTGGAGATGCCGCAATTATCAAGAGAGTGACGGTTAGGATCCCATTAACCTGTTTAGCACTGCCACATTTTTGTACTTGTCTCAAGCCAGGACATAGATTTCCAACGACATATGTCGTGATCCCTATTTTATGTTCAATAATTTGAGGTGAGAGGTGATGTTTATTTTGTTGATATTGATGTAATTGTTGACAATCACTGTTTAAATTTTCTTTTGATAAGAAAATTTTGAACAGACACAGACACATGAAAACTTAAATAGTAAACTAACAATGCAATTTCATTTTTTATTTTTACAGACATGGAAGAGAAAATGGGTAGTTGTACATAAAATGACAGATTTAGCTGCAGGGACATTTGCCGCCAAATTTATTTTATATAGTGACGAGGAAAGTTCTATTCAGCCAACCAGTGACAGACAAGCCTTTATTTTTGATCACGTGACTGCAGTTCAGCATGCCAAGTCTAAGACACACCCACTTGCCTTCCAAATAGTACAGACAGCCCCAGTGCTTATGTTTTCTGGATTGTCCGAAAGAGATACGAATGATTGGATGACTTCCCTGAAGGAAATATTCTGGCCGGGAGCAAACGCACAATCTGGAGGTATGCATCAGGCTTTAAGGGAGAGTCTATGTTATAGTTATTCAACTGGTTCCAATGCAAGCGATTCTTCGGAGACCAGTTTGCAAAAATATAAACGTAGATATCTAGTTTAGTGCGCACGACGCGTTTCTGAAATAACCTTCAGCTAGGGTACGATCAAAGCCAAAAGATTGGAAGCACAAATTATTTAAAAGTCTTTGAATGCAAGAAAACTAAACGGCTTAAACAGGATAGCCAAAATAAGGATTGGACAGTTACATTTTTGTTATGATTAGAAACACGAAGAACTACAAAAAGTACGCTGATCCTGTATTTAAGATCACACCATTGCTTGTTTAATATACCAAATAAGTATTTAATGATTCTAGAAACTGTTCCAACTTATTTTATTCAGTATAACATTTTGAACACACGGCAATTCTCGTCAATTAACTTATTGCATGTGCAACCTTTTGTGAATTATTAATTAATACTTATTTTTCTTTTGAAAATTTTGAAAATTTGAACACAACTATTTTGCAGATACTTTTCGAGTTACTATAGAACAGAATGAAGATGCTAAGATCTGGTCTTTGTCTGGAGACTATTGGTTAACAGTATCTCCAGATATCATTAGTATCAAGTCACTTGAAGACAGTTCGATACAGGAATGGAACCTGAACTTTATCAGGAGATTCTTCATGGACAAAAATGATGTCAACATTCTCATAATTGAAACTGGATCGTAAGTATTTATTATTATTCTATTGTATTTGAGTGAGTGATTGTTGTTTAAGGCCAACTGAGCATTTTTTTTCTCAGCTATATCATGACGAGAACAGGTTTCTTTGGATTAGATGATTACGATGTCCGCGTTTTAATAGACCGACCCCCTTAGTCAGATTTTTATAGTGGTAGCTCACTGAAACAACAGTCTGCGGGTAGACGTGTCGTACACTCGGACACATTATCCTCAGCGGATCCCGAACCAACCAGTCTTTGTTTTTATTCTTTAATACAGCGTGCTTAGCGGAGAAGCAGCAAATACAAAATATATAGTTTTTTGTAAAATCCGACCGGGGATCGAACCATCGATCTACCGACCACAAGCGAACTATCATACCACACATATTAGCGAGGTTGTATTTTACTCTACATCCAATCAGAAACAGTTATCAGAAAAGTGACAGATGACGTTGCATGTGTCTTGTCAATGGATTGGTCCATACTTTCCATCTTTTATCATAGTGTACTAACCTTTTATCAGATAACAAAGAAGGCACAGACTGTATTTATTGTTCATCTATAAGATCCCAGACGAACATGCACAGTGCACTCACTTGACAAATTAATTGATATTCGGACATGCATTTTTTTAGATATATACCACAGGAAAAAAAATAATTTGTGTTTATGAATAAGATCGGACAAGCCCTCCTAATTCATAATCATGGGGTGGGTTTCATCCATTAATGTATGCTAATGCAATTTTAATAACAAAAAAAAATTATATTTATTTATTTGGAAAACTACCCCTTTACATATGAGGAAACCATTATCGGGGCGATTGGTGGTCGCGTCCAAAATTCTCAGTTTTTACAAAATGTGTGGAGCACAAAATAATATACAAATCTTAAAAGAAAACAGCTATACATATAAAATGTTTATCAGCGTAATGCATTCTGAAGAGATAAGTTTAATAAACGTTAAAACATTTTCAAAAGTTTAAAATAGCGAGTATTACACAAAATTCGTACCCATGTAATACATGTGTATAAACATTAGTTAGATGCATGCACAAACTGTATCAAATAAATTTAATCACAGAAAGGTTAGATTGTACTCATATGCCGTGATTAGAAATTGTCGTATTGGGCGGACCAAAGACCCAATGGATAAAAAAATATGATAAATCGAAAAAAAAATACCGATGATATCACGAAAAGATAAACTTTTGACTTTATTATGACAGAATTATTCATTTGAGTTTAATTTTTTTTTAATTTCAATTTATGGCATTTACAACATTTGCTATATTTTTTTTGTTTTCCCTATTCATTCTAATTATAATATCTTTCAACTTCATTATATAAAACTAGCTTAACCCCGCCACTTATAATTGAAATGCATGTTGCAAGCCAGGAAAATGAGCAATAATGTACATGTATATGTGTGTTAGGGGAATCGATTTTTCCTCTGTTAATACAATGTTTTATGTGATTTTAGAACTGTTCCAACAGTGTGAACATTTTTCCCTTCGTTTAAAAAAACCAACTTCTCAATTCGCCATTTGCAATTAAAAAACACTACATCTTACCTCGAATTTCTTTTTTTCAGTATATCCGAATTCGGCGAAGCACATTTCCGTTTCAAATCAACATCAGTTCCTGAAATACTTACAGTCATCAAACAGAATATACAAGCGGCAATTAAGCAGAGAAGTAACAGGACTAGAAACAGCGACTCGTTCACAATAGTGCAAGGCAATTCGTCTTCTTTATCGAACGACCAAAGTTTCCAGACGTTGCTAAATAGAAGCAAAGAAACACAGAACAACAGCATTGTATCGCCAGTGCAAAAAGATTACCAACAGAGCATAAACACTAGTGAAAACAGTGCTAATTCATCCGAAGAGTACAATTCTTTAGAAACTTCCGTCTGCCGTGAAAATGGAGCACAAATTATTTCAACAGTTACCGTGCGTAAAGATAACGGAACAGACATTGAAGTTAAACTTGATCAACATGGATACAGTCATGTACAGCTTACCGAAAACGTAAAGGATGAATGCAAAGAACTTCCGAATGACAAAAAGGCTCGTTCCATTTCCGGTTGTGCAGTTTTCGATGACGAATACAACAGGTCTACATCAGTGTGTTCATGTGATTCAGGCATTGTAACAACGGACGCAATCAATGAAGACTCAATCAAAAAGAAGCACAAAAGTAACAATTCATTTGACAGTGGAGTTTCCACTTCCTCAATAAAACCTGAAATTTCTGCATCCATTGGAGGAATATTTATCGTGACAGAGCAGGATTCTGAAATAGACCATAATTCTGCATGCTCTTTCGTACCATATTCACAAGTAATACAAGATTCTTCACCAAGTGACATTCCTAAATCAACTAACGTAAAAGGGTGCGATAATGGAGATTATTCTAGTATATACTGGGATGCAGAGGTTACTACAAAAGACGAACCAAAAGAAGTAGAGAAAAGGGAAAATTTGTACGAAGATTTGGATAAATACAGAAAAGATCTAAGCAAACATCTTGGTTTTGATCCAAAAATTAATCCAACCGAAGTTCCACCATCACTTCCGGATAGACCCTCTACATTGCCAACCAGACGAAAAACACGTTCAAAAAGTACGAAGAAGGATAAGAAAATAACAATACAAGAAATGTTTAAAACTGTAACCAGAGGCCGAACAGGTTCAATGTCGTCTACGTCATCGAATACATCCGAATGTGACGAAGATAAATCTAACACGACTACTTTAAGCAACAGACAACAAATGCCGTTACCAAGCTTGACTACTTTAAGCAACAGACAGCAATGGCCGTTACCAAGCTCGGCTATATCTGGATGCAACGAATTATATACTACAGTTCCAGATGAGGGAATATTTTCTTCTGGTCGTCAGAGAGCACGATCATACGAGGAGAAACCAAGCAACACATTTATGAACGATAGTATTGTGTCCGTAAATAAATGGCCGGTGGACTTTAAGTCTAATAGTGGATTAAACAATGCAATCCTCTATGACCCAATTTATAGTCAAGTGAACAGGAATAATATAAATGGGTCAAAGACATGCGTAAATGGAAGTGGTATGCGGCGATCACTAAGGAGAAGTAATAGCTCTGTGGATTTAATGCTTCACGAAAGAAGTCGTCTGCAGCAACGAGCAGTCGACCTTCTTACTGGAGACGATGATACCATAACAAAACATTCAGAAATCTTAACACCAGTTTTGGTATCACCATTAGAACATGATTTTATTGATTTTTCAACAGAAATCAAAGTGCCGGATCTAGACATTAATTCAGTGAATACACAACAAATAGACTCACATGAAAACAGTGATAGTGTGTGGAATCCATTCCCACGAATTGCAGACTTTACTAGCAGTGTTAAATCTGAACATGACGACGAAACTGAAGGGGATCTGGTGAAATTAAACGAGTCAGATCCCTTCGATATATTTCATATTGGTGTTGTCAGTTCTCGGCTTGGTTTATCAACACATGGTTCCGGTTTAAGTTTTGATTCCGTAACAGAGTTGTCGGACTTGGACAAAACAATTCATGACCCAAATGAAGATATTTATATCGATATGGGAAACCAAACATTACTACAAGAACAAACTGTTGAATACGTTCTTCCTACCGATGTTTATCGGACTAATGATTTTTATTAGTGCTATTTGTTTTATACTCAACTTGTTCCCAAAGTGCTTTCAAGCGTAAATGTCTGAGATTACATATGTATATATATATAATATAAATATGATAAAAAAGAAAAATTTATGTTTCCTTATTGTTATTTTATAACTAATAAGTAGATGAAAAGAACAATTTGAAGATTCAAAAGGAGTAATAAGGAACCGTATTTCGAAGGACACACAATTCATTGGCCAAATAATAAAGGACAAACTGAAAAAATGCTACACAGAAAACTAAATATGGAGCAACATGAACCCCACTAACACTAATCACTTGCTGGTTGTTTTTTCCTCTTTTGTTTAAAATCCATGCAAAAAACTAGTAACTTACATTTTATAATACCCCCCCCCCCTTTCCCTTCATACATGGTTTCTACATCATCAGAGGCATGACAAAAGCGGTTTGTTTCCTTTTTTTCTGTCTGATTTTTGCATTGGAATCACTCTGTTTTTCACTCATTGACACGATTTTCTTTCAATTGAGCTGTCTTGCATGTGGTTAGTTTTATTGGTGAGTAACTCAAATTACATCAATATTTTTATCATATCATGGACTGGAGGAAACAATAACATCAATATAAAGCCACCAACCTGCAGCATGTCAATGACAAGCTTTATATAGAAAAGTTTGAAGATAACAGAACTACAATCAGAAGCCGTAAATCGAAGGACAGACAATAAATAAGTCATTGGCCAAGCGAAAAAGAACAAACAGTGATCTGCAAAGAACTACATAGAAAACGAAAGATTGAACTCGGGTGCTCCGGAATGGTAGTTCCTACTCTAACTAGTGGCACCTGTAGTGTTATATAGTTATGGTCACACTCAACCAGACTCTCGCATGCCCTGTACTACAGAGTCTAGTTTTAACACTATTAATAGGTTTCTCAACCAGACTCTCGCATGCCCTGTACTACAGAGTCTAGTTTTAACACTATTAATAGGTTTGCTATAGATTGGTGGTGATAAATAAAGACAGGTGTCACTGTTTGTAAACACGAAGGATGACTTGCATAAACTGCAGAAAGTCTTTAATAGTTGCACATTCGTATCCGCTTATTAAAACTAACATTATATATTGCTGTATTGTAACCAATAATGGTTGGAAAGTTAGAGATACGACAAATAATGTACTGATTGGAGAAACAGTGAAAACGGTCCATACCGACCCTCCTTTGAACCAGTTTGTGTATTTGTAATAGACAGGTTTTCGATTTATACAGGTTAAACTGAAAATGATATTCGCCCTTGGGATTTAAGTTACTGATCGGTTTATTCAAAATGCCAGTTTATTCAGGGTTTCGGTTTAGACAGGTTTTGCAGTACTTCGTTTTTCGTTATACTGCTATCTTGGAGGTAATGTCTCGTCCGAGTGAGTGAGAGTTGCTTAACGTAAAAAGAACACTTTTACAGCTATATTTTAGAGAGAGTAAGTTGCATTTCGATAAAATGATAATGATTTCGGATTTGTACTAGGAAAACACGCTCAGGTGGATTTTTATATAGCTATATCACTGAAATAACAGTCCGCGGAGAGATATGTCGCATCACTTCGACAGATTACCCTGATTCTGAGCCATCCCGTTTTTTTGCTATTGCTCTTTCATACTGAGCGCCTTACTGAAAAACTGCAAATACCAATTTAATAATATTTGGCTTGACCTAACCGCGGCTCGAACCCACGATCTAATGAACTCGAGCCAATCACGCCAGCCATTACACCACCAACGCGATTGTAAGATTGTAATGTTTCTTCTGAAAACAAATATTATTTATGGAATTGTATGATTTCTAATAGCAAGTATTAAACTGATCTATTGACGAATAAGAAAAACAACTACAGACACCACCTGTAGTTTTCATGAAAGACACAACATACTTTATATCCTACATGTATGCACATACGACCTATAAATAGACTCTGTGTTGTGAAGAGAAAATCTTGAGGTCAACGGGTCTGTTTGGGTGACAATTGGGGTACGGGTCTGTTTGAATGACAATAGGGGTACGGGTCTGTTTGAATGACAATAGGGGTACGGGTCTGTTTGGGTGACAATAGGGGTACGGGTCTGTTTGGGTGACAATAGGGGTACGGGTCTGTTTGAATGACAATAGGGGTACGGGTCTGTTTGAATGACAATAGGGGTACGGGTCTGTTTGAATGACAATAGGGGTACGGGTCTGTTTGGGTGACAATAGGGGTACGGGTCTGTTTGGGTGACAATAGGGGTACGGGTCTGTTTGAATGACAATAGGGGTACGGGTCTGTTTGGGTGACAATAGGGGTACGGGTCTGTTTGGGTGACAATAGGGGTACGGGTCTGTTTGGGTGACAATAGGGGTACGATCTGTTTGGGTGACAATAGGGGTACGGGTCTGTTTGGGTGACAATAGGGGTACGATGTAGGCACTGATTGTATATTAATGAGTCCAATAACAATTCGACTAAGACCACGACGACCCCAGTGTATTTATATACACGTCATTCTGTGAAATTAACTTTCAAGTTAATCATTTGGTTTGGCCTCGTTCTACCTTTTTTGATAAAAAAAAAAACCATGTTGCATGGTTTATTATTCTAACAGATAACATCGATGTTGAAGTAAATTTTCCAGTTGAATTTATTGTCAAGTTTATTATAGGCATGTAGAAAGACGCTGCTGCGGACGGTGTCGCCCCTTTATTCCTGCGTCGCAATCGAGCGCAGGCCTCGGAACACTGAGAAGGTACAATGTACTAGATTTATGGAATCTGTAACTGCAATTATTTTCATTCCACATTATTCAAACTTTGCACAGTGATCGCACACATTTTGAAGATATGCAACTCTTATTTGGTCAGACCTGATCACTATTAAGTCAAGTTCGAAATGTTGCTTAAATCAAATTATTCTATTATTAGATATTGCAAAATAACAAACTTCATAAGCTATTACAACTATCTAGTAAATGTCTCACCATTAAACTTTGTAGATATTTAAATGCAGTATGGAAATTGTGGTTAGATATTGTACCTTGTAATTTGTCATATTGTTCTCTACTTTCTGGCAGTTTTTGTCATTTATTATATCATATACTGTAATGTTTACCATATCATGTATGTGCTTTATGCAAAAAGGTGTTCATTCATTCAACATCAAATTGATACATGCATATGGAACGTGTCTTTAGACCTACATACAAGACAGCATATTGATAGTGGGTATACAATTGGGAACAGTAATCTAAAATTAGACTGGTTTGTTTGTTCGATGATAAACCTTTATGCAACAGAAAAAAGCTCACAGTGATATATATAATCGACAGACCTCGGGTCAATCCACTGCCGGCCTTCTATAGATAGATGGGGAGAGTGAGTGAGTGAATGGTTGTTGTTTAACGACAAACGAGCAATATTTCAGGTATATCATAGCGCGAACATGTTACATTTTATAAGATGATGATGTTCGCTTTGTACTAGACCAACACTCATAGTGCTAGCTCCATGAAACAGCATTCCGTGGGTAGATACATCAACCCACCATGACAGATTATCCTGATTCCGAGCCGAGCAGTCTGTACTATTACTCCTGCTGTTTGCATAGCGGGTAAGCAGCCAATAACATGTTTATTAGTCTTTGATCTGACTCGACCGGACCTCGAACCCACGATCTACCACACTTGAGTCGAGAACGCTAACCATTACACCACCGAAGTGGTTCGTTGGACAGAAGAACCGAATCGACAGAGCTGTGACGAGTGGTATCGTGACTCCTTATATCATATTATGTTTTGTCTCGATAAATAAATTATATTATTCAAATAGTAATGGAAAAATCTTTATATAGGACATCTCATATGTATACAGTCACACCTGTATATAAAGGATACTAAAGAGAACCTGAATATCTGCCCTTTATGAGCAGTGGCCCTTTATATACAGGTTCCAATATGCACTAATCATTAAATAGGGAGAAAATGTACTGCCCTTTATAGACAGGGATTTATTATATACAGGAGCCCTTTAAGACATGTGTGGCTGTATTCCACTAGTACAATGTAATGAATTGTTATTGCTTCTCACATTTCAGACACTATTACAAAGTAATAGCCCTCTTGAATATTGTATTGGCACTGGGGGCCATCAACAGTTCACTCAAATCACATAAATAAGATATATAATTCATAAAAGCAGAGGCTTGCAAGACGCTGCAATCGCTTACCTTATTGATTTCTCACCTGGTTTTTAATTTGAATTTGAATTTTCTTGAAAAACCCATATCATATGCTATAGAAGATAAAATAAACGTAAGAAAAAAACCGAAGGGGCAATCAAGAATGGACAATCCAGAGACAATGGCATGCGCAACATTGGGTATACAAGACACAGGACGAAAACAACAAAACACAACATTGAAAACTAAATAGATGTGAAATACGGACCGCAAAAACCGGGGGTGAACTCGTGTGCTCTCGAAGGGTAAGCAGTTCCTGCTTTTTATAAGACACCCGCCGTATTACTCATATATATATATAGTCAAGTCCGGTAATAGTCTTGTCGTAGATAGAGAAAAGAAAACATCTACGTAAAATGGAAAAGATCAATCGTCATTTAAGATATAAAAGATTAAATTTTCGACTGATTCCAGCATAGATCATTCTATTTTTGTCATCTGAAAAAAAAAAATATTTTCGTAATGATAGGTATCTTTGATGGAGCGCTGGGTTATATCTATTATATTACACACAGTTTTGAAGTGGGCAAACTAAAGATCATCTAGGGTCAATTTCAACGAAGATGTCAATGTGATTTGCAAAACCAGTATTAATTGGCGGCACAAAATGTTGGCTATCTTGGATAACGAGCAATGCTGTCGGACCCCTTTTTTAAACAAAATACACTAATGGCCCATTAATAACCTAGTAAGATGATCATTTTGTAGAAAACTGCATTAAAATTGGATGAAACGTACAAAATTAAAAAATTAAAATTTCCCTCTTTTAGGGTTCTTTTATCACAAGAACGGTGATACATGTAGTTATATAACAACTCTATACATTTTTCTGAAGGGGGTTTTCCTAAGAAATTCCTTTAAAAAAAAACTTAAAAACCAGATGAAAAATAAACTCCATGTACAAATAATAGAAACATCAATTTTTAATGGTTTTTTGTTTCGTTCAGAAATTTTTTTTCGGACAACACAAGAGTTAGAATATTTATTTTTTTTGTCGCTCAAAGCGCGAATTTTTTTTTCCAGAATTCAACATTAGTTTATATAACAAATACTCTGAATCAGATTTTTTTTTTCCTCCACCAAAATCAGAATATTTTTTCCAGCAACATTGGAAACCATAACCCCCCTCCCCTTCAAGTTAAATGGTCGTTCCCTAAGAAGATCGAAGTTATTGAGCAGACACAAAAATGTGTATTTTTGGGCAAATCATGGGGATGAACTCCAGCCGAAAAAGGTGGTCAAGTCCGAAATAGAGCTTGGCCTTCCTTTTATGGCCCTTGACCTTGTGTATAAATCTTAAATGATTGCTCAACAAGAACTTAAATTATTGAGCGGAAACCAAATGTGGGACGTACGGACATACATGGGTAAAACATGATGTCCCCAACTAGAAGAGACTGGGGGGACGTAACAAAATAATTTCATTATTGCAAACAACCAAACATGTCTGCAAATATCTACCATGAATTATTCATGACTATCCAGAATACAAAATTCAGTCATGGATGAGCAGAGCACCAATACCTATCCATATGTTCCAATCAGGTTAGAATAATTATGGAAAGAATGTCAGTGATGGTCAACAATTCAGCCATTTTACCTGATCCAGTAGTTTGTTTTTTGGAGATATTGAGTAACTGAATGGTCTGGTTGTCACCTGGTTTACACACACACACATATATATGTAACTGGTACAGACATGCATGTGTAAAACGTGATACGCCAACTAGAAGTCGGGACCTGAAAAAATAATTTCATTATTGCAAACGGCCAAGATATCTACAATGAATTGCTCATGACTCCAGTGTACAATAATCGGTCATAGATGAGCAGACAACCAATACCTACAGCTGTATCCTTATATTCCAATCAGGTTAGAATAATTATGAAAAGGAAGTTTTAAGTGATGGTCAACAATTCAACCATTTTACCTGATCAGTAGTTTGTTTTTTGGAGATATTGAGTAACTGAATGGTCTGGTTGTCACCTGGTTTACACACACACACATATATATGTAACTGTTACAGACATGCATGTGTAAAACGTGATACGCCAACTAGAAGTCGGGACCTAAAAAAATAATTCCATTATTGCAAACGGCCAAGATATCTACAATGAATTGCTCATGACTCTCCAGTGTATAATAATCGGTCATAGATGAGCAGACAACCAATACCTATCCTTATGTTCCAATCAGGTTAGAATAATTATGAAAAGGAAGTTTTAAGTGATGGTCAACAATTCAACCATTTTACCTGATCAGTAGTTTGTTTTTTGTAGGTAGTGAGTAACTGAATGGTCTGGTTGTCACTTGGTTTACACCACACACACAGATTTTTTGTGCAACACATTTTAATTTTCTAAATATTTTTTATTTATATCAATCATCAAATTATAAGTACAAAAATGCATCAAACTTGAACAATAACAAAGTAATACAGAACAGTAAATGATTTGTTTAATTTCAGAGCTTGCGAGAGTTTGGCATAATCTTCAGTTAAAAATCCAATAACAATTGTACTTCTCCGTTACATAATCTATAGTGGTGAACCAATGCCTGACATGGTAAGGTGTGGTGACATATTTCTAGGTTGATTGATTGATTGGGGTTTAATGCCAACTTTAGCAGTATTTCAGCTATATTGTGGCAATATCTAGCTAGATGGAAGCCTGTGGTATGCTGTGGAATATAATCATGTAGCTACACAATAGAAGTATGATGACATCAGTATGCCTTATGTGTTGTTGTCTCCCTTTAATACATTTTCCATTATATGTTGTTCTAAAATCTGGAATTTATTCAAATATAAAATACAAGCTTGCAAAACCAGTCAGTGTGATTTCAGATTAACCATTTAGAAATGTAATGAATAACACCATGTCAGTAACCCAGTCTTACAAAATGATTGGTGCACACTTTAGAGCAGATGGAGAATTTTTTTTGTAAAAAAGAGCTCTTGTGAAAATAGTTGATAAACATGGATGTGCAGACATTAGGCCTGCGAAGGTTTCTTTTGGAAACAAAATAGCTCATCTATAACTTATAAAGATGATCACTTTGCCAAAAAGTGGATTAAAATTGGTTGAAAAAAATAGAAAAAGCCTTTTAAAGGTCAAGTTTGTGTTCCTTTCATGTCAAAAATGGCAATAGTTACACTATACATTTTTCCAAAAAGAATTTTCTTAAGAAATTCAATTAAAAAAATCTCATCAAAACCAGATGAACAACAAACCCTCCACATAAAAAAACAGGAACACTCAATTTTGCACCTAGGGACCTCTTGTTTGGAAATTGATAGGGCTGTATACAATACCTAAAACCAATCCTAATCTTAATTCTGAACCATGGACATTTGTCTTTAAACATTCAGAAGGATCTTTCAACTAGAACTAAAATTGTCAAACGAAATCATTGTGTCTAAAGACCAACAACAACAATGCAATACCATCATACAACTACAAAATGTATGCAATCATGTAATTATTTACGATTGAGTATATGTGTGCTTGAAGCACATTAAATCATGATTTTCTGATTACAAAATGAATGATTTTTTAGCACATATAATTTAACATCTCTTTATTCCATATAAAAAGCATATTTTTCACGTCGTTAGAACTTTTTTTTCCTTTTGTGAACATTTCTTTTTAACAATTGCAATCGCTGCATTTGCAAAAACTGATCACTTGAAATACAAATGTACAGACCTTACTTCATATGGAACATACAAATTAATGTACTGACCCAATCTTACACAGAATGTACAGGCCTTCATATGGAATGTACAAATAAAATATAAAACTGTTAAAATAATATCTTGTACAATATAGTAACAAAAACAAACTAAACCTGTTTTCATTAACATTAACTATTATAAAAATACACTTTACAAATATTTTTGATTGATATGTTACCACTGAATATTTATCTCTGACAGACTTTATTCCAAATCTAATCCAAATGTACATTATGTTTTATTTCTAAAAACAGAAAGATGTTTTCAAACTGAAAAAAAGCCCCAACAATATGCCAGAATAAATGCAAAAATAAGTCATAAAAATACAGGTACCAAATTTTTTCCTATATACCGGTACAAACAATGTTGTATGATGTTCAAGATTTTCTTGAAAAAAGGGGGATAACTCCATGAACAAGCCTCAGGTTATAATTTTCCTGTATACAATATGACATAATACTGAAATGATTCTAAATAAATGGCATTTAAATAGTGATAAAAGTTACAAATTGAAAATTACACAATAGAAAATCTAGACATCATAGAAACACAACATGAATAACAAGTCATGGAATTTAGATATTCAAACATATTATCTGGTTTTAATATATCCTATATATACAATATTGGTGTATTGACAGAGCCACATGAATTCTATATTTACTGTAAATACATGTACACCAATATTGTATTTATCCTGCAATAAAATTTGCAAAAAAAATGTTATTTAATTTAATAATAAAAAAATAATACTAGAAACCCCATTGATACCTCAAAAGTAGTTCCTGTAAGGGACACTGTCATAATAAAGTAAGTTTATTTCAACCCATTTTTTATGACAAAAAATAACCCAATTGCAGGATAAATATTTATCATTTTTATAATTTCCTAAAAGTTTCATTGAGATGAGAATAAAACTCACAAACTTTAGTCGTGATAGGCACTGATGCCATAGGTAGATGTAAATCCAACTATCATACGATCGTATCCAAGAAGTTCCTTGTCTGCATTGCTCCGCTGAATTATACAAGCAAACCGCTTGATGAAATATTCATGTAAACAAATGCTATACCTCCATCTTCGTGTGGTAATAAGCAAGTATGCAGAGTTGTGAGGAATTCCCATATTTAAAAAGTAGGAGGAATTGACCAAATAAAAGTCAAAAAGGGGAAGTAATCCTATAAAAATGATCCGATCAAACTGTCATAACGATATGCCAATCATCATAATGGTAAAAAGCAAGCATGCAAATTGTTGGAGAATTCCCATATAAAATATAGGAGAAGTTCCAGGTACAAATTTTTGGTGACGAACAAGACAAAACAATATGTCTCCCTTTGAAGGCCAGAAACATACATACAACAAATACCAACAAACTGGTAAATATATCAGAATAAAACAAAACAACATTCAAAATACAATGTCCATAAAAGCGACAATTCAATCTCATTTTTTCTTTTTAATCGACATGCTACAATTGTCAATAAAATACAACATGAGATCTGTTTAAACAGCAAAGAACACACTAGTACCGGTAATATTATGGGAGATATATTTCTAATGAATACTGGTAAGTATTATTTGTATATATACTGGAATGTTTGATTAACGAAAACGACTTATATATTGTACACTGTGGAAGAAAAATTGGTCCTGGTAACTATACTAACTAATGACGGAAATATATTTATGTTGATGTGGAATTATGGGTAATATCTATAACCTGATAAATTAATAATAGGTACAGAAATACATAAAAACGCTTCACTCAATCCAATATTTATGTTCAAATATGAAAAACAAAATAAAAAGAACTAAATTTCAAATAAATCAAATGACTATACATGTATTTCAAATAAATTCATCAAATGATGCTTGTACCCTGCATTGACCTTTCTCCTATTCTTAAAACGAGAAATCCTGCAAATTTTTTTTTGACTGTGTTTAATGATGGAAATTAACAACTTAAAAACAAGTCTGATGGTCATAGGAGAAACAAATTCTCCTTCTACTATAGCTCAAGCTTTAAAATTAGAAAATTTAACTATCATGAGTGGAGAAATATCGTAATCTACTAGTAGAGCGGAAGCAGAATCTACCTGTATATGCATTCCTGGTTGATAATTTATCTTCTTATCAGTAAACTTGACCAGAAAACACTTATTGTTAGCCACAATTTCATCATTTCACAATTACAATTTGAAAGACACATGTACGACCAAATAGACCAAATTTACTACTGTATTGCCATTGTGCCATTATATTTTTTTTCAATTTTGAAGAAGTAATGGAGCAAGATACGACAATAAATTAATGTCCCTTCTATTAATCTTATCTTATGAACACATCTTTTATATTAATATTCTTTCTTTTCATTATAAAAATACATCTGTTCAGTGAAACAAAGGATCATTGTCTTCTGTGTAGCGTTTTTTCTAAACGGTGATTGGTTTATGCAGCGGGGACAAACTCTGATGTTTGCACGTGAAATTATTTATACCCCGTATTTCTACTTACAAAAACGCAACCACGTGGGTTCTATCAATGAATTTTCATCAAAGACACGCCTCTCCCCGATTGACAGGATGACCAAGTACAAGAATTAGGTCATGCTGTGTATTGAGTGCATTCATAATCAATAAAAGTATAAACAATGGAGCGTAAAGGTTGTAAAAGATTTGCTACAACAACAGAAGCTGAAATTGAAGAAAAACGTTTAAAATTAAATGCCGAAAGAACAATAAAATAAAATAAAGCAGCTGCAGCTATTTTGAAGGATTACTTATTTCAAAAGAAAATGGATATTGAGTTTGAAGAATTTGATGTAGTGAAACTGGATGAAGTTTTAGGACATTTGTATATGGACATCAGAAAGACTGACGGAAAACAATATAAAACAACTTCGCTGAACTGTATAAGATATTCTTTAAATAGATATTTGAAAGGTCCACCTCATAATAAGAAATTTGATATTATAAAGGATTCGTCATTTTCAAACTCCAATGAAAATTTCAAAGCGGCTATTACAGAGTTAAAGAGGATTGGTTTAGGAGATGTGGAACATTAACCGTCAATAAATGAAGCAGATAGAAAGAAACTTTACACATCCATGTTCCTGTTGCCTAACACACCTGTTGGTCTTCAGAACAAAGTCCAGTTTGATATAAGGTTGTATTTTTGTCGTCGGGGAATGGAGAATATACCAAACATGACAAAGTCAACGTTCGAAATCAAAACTGACGCAAAATCCAGTTTGCGATATGCTACCAAAGCGAAAGATGAACTGACAAAAAATCATAGAGGAACCGATAAGGAAAATACTGCTGGCATAATGCCAGAGACTCCAGGCTCAGAATTATGTCCTGTTAGATCTTTCGAAAAGTATATAAATAAATTACACCCTTCATGTGACCGATTATGGCAATGACCAAAAGACGAATTTGATGATTCTGATGACAGTTGGTATTGCAATGCGCCACTGGGAGAAAAAATACTAGGTACTTTCATGACTAACTTAAGCAAGAAGTGTAAATTGTCAGAAGTATATACTAACCATTCTATAAGAGCTACGGGAGCTACAATCCTTGCAAAAAACATGTACTGCAATGCCCAAATTATGGTCGTAACAGGGCATAAATATGTGCAAGCCCTTTCTATGTATCAACAAGTTGACGATGAGGATAAAATACGTATGGGAAAAACTTTAACTGACAATGTGTTGAAAGAACCCTATAAAACTATGGCAGCCATTTCATATACTACTACCTCTATGGGACAAGGCAGACCCGCCATCGCAGGAGGGAATAATAGTCTTGCATTGCCGTCAACTGAAAGATCAAATATAGTACATATCTACTAGAAGACAAGACTTGTATTTACAATGCCAGCAATACCGCCCTCCAATGTTGCCTTACAATGGACCATTACCATATACATCATTCATGCCAAAACATTTGAGTACAGTTAATCAGGGGAATGATATCCGCGTTGCTAATGAAACATTACAGGGTGTAGATATGGCGGAATTATTTAACGATTTCACCGAAACTTCAGTACACATTCAAAATTCTGCACAATTTCACCAAGTATTTAATAACTGCTCGTAACCATTGTAATGCCAAAAACATAATCAAAAGACTTCAGTATTTCATTAATTAACAATTTAGTTCTTTATTTTCTTACATATTGTTGAGTAACAACATGTTTTTGTAAGTACGTATTATTTGAAATAACTTGTTGAGGTTCAACAATTTATGTAAGTCACATTTTTATTGAATTAAACCTCAAAAGGTATTTTAAAGTCTTGTGCTTTAAAATCTGATTCAACCCACCATTTCTTTAGAAATGCCTGTACCAAGTCAGGGTCATTACGGTTTTCACAGTTTTCCGGTTGTTGACTGATTTTTTCTGTTTATATACTTATGAGTTTTGACTTTCCCTTTGTAAGATTGTTCGGAGTTCGGTAATTTTGTTATTACCCTTATTTTCTGTTTTAGCAGAAACTGGAAAAAGTATTGCATACAATTATACTGTAATGTGTAATTAACAATTTAGTTCTTTATTTTCTTACATATTGTTGAGTAACAACATGTTTTTGTAAGTGCATATTATTTGAAATAACTTGTTGAAGTTCAACAATTTAAGTAAGTCACATTTTTATTGAATTAAACCTAAAAAGGTATTTTAAAGTCTTGTGTTTTCTGTTTTAGCAGAAACTGGCAAAAATATTGCATACAATTATACTGTAACGTGTAACATGTGTGCAGTGTGATACTGTATAACCGGTAATTTCTGCGGTATTCTGCTGTCAACTCCCGACCGCAGAAATTAAAATCACAGAATATTATGTAAAATAAATGTCCAGATAAGTCCTCCATATATACCTGTACATGTCCTGAGGTGTAGATATTTCATATCCGTATATTAACATTCACTGACAAGTACTCACGTACATTTCGACTTGGTCGTTATTTGAGTTTTGTTAGTCAAGTAAACATGTCACTTTTGAAATATTTAAAAAAGAAGGACGGTTCTTTGTTACCAAATCCAAATGGACCTTTGTCTGAACATCTAAGTCCACTGGGAATAGACGAATGTAACTCCAGAGTTTCCGAAATAATGGAGAAACAAACTAATGCTAGTTCTAACAAATCTCCGATGAGAACACCGACACGAGGAAAATACGCTATTTATTCACCAAACGATCATGCTAAAATAGAAAAATATGCCGCTGAAAATGGCCCAGCATCAGCAATTCGTAAATTTACAACAGAATTTTCTGGTTTAAAAGAATCCACAGTAAGTTTATTTCGGGATTCGTACAAAAAGGAAATAAAAACTCGCAAGCGTAAACTTGACACTGCAGAAAATGTTAATATTGTGGAACTGGAAAGTAAAAAACGTGGGAGGAAAACTTTACTAGGTGACGAACTAGATTCGAAAGTTAAATTATATTTACAGACTGAGAAGTAAAGGAGGTGTTGTGAATACTGCGCTATGTAGAGCCGTAGCCCATGGAATTGTCTCTGCTAATGACAAACAGTTACTGTCCGAGTTTGGTGGACCAATTACTCTAACAAAAAGCTGGGCTGCCTCACTAATAAACCGTATGAACTTTGTTAAACGTCGTGGTAGTAGTACTACCAAAATCCACAATAGTGATGAGAAGCTTGACGAATTAAAATCAGATTTCTTAAATAAAATTGATAAAGCAGTGTCAGAATTTGACATTCCCCCAGAACTGATCTATAATTGGGACCACACTGGTATTAATTATGTGCCTGTGTCAAACTGGACAATGGAGATCGAAGGATCAAAGAAAGTGCCGATTGTTGGATTAGACGACAAACGTCAGATTACAGTGGTGTTTGCAGGTAATTTTATTTTTTATTTTTAACACATTTGATTGTTTTTAATTTCTGTTTTCTTAGTTAACCCAGTCCTAATTAATGTATAAGTGGCATACAGGTGAAAAGTCAATACATCACACATGAATTACCGTTGTTAAACTATAAATCATGGATCATCGATTATTGTTACCATTACACAATTAACAACAAAAATCACATACAGGTGAAAAATCAATACATTACAAGTACATGAATTGATGACAGCTACTTAATGACATCAACAATATGTGAAGAAGTTAATTTAATAAATTAATACATTATACAAACAATGTATTCAGTATAATTTACCAAAGCTTGATGCAAAAAAATGTATACTTGAGTTTGTTTCACGTTGTTCAAACGAAGTATTAATATTTTTTAATTCATTTATAGGTACACTTTCTGGAGAATTTCTACCTCCACAAGTCATTTACCAGGGAATTACGGAGGCATGTCATGCACAGTATGATTTTCCATTAGCTTGGGACATCAACCATAGTCCAAATCACTGGGCAAATGAACATACCCAGTCAGATTATACGAAAAAAATAATGTTGCCCCATATCAAGAAAACCAAACAGAAGTTGAGTTTGCCATCATCACAAAAAGCTTTGTGTATTTTTGATGTATTTCGTGCACAAATGGGAAAAGAGTTTCTTCAAGAATTGAAAGACAATAACATATGTATAGTGTTTGTTTCACTGTCGTGTACAGATAAACTTCAACCAATGGATTTGTCTGTTCAAAAAGTTGTCAAGGACAAAATGAAACAAAGATTTCAAATGTGGTATTCTAAAAGTTTATGTAAACAGCTAAAAAAAGGAATCAATATCAATGACCTTTTGCCTGTTGACTTGCGTCTGTCAATTGTAAAGCCATTGGCGGTGGAATGGCTATTCCAGACATATAGCGACATTAGAGCAGACAAAAAACTGATTTACAAAGGATTTGAAAAGGCAGGGATTGCCGAATGTGTTGGATATCAGTATCAATTCGAGTGAACTGGATAAAAACTGAACAATTATTGTGTATATTATGCATTTTATTGTTTTAATATTAATAAAAAAATGAATTCCCTATTTATTTATAAAGAATGTTTTTTCTCTCTATAATCCACGATATTTCTTTCTGCTGTATTGCTTTGCTGAACAATTCATTTATTGCTTCTGAAAAACAAACAATTTTGTTCAGCAGTAATATTTTCAAACAGCAGAAATAAAAATTCGCAGAAAACAAATGTTTTCCTTTTAGTCCAAAACTGCAGAAATTTCACACCACAGAAATTACCGCTTATACAGTATATTATGCAAGATATCTAAACTGGGTTATAAGAGCAGTGGTATTAGGTCACCTATGGCTATTGGATGGCTATTTTTAGAACACTCACATCAACACAAGCTGTGACGTGTTATTTAAAACACTGGTGAAGGTCACATGGAAATGGGTCATTTATTATACAGCAGATGCACTAAAATCGCTATACAGATGACAGTATAGGACACGAACACTAAAAAAAGGTACACAGAAGACAAAAACATTATCATCCTGTAAAGAGCTAACATCGTGGGTTAAGCTGCAAGTAGAAATTTTTTGTAAGGCGTGCCTGTGACAAATATCAAACTATTTGTTAAACACCATAAAAACAAATTTCACTCATACAGTAGTCTCCCTTTTATCCGGCTACCATTTCTGCAGTGAAAAAATGGCCTTATATGAGGGGTGGCTTCTCACGAGGGAGTTAATCTAGTACTATTCTACTATACATCTAAATGCATCTGAAATCCAGAGTTCTTGAAAATTGTCAGTTTTATCAGTTTCGTTGATAAAAAATTCTTAAGGGTGTCAGTCCAAATGACTAACATAAGAAAAATAATTTCAAGAACTCTGTGATATCTGGCCTGATAATAGGAGTGGCTTTATAGGAGGGAGACTGCTGTATACACAAACTCATTACTGACAAGATCAATCATGAAAGTTAAAAAATCAAGTTTTCATTAATCCAGTTACTGAAATTTCAATTATTCAAATTTTAGGGAAGAACACATATGTTAGTTAAATCTCCTAGTAAAAAATACAAAAATTACATAAAAAAAATTAAAATGTCAAATTAATCATATATCTTTTTGACTTTGTTAGATCATACTGATAATACAAAATAAATTAAGCTAGCACTACAGGTTTGTTCTATTATTTTCATCATGTCATGATGGATTGTTCTCTCCTCCTCCACAACACCTATTCTGTTTCGGTGGTCTCATTCCTTCGAGATTATGTGTACTTGTTGCCCTCTGTGATAGAACATCTTTTGGAAGACTTCTGGCTGTAATGAGAACAAAATATATATTACCAGCTAAAAACGTAATATTCTGTTTTATGAGTGAGTGAGCAATTTTTCAGCTATTCCATTTATCATTACATTTCCATGAGATGATAATGAGGTTTGCTTTAGACTATACCAACAAACTTAAATGGGTATTTATCGTGCTAGTTGACTGAAACTAGAGACTCAGTGGGCTGAGCATGTGTCGCTCACTTGTCATTTTGTTTTGAGGAAACTTTAATATACAAAACTTTTCATAGGTGCTTCCTACCAAATTTCAATTAATTTGGCCAAATGATTTAAGAGAAGATTTTTTAAACAAGAAATTTTGTACATGCAAATCGGTTTCAGAGGAGTAGATTTTTTTTAGAAATTGACCATCCAAAAAACTATAATTGCCTATGGCTGCCATGTTTGTTCACGGATCGAGTAATTTTTATAGAGGTCCTTCCATAGATGCTTCATACCAAGTTTCGGTTCATTTAGCCAAGCGGTTTCAGAGGAGAAGATTAAAATGTGTAAACAGACGACGGACACCAAGTGATGGCAAAAGCTCACATTGCCTTTAGCAAGGTGAGCTAACAACAGTCCACAGATGACATGGCGCTTCACTCTTGACATATTATCCTTATTCCGAGCCACCTTGCCTTTGCTTTTACTCCTTAATGCTGTCCTGTGTTATGAAATATAGTTCAAAGAATTAAAGAAATTGAGGTTACAGTGGCAGTGGCAGTGGCAGCGATCGTATTATAATTTGATTTACATCTACCCAAGAAATCAATGCCCACCACCGATAAAGTTTGTGAGTGTGAAACTGATAGTAGTGTATGTACATGCACATGGTGTTTAATGCCACTTTCAATACTTCAGCTATATCATGGCAGTCAGTTCTATTGGTGGAGGAAACCGAAGTACCTGTCACAAGCCACTGACAAACTTTATCACATAATGTTGTATTGAGCACACCTTGCCTGAGCGGGATTTGAAGTCACAGCTTTAGTGGTGATAGGCACTGATTGCATAGGTAATTCTAAATCCAACTAAGTTCAAAGTGGCATTAAACACTATAAGCCAAGCCAGTCAAAATGTTGCTTTAGTGTAAGCACTTTTAACTCACCAACTTTGCAAATAATACATCATTTATTCAGACAGATAAATTTAATATTATGTAATCTTGTCAAATGAATAAATCATCACATCCACAAATTAGGAGTTTATTTATGTGCAAAAAGAACTCAAGACTCCTAGGATTGTAGGGTAGGCTATGGTGTTTAATGCCACATTCAACAATATTTCACTTTTATTGGTGGAGGAAACCGGAGTACACGGAGAAAACCACCGACCTGTCGCAAGTCACTGACACACTTTATCACATAATGTTGTATCGAGTACACCTCTTCATGCACGGGGTATCGAACTCACAACGATAGTGGTGCTAGGCACTGATTGTACATGTAGTTGGAAATCCAAATACCATACGACCACGACTCCCACTTATTATGTAATTTTGTCTAATGAATACATGATCTTATCCACAAATTATGGGTTTATATCAGACTCCTTGGATTTTAAAATATAATATACAGTCCATGATGATGGTATGTTTATGTCTGTTGCTCATATTGTTCCATAGCAGTGAAACTAACAATTGTAATTTAGAAGGTATACCTATTTTCATAAAAAGTTCTGGTACATTTACAGCTGTTAAAGCACTTGTTTCTATAAATATAGCATTTATTTGACTAGCATACTCTTCTGCATCTGAAAAATAGTTATTTATAACTTCATTATTACTTCCTCGTTTATAACACTGTTACAATATGGTTAGTGTTAGGGCAATGGTGTGTAACGCCACTTTGAACAATATTTCAGTTATGTTGTGGTGGTCAGTTTTATTGTTGGAGGAAACCGCAGTACCCAGAGAAAACCACCGACCTGCCACAAGTCACTAACAAACTTTATTACATAACGTTGTATAGAATAAACCTTACCCGAGTGGTGCAATCTGTCGTGACAGCCACTTCTTGAAATAAATCAATATTCCATACGATCACGACCACGACGTCCCCCACACTTTTACAATAAAACATCTAATTAAGTGTGCACAACATGTTGCTTGAATAACAATAATCAGGTACACTCAAGATCGAAAGATCAGAAAGCCAAATATTTTAATAAATTCTTTGAGAGTTTGTATTTATCACAGATTATCCCCGGTTGGAAAATTATAACAACTTTTGATTGGTTAAAACCCCAGGAATAAAAACCCATATTCCCGGGTGTTGCTAGGCCATATTACCGGTTGTAACTAGCCATTTAACCAATCAAATGTTGTTATAATTTTCAAAACGGGTATAATATGACATTAAAGCTCGCGACGTTGTCCTCCAAAATCAAATTTAGTTAATTTTGGCTATATATTGAATATAAAGCTGTTACTTTGATCAACTGTAGGGCACCAAAGGTAGTACCCTACACCGGGTAAAAAACATACGAAACTTTCTTATTTTTTACTTATTCTTTCCAAAAACAAAGAACATGTCACTTTTACTAGGGCCGCCGGAGTCCAAAATGTCTTATTTTTGACTATAACCGGGGATAAATTTGCTATCTACGTTCCTATCCATAGATATGGAGATTTTCGCCTGTGCCTCAGGGTGTACTTGGCTACTTCAGGGTGTTAAAATCTCCATATTTACGGATAGGAACGTAAATAACTTGTAATGTAATAGATTAAAAAAAAAAAATTATAATTTAATAAAACATTGCAAAACCTTCAAATAAAGGCTCTCTGGAGCCTGCAATCACTAACACGGTTAACAATCAAATTAAACTGGCTTAATTCTAGAAGATACAAACATTGTGAACAAATATGTATTATTTTGTTTAATTGACACATATTTCAAAGAATAGCAGCACATATTATATATCTTAGATTAAGCAAAATCGTAACTTGTCAGTGCATTCCATGTAATATTTATACCTAGATTTTCCTTGTTAAACGATTTAACAAGCGAGAGATTGCTTAACCGTTTTACTTGGAAAACCGTGGTAGAAATGATCATTGCATGGCTCTCTGAGAATAATTAAACTACAGCCCAGATCTAAAGTCTGCAATATTTCGTATCTGCATGTATTATTTAGTTCTTAGCTGTTGCTTACATTCTGGTATATAAACCATAAAAAGATCAAAGGAAAAGAATGCATTCATGTCACAAATAAAATTATTGCACTTTAAATTAAATAAAAAAATTGTACAATTTTAAAGGCATAGTCGCTCAGATTGATTTTTTTTGTTTATATTAAAAGTTGCCAATATTCGATGTTTTATACTAATAAAATGTTCTGAACAAGAAGCCAGGTTTAAAAAATAGGTTATAATGTCGTAATTAGTGAAAAGAATTTGAATGTTTGTTGGTGAAATCGCCATTAACACACCTAATTATAAGTCGGCTGTCTTTTCCAAAGTTTACCGGATACTGATAACTGCTATAAATAACTAGAAGGCATGTTGCAGGTAAATATGGGTTAAAATTAATATAATTTAAGAAATATATCTATGAAATTGGATCCCGGGGTAATCAGTTAATATTATATAATGGTATTTAGTAAGAATGACACTTAAAATCGAAAATACGTGATGAAATCAATAAAAACAAACCCAAACTCTGCAAAGGGGCCCGATAATTATTTTAGTCTCTAATTTAAAAGAGATATCTCCTGAAAAAAAAAGATAAAAAAAAACTACGATGCAATTCTGTCAAAATACGATTCAGTCGAAAAAAGATATATAAATTATGGTTACGTGTTGAAAAATGGAGTACGTCGGTTTAACATCTTTTTTTAATTTTTACACAAATCTTGCTGAATCCTCCTGTGTCGTTTTCGCGTAGAATCCATCAATATTTTTATTTATAACATGTGCTTTTTTCAGCAAACAATTTCACACATGTGCAAACGCTTTACCGAATGAGATCACTGTGTATGTTATCAATGGTCATATGATCATATTCATGAATATATGAATATCATGCTGGTAAACATTGAATTCTTTACTGGTCGTAAGAAAATCAAACAGCGACATATTTCCTTCGTTCCAGGTTAAATACGTATGATATTATGAAAAATTTCAACTGCAATTAGTATAAAACATCGAATATTGGCAACTTTCAATATAAAAAAAAAAATCAATCTGAGCGACTGTATGCCTTTAATGTAGCAATAATACACCAGGGAGATAATTCATATTTTTACATGTCCATACGAACATAAGAATATCAGATAAATATATAGATATGTATATATAAGAAAATCAACCAGTTTAAAATGTAACAAGTGTGGTGATCACAAGAATAACAATTTAAAAGTTTGAAGACGGTGACCTCTATATTGTCTGCCAAGTTACACAGGTATGATAATATAATATTAAGGAACATACCGAGCAGTTTCAGGTGAATCAATGCAGTTACACAACATGAACATAATCAGTAAAAACCTACCTTTTTTATTCACTTCTCTAAGATCTTCTAAATCACATTTATTCCCAGCTATGGCTAGTACAATTTGAGGTGATGCCTTTTCCCTTAATTCACTTACCCACTCTTTTACTATCCTAAATGTTGCCTGAAAAATAAGAAAACATAACAACATGAAAAATATCTTATCGACAATTTATACATATTTCCTTTGAAGTCACGGAAGAATATAGTAAGTATTAACCAACTCTAGTGATACTGAAATTATCGGTCCGTGTGATGTCAAACACACTACGGCGTTTATCGTCTAACATTGGTTTTGAAGGCCTCAACAGCAATATCACTAGCATTAACATCTCATCAGTCAGACTCGCTGTGATACTACTGATAATGTCTGTCTCGACCTTCACAATTGCTGTTGTTCTATATAAATCTTTCAGATACTGAACATTTGATTGTAAATAATTGTAAATCAAATGCGGTAAGAATGATAAAATTTTGGTAAATATTAGTAGTATTGTGGAAATGACGTGTCATAAAACTTATCTTTTAATAAAGGTCTCCTTTTTTAAACCTTATTATTTTCAAAGGAACAGATTAGTGTTATGGTAGACTGTAGACCACATCAACTGTGTAATGGTTAGTGTGCTTGCCTCAAGGGTGCTAGATTGTAGGTTTGAGCCCTAGTCAGGCCAAACCAAAAACCATATAATTGGTAATTGCTGCTTCTCTGATAAGCATGCAGCATTTAAGAGCAACAGCAAAGACTGGTTCCCTAGGAATCAGGATAATGTGTCCAAGTTGAACATCATGTATACCTGAAGATTTGTGTCAGTGAGTTAGCATAGTAAAAATCCAACTACGTGTGTTGGTCTAGTATAAAGCGTACAACATTATCATTTCGTCAAATGTTACGTGTTCTTGTCATGATATAGCTGAAAAATTGCTTATTTGTCATTAAAGGTTATGATTATGGTGTTTAACACCACTTTCAACAATATTTCAAGTATATTATGGAGGTCAGTTCTATTGGTGGAGGAAACCTGAGAACCCAGAGAAAACCACTGATTGCAAGTCACTGACAAACTTTATCACATAATGTTGTATCCAGTACACCTTGCCTGAGCGGGATTTGAACTCATGACGTTAGTGGTGATAAGCACTGATTGCACAGTAAATCCAACTACCATACGATCACGACAGCACTGTTTGGCATTAAACAAAAATCACTCATTGACTAAGTGTAATGGTAACTTACACTCTTTGTTATATCATACACAATTATTGCGGCAGCTGAACCTCTGTAGTACATAGGAGCTAGGGATCTATACTAAAATAAAATATGATATGTGTACTTTATATACATGTATATGATATCAGAGGACATTTGTAAACCATTGTACCATTTTATGTCACTTTCAACAATAGATCAGTTATATTTTGACAGTCATCTTTATTTCAAATATATTTGCAAGTCAGCTTTGTTTCAGTTATACTTGAACTTCCCTAAATGACTAGGAAAAGGAAAAAACGTTTCTGACTCAGTTTTGTCATGGTGTTTCAATAGACTTGGATTTAATATTGTGAGGACACATATTTATAAATAATGTGTGTTTCAAAACGTAATATGCACACTAAATTAGATGTCTACTTTTTTAACGATGATTTGTATATTTCACCTTTGATCTTTACATGTGATAATATCTAATATCAAGCAACTAGTAAGATATTAACGCATAATCGCAGCACACACTGTTTTCTAATGTTCACGACATTATGATGACGTAAATGATGTCACCTTTTTAAATCCTCAAAAAACATACTATCGTTTACCGGTATATGTTTTGTTTGAAATAAACTTCTCATTGCATCTGCCATCTCGGGCTTTCCGAAAGTATATAATTTATTGCATAACATGAGTAGTAACTATCAAAGCCTATATACTGTACATATTACTGCATAAAGAAACTCTTACAAAACTATGAAAAATGTACCAAAATAAGAAGTTATATTTATATATTCCGGCATAAACATATCAAAGAGCGGAGGGATTAGATTCCCTTGCCACATTTGTGTGCCTGTCCCAAGCCAGGACCTGGATTCCCAACGTCATATGTCACAGTCTTTTTTGTGTTCAGTGAGTTCAGTTGAGAGGTGATTGTTTGTTTTGTTAATATTGGGGGAATTGATGACCCGTGACCACTGTTTAAACTTTCATTTCCTAACATTACTGTAATATATACCTTTTCTTGTCCTGCTGTATCCCATATTTGAAATGCAAAATGTTGATCATCAACAGATATTTTTTTACTCATGAAAGAAGCACTGCAAAACAAATATAGAATTTTCTGAGATCTTACAAATTTATTATATTCTAAGAAAAAACATTTTCCTTTTAATTAATGCTTTAGCTATTAGGCTCTCACCAGGTTTTTTGAGACATTTAATTTGCTTGCCATTTCTGACTTTCCCATTTTCAAAATCTTATAAATTTGGCTTACAACATAATACTAATAGAACAATTGCTAAATTATGTATTTTATTTTTGTATCTACATGGTAAAAACCAGAAACATATGGGTTACCATAATAAAACAGGTGTGAGCACAAAATATGTTGAGTCAATTTAGCTCCTTATTAAAATCTGCAAACCTTCAGCAACATTTTAAAAGGTGTGGATAATGGCTTGGGATTTCACTTGTAAAAGCATAGAGTACTACATGTATATATTACATAGAGCTACGGGTGTTTAATTAGGCCACTTTCAACAATATTTTAACTATTGAAGTTGTTTTTATTGATGGAGGAAATGACAAACAACAAATATATTATACTGTCAAGTGAAGGAATGGACAATTTATGATTACTACAAGTCCCTGTGCCAGAGACTGGCTGTATGTCACTCACTAACAAACTTAATTTTATCCAATGAAACTGTATCAGGTTACCACTTCAACAGACAGGAATGAAATCAAAACTTGAGTGGTTATAAGTACAGACTCTAATACAAGTACATGCAGATATAAATTCAACTATCATATGATTCCAGTTACAGTAACCTCTTGGTACTCTAGAGAATACTGGAACAGTTTACCCTCTTATACTACACTTCTTTAATCTGCTACCCTCAAATATCACTTTCAAACTGCAAAGTGACTTTGCAATTTGAAAGGGATATTTGAGGTGACTTTAAGTCCCAATTCCTAGAAATTACATGCATGTAGTTTCTATGTAAAGATTTATTTACCTGCAATACATGTCATGGTTACAGAGTTACTTACCTGTAATAACTTTAACGTCACTGTTACCTAATAATTTTACCTGCACATTCTAATAATCTTATTATTGAAAAGAAATTTGATTATATATAATTACCCAATAGTAGCTTCTAATGCAGGTCTAAATGAATCTCTCACAAATCTCATTACAATACTGGACTTTCCAACACCAGCTTCCTGTTTAAAAATTTATAAAACCATTTAGCAGCCGACATATTTTTGGAACCCCACTTCAACTTGAAATTTTACTTACATGTAAGGTACACCATTGTAAAATTCCACAAGTACATGCATGTGCAGGGGCAGATCCAGCGGGGGGCACACCCAGCGCACGGCCCCCCTGAAATTGGAAAAAATAAGATTTTTTGGTGTAAAATCGTGATTTTTCACACGAAATACCCAACAAATTTTCGCACCTCCCTCCGCTCGGCACAATTTTATAAAGTGCGCCCCCCCCCCCCCTAACTTGTAATCCTGGATCCGCCCCTGATGTGTCAGTTTTTATAGAGGTGTATGCAATAATCTTGATTTAGAAATTGTGGTTTAGGGTGTTAGACACCACTGCTGTATAACAAGCTCTAGTAAGTACACCTTACCACACACAAACTTTGGCATTCATACTTTTTTTATAGGCTCTGATAACATAGGTAATCTTAAATTCAACTACATGTATCATACAATTACAGCTGTGTGCACAGTGCCCCTCAATAGCTTTGGAAGATACAAAAAATGTATATGGTTTGTTTGTAGATATCCTGCCAAAGACTTGCCATCAAGTCTGCTTAAATTTATTCAGAATGACAAAACCAAGTCAAATATATTCAGATACAACTTCAACTACATGGTATTACAGCAATAATCAATAAACCGCGCATGGCTTTCATAAAATACATGTGTTTTGCCTTTTAATATCCTCAACATACAATCCAAGTTCCTTTCTAGCGAGTGATGAGCGAGCGATTATTGAGCAATTTTTCAGGGAGAAAAATGTTACAATTGCATGAGATGACAATGAAGTCCGCTTGTGTGTTTGTGTGTGCAGTTTGAATGCAAGTTACCATGTATACTCATAATTTATTGACAGTTGTATTATTGTATTTGTTTTCATTTTTCAAGGGACGCAGGGAAGATTAACTTTATGTTAATTGTGTTACCCTCTTAAAATAAAGTATTTATTACTATTATTACATGAACTAGACCAACACGCTAATATAAGTTGGATTTTAATAGTGTTAGCTCACAGAAACAACAGTCTGCACGTTATTGTAGACATGTCATTTCACATGGGCACATTAAAGTGATTCAAATCCAACCAGTCTTTGCTGCATCCTTACATAGAAGAAAGAAATACAATTTGTTTAGGTTTTGGTTTGACTCAAACCCACGATTTATTAATATTGCACTTGAGGTGAGCATGTTGACCGTTACACACCTGATGCAGTGCACATGTTTTCCATGTTTTTATGAATAGCATGTGTCTAATTTTGTTGAGATTTGGCTGTCTGAGCTACATGTATGTTTTGTTTTTACCTCCCTTAAGGTAAAAAACAAAAAGTAGCTCAGTGAGAGAAATCTCAAGGTGATGACATTGCGTCTACCTACAGACAACAACATCATACATTAATACAACCATAACAATTTTAATTTACCTTTATTGTTAACACATGCACCGATTTTCTCATATAAATATTACTTGACCTGACTTGGTCACTCCAGATCATGCATGTCAGGTTCTTGCAATTTTTTTTTTTATCAAACTACAATTTTGTTCCGCTACTATTATACAGTATAATTCATTGTTTTAGACCAGGGCTTCCACTACTTTGAAATCAGAGGGAGAAGTGACTTCTCTTTCAGGTGCTGACAAAAGAGAAGTGAGAGACAACAGGGAGAAGTGGTGAGAGTACAGGGAGAAGTCAAAATATTTCTCCAATTGTACCACTTTTCACATTCGCAGGGCATTATCGTGGCATTCGTATTTTATAATGTACTTGCTATGCATTAAGGTATATTCAGTAGTTGTTTAATTCCTTGTTTTTGTTATCATATCATCTCTCTGATTTACATATGTCCTTGTATTTGTTTTTTGTTTGTTTGTATTAAGTAAACCCTTTTCAGATTCTTTGTTTTGTCTTGCACAGATGATAAAGGCACATATATGATAGTCAACTATTGTCCAATAAATAATAAATAAATAAAATTGAATAATATTATATTCATCTATGTAAATAAAGCAGGACATGTATATATTACTTTTCATACCGGCTTGGGTGTATCACAAGCTGTGAAATCACTAATTATTTAATCAAATTTTAATGAGTGTATATTATTTACATTGCTTCTCTTTAATCACTGATTGATATTAATTAAGAAACTAATCATATCCACAAAGTTAACAATCCCTTTGGATAGCCGCCATCAAACCCCAAATGAATGAAATGAAACAATACCGACGTTATTTTCCCGAGTACGGATTTGTAATACAGTTTTTATATTCGTAACTGTTTCGATTACGTCCCTTTACAATGGCGGTTTGAAAAACGGAAATTTTGTAGTAAAAATATACCGATGTTTTTTAACAGTTAAAATTAGCAAAGCGACTTGGTAAAATTACAGGGTGACTTCCACTTCTCTTTTGGCACTAGTACAAAGCGAAGTGAGCAGCCACAAGGCGACTTCTTCGCCCTCTAACGTGAGCCCTGTACTGGCTGTAGACAAGGACGTATATAGAATCTTGTATACGTCCTTGTTTTAGATAAACAATAATATTCTTCTTCTTTATTCTTTACATTTCTGGCCGTCCTTCACTCCTGAAGATTATTGGCCGAGCGCCATATTAAATTTAGTTAATACATAACTTAACATTTGTACAATAAACAATGAATCAAAGGTTAAAACTATATACATTTGATAACTACTATGAGTATGAGTGATTATGGTGTGAAAATTGGAATCAAGGCAGATACTGGGATCATGCTCTTGCAACCGTCAACTGTGTCTGCAGTGGTAAATGTTGTAGACAGTTGATTCCAAAGTGTGATAGACCTGGGGAAGTATGAGTATTTGTAGCAGTCTTTTGATGTCTGTATGTGCCTGAATGAATTTGGATTTGTGTGTCTGGTTCTGGTGTCAACTGGAATGCTTTCGAGTTGATCCGGCCTGAAAACTATTCGGCCTTATGCAAATCCGGCCTTAAACAAACGCGGCCTTAGTTGATTCGGCCTTAGTTGATACGGCCTTGGTTAATTAATGCGGCCTCAGTTAAGAATGATGTGTATCTATGGATATATATGATACATACAATAAAACGACACATTGTGATGATTTGAGTAAATAATTAAGTGATGGTACTACTATTACATAGTCTGTGTTGCCATTGGAAACAACTGTCACACTCTAAAACATGCTGCTTTGGACAGACGTTCTGCTCACACACAATACAAGGAAACGACATAGTTGATAGTTTTGAAAATAGTAGGACCATCACCAAAATATGCATATATTAGTGCGGTTTCATCAAAAGAATTGGAGTACTTTTTGAGTAAATTATAGTATGGCTTCCTTTTACTTTTTGGTAGCCCTTATAATCATACTGCCAGTGCAATTATACGACTATTAAACAAATGATAATTAATTGCAAGAGAACATCTAAGGAATTTCGCTTGTTGACAGCTTGGTATATCAACCTGAATTGTTTTTCTAATCATCAACTTCAATGGAAATGATTTCCATCATTATTACCAAAAATTACTAATTAAAAAATTGTTAAAATAATAACGATTTATTATGGCTTTTCATATTGAGTTACGAGCAAATCTTGTGAAAACACTACAAGTTCCAATATTTTATTCATCATATCCATGAATATTTAAATAATATTTTAAATTTAAATAGAACTTTTATTTTTTAATTATTCTTTTCCATTTGATATAAGGCTGGATTTGCCGTAGGCCGCATACATATATGATAAGGCCGGAACATCAATTTTATATAAGGCCGCATCAACTAAGGCCGAATCAACTACGGCCGAATCTGTCATAAGGCCGAAACAACTTGTAAGGAACTGGAATTAATAGGTTTGAATATGGTATGGCAACTAAGTGGTGCATGACTTTGTAAATGAATATGAGTCTGTAACTTATGCGGCGCACCTCAAGTGGGGCCCAATTTAAGTCAGACATCATATCTGTTACAGAGCATGTATTGTGATACCCGTTACTGACATAGCGGGCTGCTCTCCATTGAATTTTTTCAATTTGAAGTTTTTGCTGTTGTGTGTGTGGGTCCCAAATGGTGTTACAATATTCCAATTTCGGTCGGACTAAAGCTTTGAATGCATGTTCTTTGATGGCTGGTGAATGTACTTTTAAATTTCTTTTAATGAATCCTAGTGACTGATTAGCTTTAGCTGTTATGGTGTTGATATGTTTGTCCCACTTTAAGTTATTCTGAATGGTAATGCCTAAATATTTTGCAGTCAGTTTTCTCTAGTGTGTGCCCATGCAATTGCTTTCTCTAGTGTGTGCCCATGCAATTGATATGTATGCGAGATTGTTTTCTGCTTTTATGTTACACTTACTACTGTGCATTTGTCTGGGTGGAAGTGCATGAGCCAGTCTTGTTCCCATTTACCTGCAGCATCGAGGTCTTGTTGGAGTTTTATTGCATCTTCTTTGTTTTTTATTTGTTTGTATATGATGCTGTCGTCTGCAAATAAACGGAGAGTGCTGTGTTGGATGTATTCTGCTAGATCGTTTATGAATATGAGAAATAATATAGGTTCAAGTACTGTTCCTTGAGGGACACCAGATGTTACAGGTATTTTGTTAGATGTTTCTCCCTCAAGGATAACCGTTTGTGTTCTGTCTGTAAGAAAGTCTTTTATCCAGTGAAAAGCGTTGCAGTTTATATCATAGTAGCTGATTTTGTACATGAGATGTTTATGCGACACTTTGTCGAAAGCCTTAGCGAAGTCCATTATTATGAGGTCAGTTTGGATGTTTTTATCTGATGATTTGGCCAGGTCTTGAATGAATGATACTAGTTGTGTTTCACAAGAACGGGATGATCTGCAATTACCATTGGTTCTTCAACGAGTGATTAGGAATTTCTCTCCTCTCTAATCTATAATTCAACATGCTTGAGTTTGGTTCTTCTTTCGAATACTGTAGTCTGTACATGTATGATAAGGCAAGGATCGTGTCCCTATAGTCCAGACAGTGACAACTGTATATAGTTTTAATTGTAAATTCAATTTGGTTATTATTACTTAATATTATCATCTACTTGGAAACTTATTTAAACTTTGGCTTCACTATTCATTGGGCATGCCGCACAAAAATCAAAATTGCATAATCTTCAATATGATGAAGGAGGCAATCATATGGCAGAAGCAGAAGCAGAAGCAGAAGTGTATCACTGAATATCATTTTTGGTTTGTGATAGACTTACCCCTAATAAACACAATTTCACCTCTCGAAAGGACATTGTCGTTAATAATTTAACATCTTCACGATTTTCAATTTTACAACTTTTTATGAATTTCTAGTATTTACAATTTCAGTGTATAAAAAAAATACTGTAGCTTATGTATTATGTTTTGTTTTCACAACTACATCGGACTATTTGATCGTGTCATTTTAAATATCACATGACTTTGGTTCACCTATAAACCAGAAATTAACAATTTACGATATAATACAATAACGGTCGTTTTTTTATTTTATTTTTTTTTTTATTAACGGTCGTTTTGATAAGAAATAGTGAACAGATAATAATAAATACATACAGTTTTATTTAGAATCTAGGCAGATACTTATTTACCTACATACGACAGATGAACATTTATAACACAGGCTCTATAGAGCTTTCTATATCGACCATGGATTATCTCCCATAGCAAGTGGAAACGTTTCTAAAATTCTGAGACTTTTTATGAAAATATTCATAGTTTCAATATTTGGATTATAAAGGAAACGGGACAGTGAGTTTATTTATTTATTGTATATAAACTGCTTTAAAGACGAATATATCAAAAGAACGTTTAAGTGATTTACAAAACCTTTGCCTTATACCCAGTGTGTATTGCCCTAGTCCTGATTACCACTCACACGACTTGTTACTACTAGTGGACGGGTCACGCTCGACGATTCTGTGAGTACAGTACAGTACAGGTCAGGTGAAACATTACGTAGACACCGTTCTATTGTGGTACAAATACAGTACAGTAAGGATAAAACATTACAATGGACGAAGGTGCGTGAAGAAAACTCACTCCGAGTTCTAAATTAAAATACTTAGAGGTAGAGAAAAATATAAGGAAGACCCATTTGGAAATAACTAAAACTATGTCAATCACTGAACTAAAGGCGTTGAAAAAGCATGAGTACAGAGACCTCATGAAAAAAGAAATGTACGATATGGTTCCCCAGCTTACTGAGACTGTTGTTCACACCGCTTGTCACTATATCTCCAACGCTGTGAGCAATCTCCGAGATGACCTTCTCAAAGAACGAAAGAGAGGTACCAAACCTTCGACTGATGGTAAAGGAGATCCTGCTGTCGATCGGATATTACCGAAAAATCTGTCTGAATCTGTTCAGAAAATGTCAGCTTCGGACGATGTTTTAGATGATACTTTTAATAGTGACTTACATGATGTTATGTTTAGCACAGATGATAGCATCACAATTGAAAAAGAAATAGCAGCCAGTAACGTTGATAAAACTACTAAAACTAAAACTAAATCAGTCCGCTGTAAGAAGCAAGATGAATTAACTACGGACACAATTGAATGTATCTGCAAGGCAACATCTAATGATCACAGTATGATCAAATGTGACTGGTGTCAAGAATGGTATCATGATTCATGTATGGGAATCAACCGTAACGATCAGATAGGATTTTGGGTCTGTGTTTTATGTAGAAAACTCCCATAGACTGTCAACAAAATTGAGTCATTACTGGAACAAGTAGTCAAGACGAATGGAGACTTGTTAGACAAACTAACAAAGAAAACTGAAGAACTCTCTTTGCTACAATCTGAAAACGATCGACTACGTACCATTGTTGACCGTTCAAATGCATGGAATACAATCTCTACGACGACAATATGTACTGAAAACGATTTATTTGATCAACCCGAAAAAGTAGATGATGGAACCGATAATAAGGCCAACAAATGTTCTAAGCAAGAACCATCTGGGACACTTTTGACTGGAAGCTCAATAATCAGAGACATAACGAAGAAAAAGTATAATTTAGATTCCGTGCCTATTTGCGTTCGCGGAGGGGTTATATCTGACATTACTGCTCAACTTCTGCAGTTACCGACCGATACAAGCCTCAAGAACATTATTCTCCAAGTAGGAAGTAATGACTGTGTAAATCACAACTTCGATATCAAAGCCTTTGGTGAAGATTATCTAAATTTGGTAAAAGTCTCAAAATCAATCTGCGAAAATGTAGTCGTATCCGGTCTTTGCCCACGACTAGATGATAGAGAGGCAAACATCAACAGAGGTAATATAATCTTGCAGAACATAGCAAATGATGAAAATTGCTACTTTGTAGATAACGACACATCATTTAGACTACTTAGTTGGTCTATCAACATTAAATTGTACCGTAATGACGGTATCCACCTAAACGAACTTGGTACTGAAAAACTTGCGAACAACTTGGACATTGTGAAAAAGGTACTTTCTTCTGATAACAATTTCACACAAAAAACTGTCAGAGAGTCTGTTAGCAATGTTAAGATTGATAGATCAAAGCAAGGTAATAAATTGTACAATGACAAACAAAGTAATGGTAAATTTCAAAATCACTCAAGAGGTAATATAAGTCATAATGATAGAAGCAATGATTTTTCAGTAGATAGCAATGCACATGTATATAGCAATCGTTGGGGCAATTCTAACAATAATAAAGATAGATACAGGTCCCACAATCTCAATAGACATGAGAAACAAACTAATTGTTGGTTCTGTAATGAAACAGGGCATACATCAGCTACTTGTAGACATGGTAAATATGTTCAATGTTTTGGATGTCGTGACTATGGTCACAAAGCCAAACATTGTACATCTCAGTAATGTGCTGGCTATGAAGGGTGTGCCGAATCAGTAGGCAGCCCCACTTCTGAAAGTCCACAGTGTTATACTTCTAATAAAAAGCGAAAGCATAAGCGAGGTGGTAAATCTAAATCTTCTTCTATAGGAAACACTGTAATCGATTTTCTGAATATGAGAGGTATTACAAGCAAGATTATAGAATTCAATCAGCATTTGCAACAGAATAAGACAGATATATTTGGCGTGGTCGAGTCATTTTTATCATCCGATGATAAACCACCAAGGCTTGATAAAAGTTACCGATGGGTAGGAAAATGTAGGAAAAACGGCTTGAAAAAGGGTGGTGTAGGGCTTTGTCTCAAATCAGACATTATGATTCTTGATGACAACCTTAACAATAGCCAACATGACGAGTATGAAAGGCTCTGGGTTCTAGTAAGATTAAATAATATAAAAGTGGCTTTGGGTGTTGCTTACTTCCCAAACGACGGGACTAGCAAACCCAAAACAGACGAACTGTTTTTCGAACTTCTGGAAAACACTTCGTCTTTTGCTAGTTCTGGGTATGAAGTGATATTAATGGGAGATTTTAACGGTAGATGTGTTACTAAATGCCCATTCTCTGACAAAAATATTCCTCATGTATTTCAATCATATAATGGTAATAGACTAAGACAGTTTATTGATGCAAGTGAATTGTGCTTAGTTAACACTATGCCATGCTGTAAAGGCATCTACACTCGAATTCTGAATAATCAAAGGTCAACGATTGATTACATTTTACTCTCAGATAACTTATCTCGTCAGGTAAAATCGGCGGCAATTGATGACGATGGTTCTTTAGATTTAAATAGTGATCATGTAGTTTTTACAATTTCCTTATTGAAAACTCATTTGAAACGAAATAAAGTTAAAGATAAAGTAAAATGGAAACTAAGTCATAATACTGACTGGGATTCTTTCCAAGAATTTCTTTGTGACCAGTTCAAAAGCTGGAACACACAGAATTTCAATGGAAATATAGAGGCAATATGGAACGATTGGCTAACCAAGGTCACAATGGCGGCTGAGAGTACCATCGGAAAAAGTAAAAGACCAACAAATTTTAGAAGTTTTTGGGACAAGGAACTTGACGCTCTCATAAAGTCACGCCGTATCGCTAATCAGTTAAAACGAATACACGATAAATCGCGTCCGCATGACTCCGAAACTGGTTTATATCTTACCGAAACGTATAAGAAACGGAAATTGCTCGTTCAAAACGCAATTAAGATGAAAGAACAGAATAGTAAAATGAAGCTGTTTAAGGATTCGTGCGCATCGTCAAAGGCAAAGTCGAAAGGGTTCTGGAGCTTTTTAAAGGGAAAGAAGTGTCATGACTATCCTGCGCATATTGTAGATCCCGATAATAAAAATAATATCTTAACGGAAGAGATTGATATTAAAATCTCTCTTCAACAGCATTTTAGTAGTATCGGTAAAAACGAACGCATTGACCCAAGTTTTAAAAGTCAAGTCAGTGATTTTGTCCATAACATCCAAACGAAAAAAAATAGCAAGCGATAATATGCTTACTCTCAAAATAACCAAGGAATCAATATCTGAAATATTACTTGGTCTAAAATCCGGTAAAGCTATGGGCTATGACGAAATTCCAAACGAGTTTCTTAGATATGGCGGAAAAGCCATGCTATCTTCATTAGTTGATCTCTTTACGGCAATTTCAGATTTCGAACAAATCCCATCTGATTGGCAAAATGGTATTATTAAACCGATTCATAAATCAGGTTCGTTATTTGAGTTGGATAATTACAGGGGGATAACATTGTCGTCTAATGTATACAAGGTTTTCTCCAAGGTGATTGAAGAGAAAATCGTGTCTTATCTGGAGGATAACAATATTCTGGGTGAATCACAGGGAGCTTTTAGAAAAAATAGGAGACTCGAGGACCATGTCTTTACTCTACAGGGTATCTGTTCTCTACAAAAAAAGAAGAGAAAGAATACCTATCTCGCCTTTCTTGACTTGTCGAAAGCTTTCGACAGAGTGTGGAGGGAGGGTCTTTTTTTTATCTCTTATGGCAAAATGGTATCCAAGGTAAATGTTGGCGCTTGTTATGGTCCCTTTATAAGGAAGTCAACAACCGTGTCCTTTTCGGTAATTACGAATCGGACTGGTTTAGTCAGGATTATGGTGTAAAACAGGGATGTGTCTTGTCTCCAACATTGTTTTCTATTCTCATGAATGATCTTGTTAGTATGTTAGATAAAGCGGGTGTTGGTGTCCAAGTTTCAAACCAATTAATCAATTCGCTGCTCTTTGCCGATGATATAACTTTGATTGCCAACTCAGAGCAAGAGCTTAATACACTATTAGACATTACGTCAAAGTTCGCAGATAAGTGGAACTTAAAATTTAACGACACTAAATCTAAGGTAATGGTAGTCGGCAAACGGATTGACAGAGAAAAAGTATGGAAATTAGGTGATAACTGTATCCACGAAACAAACGAATATAAATATCTGGGAGCATATGTAACAAGAACTCTGAAATCAAACTATCATGTCCAAACGTATGTCAAAGATAATATGAATAACAAAATTAATGTCGTGTCCCGTATTCTTGCTGAACACGGCAATTTTAATCGTGTTGAGTTCGGAGACGCGTTATGGAATTCAGTTCTCCGACCTTCAATTTCACATTGTTGTGGAGCTTGGCTTACATCCTCTAAAGTAAACGAAGATTTGTTAAGTAGCATACAATTTCGAGCGGCGAAGATCATAATGAAAACAAAGGTGAATATGTCTAAAGCAGCTCTTCTTATCGAGCTTGGGTGGGAACCTATCAATGATTTTTTGAATAGACAGAGAGCCTCATATTTTTCTTATATAAATAACTTACCAAATAAAAGACTCTGCAAGATAGTTTTTGATGAGATGCACGCTTTTTCCGCTCATGCTTGGGACTACTTACCTGCTTTGAAAACCGTATTTGAATCAGTAGGACTTGACTATTTGTATCATGTAAACGACTTTAACAAAGAAAGGTTTAATGCTTTAATGGGTCAGTTCTCCTCCACAAAACTAAGAAGAGAAATCATGAGTAAAAGTTCTCTTCGTGAATATATTACATTCTATAGACACAAAGGGAAGCAACCCTATCTCGAAGATATGAGAGATTTTGAGGGATCTAGACTTAAACTTCTTTGTCGAACCAATTCGCTGTGCTTAAATAATTTGCTAAATAAAATGAGTTTAAAAAACAGTAACAAATGCTCTCTATGTGACTGTAATGTAGTAGAAGATTTATGTCATTTCCTCTTGTTATGTCCTGCATTAGAAAGAGTAAGAAGGCCTCTTTTAAATGATATCTCGTTTAACACTGTGGAACTCGATTTTGTGGACCTACCTAATTATATAAAAATTAAATTGTTGATTGGAGATTGTGGTTTTTATATAAATGAAATTGAAGGCATGTATTTAGATGGAATTGGAAGAAATCTTTTAAAGAAGTTATACCATGAAAGAAATATAATTTTAGCACAATCAAATGTTTTATGACTTAACTCGTTGTTTCTTTTTTCTAGTATTTTTATAGATATCACTTGTTTTATTCATCATGTATGTTTGTATTCAACTATTGTCTGTATTTTACTTTAAGACATGTTTTATACATTATATAGATTTTTGTAGTTTTATGTATAGGATGACTTTTTATGTATTGCCAATTTAATAGTATACTTGAATTGAAATACTAATTTCACACTATGAACATTTTATTCTACATATTTTCGCTTCTATACTATGTGTCATTTGTAAATATAACTTTGTATCTAATGGACGCAGCCACTATTACCCCGGTAGTGGTTGCCCCCGTTGTAAAGGGGTAGATTTCCAAATAAAAAATATATATATATATATATTAAATAACGATAGAAATATATACAGCGTCAATAAAAAAATAAATACATTAAGCAAATCATAATTAAATACACAACAAATAAAACAGAATCAACTATCTAATATGTAGCAAGCCATATGACAGCTTAAGAGACTATCTAAAATGAAGCACGAACTTAGTACTTTATAAAATAATCACAATAAGACTTCAGAGAACGGGAGACTGTGGAATCAAATAAAAAAGTTGTCTGAAATGTACCGTGAATAATTAAAACATTGATTGCCATATTCACTGTAAGAGTTCGTAAAATCACGTTAAAATCTGGATTCTATTTTATAATAACACACTTATTTAATCCTTTGATGCTGTTCTGGTGGAATGGTATTTTTGTTCTTTCAATTTTGCAATCCACTTGTCTATTAATGAATATTGTACGTGTACACTCGTTAGTAACTAGAGTATTCATTTTATACCATCTATAAGAGATAATACACATTGTTTTCTTTTGTTAATGCTTACCTTTCTTGTTGGAGACTCAGTATAGGTGTCAAACCAGTAATTCAACCAATCAGAGCAAGTAGTCCCTTTTAAAGAAAAAAGTTCCTTTCACTTTGTTGTATTGTGACAAATACTGAATGGAATGGAATAATTAAATTGATAATTGAAGTTAAATGTATAAGGATTATTTTGAGCCCAAATTTGATTGATTTAGTTGTATTTTAATATGAATATGGAGGATTTGATGCATGACCTATGAATAGGGAATTTCTGGGGGATGACGGAGCTATTTTTAGAGTAGGTATTTTCCATAGCCTGGCATTTCACTGCAAGACTTTAAACATGGCCTGATATTTTGACAGAACGTACTGAGAGGAATCATGGACGTTTCAGAAAATGTATGGTCTTCGAAAGGTTAAACTTAAGATAAAATGGCCAGGTAGGCTCGAAAAAACACAAATTTAGTAGAAAACCTTAAAGAAATTAATTATAGGTTTCACACCTGTAACAGTAGCACGTTACAAAAAATATCTTGTGAATTGCAATTTTTTTTTTTAATTAGAGTTGTCTTTCTTTTGATATACATTGTATCGTATTTTTGTATCATGCTCCCAATTACTTTGTTGTAATTTCTACTTATATTGCCTAAAATATTTCAATATGTTTCAATAGATAACTACATGCATGTTCGAGTACAAATAAACATATTCTATTTTATTCTATTCTATGTATAACATAACAGACAGACGCATTTAGAATATACACGAAGATCAATTGGACAATCGAAATACAAATATTCATAACAGTGCATATACCAAAGTAATAAAGGACCGCCACATTTTCAAGCGAGCTATTTTAATTGAGTCATATGGCTTAATATTGTGTTTCTTTTATTTTATATGTCATTCTTATATTTCACTTATAATTAAGTTCAATTAAAATAATGTGATACATTGTATATAATTTTGCTTTAATGAAGAATGACACAATTGTTTCTGTGATAATATGTTATGACATTTATCACAGTGACATTTAGGATATGTTTTTTTATTCTTTGATGAAAATGACTTATATTTAATGTTCGTGTATGATTTATGCTCATTTTAATATAGTTGTTTATTTATGATTATTAGAGCAAACATTGGTACCCCGCTGATGTTTGCCCCCGTTGTAAAGGGGTAGTTTCTGAATAATATATATAACAGCTCTAAAATCTAATTCTAACACTGTTTAAATTAAACCAAACAGTGTTAGAATTAGATTTTAGAGCTGTCAATTTTTTGTTCTTCCATCGACGGGATTTGAACCCACACCATTGATACACTGCAGCACCATTCACTTAGCCTTACGTCCAGCGCCCTAGACCACTCGACCACATCCACTCCCTATATATATATTCAAGTTGTGACTGTCCCAAACCAGGACCTGAACTTCCAACGTCATATGTTGTTGTCCCTCTCTTTTGTCTTCAGCGAGTTAAGGTGAGAGGTGATTGTTACTCTTGTTGAGTGAGTTATGGTGAGAGGTGATTGTTACTCTTGTTGAGCGAGTTATGGTGAGAGGTGATTGTTACTCTTGTTGAGTGAGTTATGGTGAGAGGTGATTGTTACTCTTGTTGAGCGAGTTAAGGTAAGAGGTGATTGTTACTCTTGTTGAGTGAGTTATGGTGAGAGGATTGTTACTCTTGTTGAGTGAGTTAAGGTGAGAGGTGATTGTTACTCTTGTTGAGTGAGTTATGGTGAGAGGTGATTGTTACTCTTGTTGAGTGAGTTAAGGTGAGAGGTGATTGTTACTTTTGTTGAGAGAGTTAAGGTGAGAAGTGATTGTTACTCTTGGTGAGCGAGTTAAGGTGAGGGGTGATTGTTACTCTTGTTGAGTGAGTTAAGGTGAGAGGTGATTGTTACTCTTGTTGAGCGAGTTAAGGTGAGAGGTGATTGTTACTCTGGTTGAGCGAGTTAGGGTGAGGGATGATTGTTACTCTTGTTGAGCGAGCTAAGGTGAGAGGTGATTGTTACTCTTGTTGAGCGAGTTAAGGTGAGAGGTGATTGTTACTCTTGTTGAGCGAGTTATGGTGAGAGGTGATTGTTACTCTTGTTGAACGAGTTAAGGTGAGGGGTTTTTGTTACTCTTGTTGAGCGAGTTAAGGTGAGAGGTGATTGTTACTCTTGTTGAGCGAGTTAAGGTGAGAGCTGATTGTTACTCTTTTTGAGCGAGTTAAGGTGAGAGGTGATTGTTACTCTTGTTGAGCGAGTTAAGGTGAGAGGTGATTGTTGCTCTTGTTGAGCGAGTTAAGGTGAGAGGTGATTGTTACTCTTGTTGAGCGAGTTAAGGTGAGAGGTGATTGTTACTCTTGTTGAGTGAGTTAAGGTGAGAGGTGATTGTTACTCTTGTTGAACGAGTTAAGGTGAGAGGTGATTGTTACTCTTGGTGAGCGAGTTAAGGTGAGAGGTAATTGTTACTCTTGTTGAGCGAGTTAAGGTGAGAGGTGATTGTTACTGTTGTTGAGCGAGTTAAGGTGAGAGGTGATTGTTACTCTTGTTGAGCGAGTTAAGGTAAGAGGTGATTGTTACTCTTGTTCAGTGAGTTAAGGTGAGAGATGATTGTTACTCTTGTTGAGTGAGTTAAGGTCAGAGGTGATTGTTACTCTTGTTGAGCGAGTTAAGATGAGAGGTGATTGTTACTCTTGTTGAGTGAGTTAAGGTGAGAGGTGATTGTTGCTCTTGTTGAGCGAGTTAAGGTGAGAGGTGATTGTTACTCTTGTTGAGCGAGTTAAGGTGAGAGGTGATTGTTACTCTTGTTGAGCGAGTTAAGGTGAGAGGTGATTGTTACTCTTGTTGAGTGAGTTAAGGTGAGAGGTGATTTTTACTCTTGTTGAGCGAGTTAAGGTGAGAGGTGATTGTTACTCTTGTTGAGCGAGTTATGGTGAGAGGTGATTGTTACTCTTGTTGAGTGAGATATGGTGAGAGGTGATTGTTACTCTTGTTGATCGAGTTAAGGTAAGAGGTGATTGTTACTCTTGTTGAGTGAGTTATGGTGAGAGGATTGTTACTCTTGTTGAGTGAGTTAAGGTGAGAGGTGATTGTTACTCTTGTTGAGTGAGTTATGGTGAGAGGTGATTGTTACTCTTGTTGAGTGAGTTAAGGTGAGAGGTGATTGTTACTCTTGTTGAGCGAGTTAAGGTGAGAGGTGAGTGTTGCTCTTGTTGAGCGAGTTAAGGTGAAGGGTGATTGTTACTCTTGTTGAGCGAGTTAAGGTGAGAGGTGATTGTTACTCTTGTTGAGTGAGTTAAGGTGAGAGGTGATTGTTACTCTTGTTGAGCGAGTTAAGGTGAGAGGTGATTGTTACTCTAGGTGAGCGAGTTAAGGTGAGAGGTAATTGTTACTCTTGTTGAGCGAGTTAAGGTGAGAGGTGATTGTTACTCTTGTTGAGCGAGTTAAGGTGAGAGGTGATTGTTACTCTTGTTGAGCGAGTTAAGGTAAGAGGTGATTGTTACTCTTGTTGAGTGAGTTAAGGTGAGAGATGATTGTTACTCTTGTTGAGTGAGTTAAGGTCAGAGGTGATTGTTACTCTTGTTGAGCGAGTTAAGATGAGAGGTGATTGTTACTCTTGTTGAGTGAGTTAAGGTGAGAAGTGATTGTTGCTCTTGTTGAGCGAGTTAAGGTCAGAGGTGATTGTTACTCTTGTTGAGCGAGTTAAGGTGAGAGGTGATTGTTACTCTTGTTGAGCGAGTTAAGGTGAGAGGTGATTGTTACTCTTGTTGAGTGAGTTAAGGTGAGAGGTGATTTTTACTCTTGTTGAGCGAGTTAAGGTGAGAGGTGATTGTTACTCTTGATGAGCGAGTTAAGGTGAGAGGTGATTGTTACTCTTGGTGAGCGAGTTAAGGTGAGAGGTGATTGTTACTCTTGTTGAGCGAGTTAAGGTGAGAGGTGATTGTTACTCTTGTTGAGCGAGTTAAGGTGAGAAGTGATTGTTACTCTTGTTGAGCGAGTTAAGGTAAGAGGTGATTGTTACTCTTGTTGAGTGAGTTAAGGTGAGAGATGATTGTTACTCTTGTTGAGTGAGTTAAGGTCAGAGGTGATTGTTACTCTTGTTGAGCGAGTTAAGGTGAGAGGTGATTGTTACTCTTGTTGAGCGAGTTAAGGTGAGAGGTGATTGTTACTCTTGTTGAGCGAGTTGAGGTGAGAGGTGATTGTTACTCTTGTTGAGCGAGTTGAGTTGACAGGTGATTGCTACTCTTGTTGAGCGAGTTAAGGTGAGAGGTGATTGTTACTCTTGTTGAGCGAGTTAAGGTGAGAGGTGATTGTTACTCTTGGTGAGCGAGTTAAGATGAGAGGTGATTGTTACTCTTGTTGAGTGAGTTACGATGAGAGGTGATTGTTGCTCTTGTTGAGCGAGTTAAGGTGAGAGGTGATTGTTACTCTTGTTGAGCGAGTTAAGGTGAGAGGTGATTGTTACTCTTGTTGAGCGAGTTAAGGTGAGAGGTGATTGTTACTCTTGTTGAGTGAGTTAAGGTGAGAGGTGATTTTTACTCTTGTTGAGCGAGTTAAGGTGAGAGGTGATTGTTACTCTTGGTGAGCGAGTTAAGGTGAGAGGTGATTGTTACTCTTGGTGAGTGAGTTAAGGTCAGAGGTGATTGTTACTCTTGTTGAGCGAGTTAAGGTGAGAGGTGATTGTTACTCTTGTTGAGCGAGTTAAGGTGAGAGGTGATTGTTACTCTTGTTGAGCGAGTTAAGGTGAGAGGTGATTGTTACTCTTGTTGAGCGAGTTAAGGTGAGAGGTGATTGTTACTCTTGTTGAGCGAGTTGAGGTGAGAGGTGATTGTTACTCTTGTTGAGCGAGTTGAGTTGACAGGTGATTGCTACTCTTGTTGAGCGAGTTAAGGTGAGAGGTGATTGTTACTCTTGTTGAGCGAGTTAAGGTGAGAGGTGATTGTTACTCTTGGTGAGCGAGTTAAGATGAGAGGTGATTGTTACTCTTGTTGAGTGAGTTACGATGAGAGGTGATTGTTGCTCTTGTTGAGCGAGTTAAGGTGAGAGGTGATTGTTACTCTTGTTGAGCGAGTTAAGGTGAGAGGTGATTGTTACTCTTGTTGAGCGAGTTAAGGTGAGAGGTGATTGTTACTCTTGTTGAGTGAGTTAAGGTGAGAGGTGATTTTTACTCTTGTTGAGCGAGTTAAGGTGAGAGGTGATTGTTACTCTTGGTGAGCGAGTTAAGGTGAGAGGTGATTGTTACTCTTGGTGAGCGAGTTAAGGTGAGAGGTGATTGTTACTCTTGTTGAGCGAGTTAAGGTGAGAGGTGATTGTTACTCTTGTTGAGCGAGTTAAGGTGAGAAGTGATTGTTACTCTTGTTGAGCGAGTTAAGGTAAGAGGTGATTGTTACTCTTGTTGAGTGAGTTAAGGTGAGAGATGATTGTTACTCTTGTTGAGTGAGTTAAGGTCAGAGGTGATTGTTACTCTTGTTGAGCGAGTTAAGGTGAGAGGTGATTGTTACTCTTGTTGAGCGAGTTAAGGTGAGAGGTGATTGTTACTCTTGTTGAGCGAATTGAGGTGAGAGGTGATTGTTACTCTTGTTGAGCGAGTTGAGGTGACAGGTGATTGCTACTCTTGTTGAGCGAGTTAAGGTGAGAGGTGATTGTTACTCTTGTTGAGCGAGTTAAGGTGAGAGGTGATTGTTACTCTTGTTGAGCGAGTTGAGGTGAGAGGTGATTGTTACTCTTGTTGAGCGAATTGAGTTGACAGGTGATTGCTACTCTTGTTGAGCGAGTTAAGGTGAGAGGTGATTGTTACTCTTGTTGAGCGAGTTAAGGTGAGAGGTGATTGTTACTCTTGGTGAGCGAGTTAAGATGAGAGGTGATTGTTACTCTTGTTGAGTGAGTTACGGTGAGAGGTGATTGTTGCTCTTGTTGAGCGAGTTAAGGTGAGAGGTGATTGTTACTCTTGTTGAGCGAGTTAAGGTGAGAGGTGATTGTTACTCTTGTTGAGCGAGTTAAGGTGAGAGGTGATTGTTACTCTTGTTGAGTGAGTTAAGGTGAGAGGTGATTTTTACTCTTGTTGAGCGAGTTAAGGTGAGAGGTGATTGTTACTCTTGGTGAGCGAGTTAAGGTGAGAGGTGATTGTTACTCTTGGTGAGCGAGTTAAGGTGAGAGGTGATTGTTACTCTTGTTGAGCGAGTTAAGGTGAGAGGTGATTGTTACTCTTGTTGAGCGAGTTAAGGTGAGAAGTGATTGTTACTCTTGTTGAGCGAGTTAAGGTAAGAGGTGATTGTTACTCTTGTTGAGTGAGTTAAGGTGAGAGATGATTGTTACTCTTGTTGAGTGAGTTAAGGTCAGAGGTGATTGTTACTCTTGTTGAGCGAGTTAAGGTGAGAGGTGATTGTTACTCTTGTTGAGCGAGTTAAGGTGAGAGGTGATTGTTACTCTTGTTGAGCGAGTTGAGGTGAGAGGTGATTGTTACTCTTGTTGAGCGAGTTGAGGTGACAGGTGATTGCTACTCTTGTTGAGCGAGTTAAGGTGAGAGGTGATTGTTACTCTTGTTGAGCGAGTTAAGGTGAGAGGTGATTGTTACTCTTGGTGAGCGAGTTAAGGTGAGAGGTGATTGTTACTCTTGTTGAGCGAGTTAAGGTGAGAGGTGATTGTTACTCTTGTTGAGCGAGTTAAGGTGAGAGGTGATTGTTACTCTTGTTAAGCGAGTTAAGGTGAGAGGTGATTGTTACTCTTGTTGAGGAGTTAAGGTCAGAGGTGATTGTTACTCTTTTTGAGCAAGTTATGGTCAGAGGTGATTGTTACTCTTGTTGAGCGAGTTAAGGTAAGAGGTGATTGTTACTCTTGTTGAGCGAGTTAAGGTGAGAGGTGATTGTTACTCTTGTTGAGCGAGTTAAGGTGAGAGGTGATTGTTACACTTGTTGAGCGAGTTAAGGTGAGAGGTGATTGTTACTCTTGTTGAGAGAGTTAAGGTGAGAGGTGATTGTTACTCTTGTTGAGCGAGTTGAGGTGAGAGGTGATTGTTTCTCTTGTTGAGCGAGTTAAGGTGAGAGGTGATTGTTACTCTTGTTGAGCGAGTTAAGGTGAGAGGTGATTGTTACTCTTGTTGAGCGAGTTAAGGTGAGAGGTGATTGTTACTCTTGTTGAGCGAGTTAAGGTCAGAGATGATTGTTACTCCTGTTGAGCGAGTTAAGGTGAGGGGTGATCGTTACTCTTGTTGAGCGAGTTAAGGTGAGAGGTGATTGTTACTCTTGTTGAGCGAGTTAAGGTGAGAGGTGATTGTTACTCTTGTTGAGCGAGTTAAGGTGAGAGGTGATTGTTACTCTTGTTGAGCGAGTTAAGATGAGGGGTGATTGTTACTCTTGTTGAGCGAGTTAAGGTGAGAGGTGATTGTTACTCTTGTTGAGCAAGTTAAGATGAGAGGTGATTGTTACTCTTGTTGAGCGAGTTAAGGTGAGAGGTGATTTTTACTCTTGTTGAGCGAGTTAAGGTGAGATGTGATTGTTACTCTTGTTGAGTGAGTTAAGGTGAGGGGTGATTGTTACTCTTGTTGAGTGAGTTAAGGTGAGAGGTGATTGTTACTCTTGTTGAGCGAGTTAAGGTGAGAGGTGATTGTTACTCTTGTTGAGAGAGTTAAGGTGAAAGGTGATTGTTACTCTTGTTGAGCGAGTTAAGGTGAGAGGTGATTGTTACTCTTGTTGAGTGAGTTAAGGTGAGAGGTGATTGTTACTCTTGTTGAGTGAGTTGAGGTGAGAGGTGATTGTTACTCTTGTTGAGCGAGTTAAGGTGAGAGGTGATTGTTACTCTTCTTGAGCGAGGTAAGGTGAGAGGTGATTGTTACTGTTGTTGAGCGAGTTAAGGTGAGAGGTGATTGTTACTCTTGTTGAGCGAGTTAAGGTCAGAGATGATTGTTACTCCTGTTGAGCGAGTTAAGGTGAGGGGTGATCGTTACTCTTATTGAGCGAGTTAAGGTGAGAGGTGATTGTTACTCTTGTTGAGCGAGTTAAGGTGAGAGGTGATTGTTACTCATGTTGAGCGAGTTAAGGTGAGAGGTGATTGTTACTCTTGTTGAGCGAGTTAAGGTGAGGGGTGATTGTTACTCTTGTTGAGCGAGTTAAGGTGAGAGGTGATTGTTACTCTTGTTGAGCGAGTTAAGGAGAGAGGTGATTGTTACTCTTGTTGAGCGAGTTAAGGTGAGAGGTGATTGTTACTCTTGTTGAGCGAGTTAAGGTGAGAGGTGATTGTTACACTTGTTGAGTGAGTTAAGGTGAGAGGTGATTGTTACTCTTGTTGAGTGAGTTAAGGTGAGAGGTGATTGTTACTCTTGTTGAGCGAGTTAAGGTGAGAGGTGATTATTACTCTTGTTGAGCGAGTTAAGGTGAGAGGTGATTGTTACTCTTGTTGAGCGAGTTAAGGTGAGAGGTGATTGTTACACTTGTTGAGCGAGTTAAGGTGAGATGTGATTGTTACTCTTGGTGAGCGAGTTAAGGTGAGAGGTGATTGTTACTCTTGTTGAGCGAGTTAAGGTGAGAGGTGATTGTTACTCTTGTTGAGCGAGTTAAGGTGAGAGGTGATTGTTACTCTTGTTGAGCGAGTTAAGGTGAGAGGTGATTGTTACTCTTGTTGAGCGAGTTAAGGTGAGAGGTGATTGTTACTCTTGTTGAGCGAGTTAAGGTGAGAGGTGATTGTTACTCTTGTTGAGCGAGTTAAGGTGAGAGGTGATTGTTACTGTTGTTGAGCGAGTTAAGGTGAGAGGTGATTGTTACTCTTGTTGAGCGAGTTAAGGTCAGAGATGATTGTTACTCCTGTTGAGCGAGTTAAGGTGAGGGGTGATCGTTACTCTTGTTGAGCGAGTTAAGGTGAGAGGTGATTGTTACTCTTGTTGAGCGAGTTAAGGTGAGAGGTGATTGTTACTCATGTTGGGCGAGTTAAGGTGAGAGGTGATTGTTACTCTTATTGAGCGAGTTAAGGTGAGGGGTGATTGTTACTCTTGTTGAGGAAGTTAAGGTGAGAGGTGATTGTTACTCTTGTTGAGCGAGTTAAGGTGAGAGGTGATTGTTACTCTTGTTGAGCGAGTTAAGGTGAGAGGTGATTGTTACTCTTGTTGAGCGAGTTAAGGTGAGAGGTGATTGTTACTCTTGTTGAGTGAGTTAAGATGAGAGGTGATTGTTACTCTTGTTGAGTGAGTTAAGGTGAGAGGTGATTGTTACTCTTGTTGAGCGAGTTAAGGTGAGAGGTGATTATTACTCTTGTTGAGAGAGTTAAGGTGAGAGGTGATTGTTACTCTTGTTGAGTGAGTTAAGGTGAGAGGTGATTGTTACTCTTGTCGAGCGAGTTAAGGTGAGAGGTGATTGTTACTCTTGTTGAGCGAATTTAGGTGAGGGGTGATTGTTACTCTTGTTGAGCGAGTTAAGGTGAGAGGTGATTGTTACTCTTGTTGAGCGAGTTAAGGTGAGAGGTGATTGTTACTCTTGTTGAGCGAGTTAAGATGAGAGGTGATTGTTACTCTTGTTGAGCGAGTTAAGATGAGGGGTGATTGTTACTCTTGTTGGGCGAGTTAAGGTGAGGGGTGATTGTTACTCTTGTTGAGCGAATTAAGGTGAGAGGTGATTGTTACTCTTGGTGAGCGAGTTGAGGTGAGAGGTGATTGTTACTCTTGGTGAGCGAGTTAAGGTGAGAGGTGATTGTTACTCTTGTTGAGCGAGTTAAGGTGAGAGGTGATTGTTACTCTTGTTGAGCGAGTTGAGGTGAGAGGTGATTGTTACTCTTGTTGAGCGAGTTGAGTTGACAGGTGATTGCTACTCTTGTTGAGCGAGTTAAGGTGAGAGGTGATTGTTACTCTTGTTGAGCGAGTTAAGGTGAGAGGTGATTGTTACTCTTGGTGAGCGAGTTAAGATGAGAGGTGATTGTTACTCTTGTTGAGTGAGTTACGGTGAGAGGTGATTGTTGCTCTTGTTGAGCGAGTTAAGGTGAGAGGTGATTGTTACTCTTGTTGAGCGAGTTAAGGTGAGAGGTGATTGTTACTCTTGTTGAGCGAGTTAAGGTGAGAGGTGATTGTTACTCTTGTTGAGTGAGTTAAGGTGAGAGGTGATTTTTACTCTTGTTGAGCGAGTTAAGGTGAGAGGTGATTGTTACTCTTGGTGAGCGAGTTAAGGTGAGAGGTGATTGTTACTCTTGGTGAGCGAGTTAAGGTGAGAGGTGATTGTTACTCTTGTTGAGCGAGTTAAGGTGAGAGGTGATTGTTACTCTTGTTGAGCGAGTTAAGGTGAGAAGTGATTGTTACTCTTGTTGAGCGAGTTAAGGTAAGAGGTGATTGTTACTCTTGTTGAGTGAGTTAAGGTGAGAGATGATTGTTACTCTTGTTGAGTGAGTTAAGGTGAGAGGTGATTGTTACTCTTGTTGAGCGAGTTAAGGTGAGAGGTGATTGTTACTCTTGTTAAGCGAGTTAAGGTGAGAGGTGATTGTTACTCTTGTTGAGGAGTTAAGGTCAGAGGTGATTGTTACTCTTTTTGAGCAAGTTATGGTCAGAGGTGATTGTTACTCTTGTTGAGCGAGTTAAGGTAAGAGGTGATTGTTACTCTTGTTGAGCGAGTTAAGGTGAGAGGTGATTGTTACTCTTGTTGAGCGAGTTAAGGTGAGAGGTGATTGTTACACTTGTTGAGCGAGTTAAGGTGAGAGGTGATTGTTACTCTTGTTGAGCGAGTTAAGGTGAGAGGTGATTGTTACTCTTGTTGAGCGAGTTGAGGTGAGAGGTGATTGTTTCTCTTGTTGAGCGAGTTAAGGTGAGAGGTGATTGTTACTCTTGTTGAGCGAGTTAAGGTGAGAGGTGATTGTTACTCTTGTTGAGCGAGTTAAGGTGAGAGGTGATTGTTACTCTTGTTGAGCGAGTTAAGGTCAGAGATGATTGTTACTCCTGTTGAGCGAGTTAAGGTGAGGGGTGATCGTTACTCTTGTTGAGCGAGTTAAGGTGAGAGGTGATTGTTACTCTTGTTGAGCGAGTTAAGGTGAGAGGTGATTGTTACTCTTGTTGAGCGAGTTAAGGTGAGAGGTGATTGTTACTCTTGTTGAGCGAGTTAAGATGAGGGGTGATTGTTACTCTTGTTGAGCGAGTTAAGGTGAGAGGTGATTGTTACTCTTGTTGAGCAAGTTAAGATGAGAGGTGATTGTTACTCTTGTTGAGCGAGTTAAGGTGAGAGGTGATTTTTACTCTTGTTGAGCGAGTTAAGGTGAGATGTGATTGTTACTCTTGTTGAGTGAGTTAAGGTGAGGGGTGATTGTTACTCTTGTTGAGTGAGTTAAGGTGAGAGGTGATTGTTACTCTTGTTGAGCGAGTTAAGGTGAGAGGTGATTGTTACTCTTGTTGAGAGAGTTAAGGTGAAAGGTGATTGTTACTCTTGTTGAGCGAGTTAAGGTGAGAGGTGATTGTTACTCTTGTTGAGTGAGTTATGGTGAGAGGTGATTGTTACTCTTGTTGAGTGAGTTAAGGTGAGAGGTGATTGTTACTCTTGTTGAGTGAGTTGAGGTGAGAGGTGATTGTTACTCTTGTTGAGCGAGTTAAGGTGAGAGGTGATTGTTACTCTTCTTGAGCGAGGTAAGGTGAGAGGTGATTGTTACTGTTGTTGAGCGAGTTAAGGTGAGAGGTGATTGTTACTCTTGTTGAGCGAGTTAAGGTCAGAGATGATTGTTACTCCTGTTGAGCGAGTTAAGGTGAGGGGTGATCGTTACTCTTGTTGAGCGAGTTAAGGTAAGAGGTGATTGTTACTCTTGTTGAGCGAGTTAAGGTGAGAGGTGATTGTTACTCATGTTGAGCGAGTTAAGGTGAGAGGTGATTGTTACTCTTGTTGAGCGAGTTAAGGTGAGGGGTGATTGTTACTCTTGTTGAGCGAGTTAAGGTGAGAGGTGATTGTTACTCTTGTTGAGCGAGTTAAGGAGAGAGGTGATTGTTACTCTTGTTGAGCGAGTTAAGGTGAGAGGTGATTGTTACTCTTGTTGAGCGAGTTAAGGTGAGAGGTGATTGTTACACTTGTTGAGTGAGTTAAGGTGAGAGGTGATTGTTACTCTTGTTGAGTGAGTTAAGGTGAGAGGTGATTGTTACTCTTGTTGAGCGAGTTAAGGTGAGAGGTGATTATTACTCTTGTTGAGCGAGTTAAGGTGAGAGGTGATTGTTACTCTTGTTGAGCGAGTTAAGGTGAGAGGTGATTGTTACACTTGTTGAGCGAGTTAAGGTGAGATGTGATTGTTACTCTTGGTGAGCGAGTTAAGGTGAGAGGTGATTGTTACTCTTGTTGAGCGAGTTAAGGTGAGAGGTGATTGCTACTCTTGTTGAGCGAGTTAAGGTGAGAGGTGATTGTTACTCTTGTTGAGCGAGTTAAGGTGAGAGGTGATTGTTACTCTTGTTGAGCGAGTTAAGGTGAGAGGTGATTGTTACTCTTGTTGAGCGAGTTAAGGTGAGAGGTGATTGTTACTCTTGTTGAGCGAGTTAAGGTGAGAGGTGATTGTTACTGTTGTTGAGCGAGTTAAGGTGAGAGGTGATTGTTACTCTTGTTGAGCGAGTTAAGGTCAGAGATGATTGTTACTCCTGTTGAGCGAGTTAAGGTGAGGGGTGATCGTTACTCTTGTTGAGCGAGTTAAGGTGAGAGGTGATTGTTACTCTTGTTGAGCGAGTTAAGGTGAGAGGTGATTGTTACTCATGTTGGGCGAGTTAAGGTGAGAGGTGATTGTTACTCTTGTTGAGCGAGTTAAGGTGAGGGGTGATTGTTACTCTTGTTGAGGAAGTTAAGGTGAGAGGTGATTGTTACTCTTGTTGAGCGAGTTAAGGTGAGAGGTGATTGTTACTCTTGTTGAGCGAGTTAAGGTGAGAGGTGATTGTTACTCTTGTTGAGCGAGTTAAGGTGAGAGGTGATTGTTACTCTTGTTGAGTGAGTTAAGGTGAGAGGTGATTGTTACTCTTGTTGAGTGAGTTAAGGTGAGAGGTGATTGTTACTCTTGTTGAGCGAGTTAAGGTGAGAGGTGATTATTACTCTTGTTGAGAGAGTTAAGGTGAGAGGTGATTGTTACTCTTGTTGAGTGAGTTAAGGTGAGAGGTGATTGTTACTCTTGTCGAGCGAGTTAAGGTGAGAGGTGATTGTTACTCTTGTTGAGCGAATTTAGGTGAGGGGTGATTGTTACTCTTGTTGAGCGAGTTAAGGTGAGAGGTGATTGTTACTCTTGTTGAGCGAGTTAAGGTGAGAGGTGATTGTTACTCTTGTTGAGCGAGTTAAGATGAGAGGTGATTGTTACTCTTGTTGAGCGAGTTAAGATGAGGGGTGATTGTTACTCTTGTTGGGCGAGTTAAGGTGAGGGGTGATTGTTACTCTTGTTGAGCGAATTAAGGTGAGAGGTGATTGTTACTCTTGGTGAGCGAGTTGAGGTGAGAGGTGATTGTTACTCTTGGTGAGCGAGTTAAGGTGAGAGGTGATTGTTACTCTTGTTGAGCGAGTTAAGGTGAGAGGTGATTGTTACTCTTGTTGAGCGAGTTAAGGTGAGAGGTGATCGTTACTCTTGTTGACCGAGTTAAGGTGAGAGGTGATTGTTACTCTGGTTGAGCGAGTTAGGGTGAGGGATGATTGTTACTCTTGTTGAGCGAGCTAAGGTGAGAGGTGATTGTTACTCTTGTTGAGCGAGTTAAGGTGAGAGGTGATTGTTACTCTTGTTGAGCGAGTTATGGTGAGAGGTAATTGTTACTCTTGTTGAACGAGTTAAGGTGAGGGGTGATTGTTACTCTTGTTGAGCGAGTTAAGGTGAGAGGTGATTGTTACTCTTGTTGAGCGAGTTAAAGTGAGAGGTGATTGTTACTCTTGTTGAGCGAGTTAAGGTGAAAGGTGATTGTTACTCTTGTTGAGCGAGTTGAGGTGAGAGGTGATTGTTACTCTTGTTGAGCGAGTTAAGGTGAGAGGTGATTGTTACTCTTGTTGAGCGAGTTAAGGTGAGAGGTGATTGTTACTCTTGTTGAGAGAGTTAAGGTGAGAGGTGATTGTTACTCTTGTTGAGTGAGTTAAGGTGAGAGGTGATTGTTACTCTTGGTGAGCGAGTTAAGGTGAGAGGTGATTGTTACTCTTGGTGAGCGAGTTAAGGTGAGAGATGATTGTTACTCTTGTTGAGAGAGTTAAGGTGAAAGGTGATTGTTACTCTTGTTGAGCGAGTTAAGGTGAGAGGTGATTGTTGCTCTTGTTTAGCGAGTTAAGGTGAGAGGTGATTGTTACTCTTGTTGAGCGAGTTAAGGTGAGAGGTGATTGTTACTCTTGTTGAGCGAGTTGAGGTGAGAGGTGATTGTTACTCTTGTTGAGCGAGTTAAGGTGAGAGGTGATTGTTACTCTTGTTGAGCGAGTTAAGATGAGAGATGATTGTTACTCTTGTTGAGCGAGTTAAGGTGAGAGGTGATTGTTACTCTTGTTGAGCGAGTTAAGGTCAGAGATGATTGTTACTCCTGTTGAGCGAGTTAAGGTGAGGGGTGATCGTTACTCTTGTTGAGCGAGTTAAGGTGAGAGGTGATTGTTACTCTTGTTGAGCGAGTTAAGATGAGAGGTGATTGTTACTCTTGTTGAGCGAGTTAAGGTGAGAGGTGATTGTTACTCTTGTTGAGCGAGTTAAGGTGAGGGGTGATTGTTACTCTTGTTGAGCGAGTTAAGGTGAGAGGTGATTGTTACTCTTGTTGAGTGAGTTAAGGTGAGAGGTGATTGTTACTCCTGTTGAGCGATTTAAGGTGAGAGGTGATTGTTACTCTTGTTGAGCGAGTTAAGGTGAGAGGTGATTGTTACTCTTGTTGAGCGAGTTAAGGTGAGAGGTGATTGTTGCTCTTGTTTAGCGAGTTACGGTGAGATGTGATTGTTACTCTTGTTGAGCGAGTTAAAGTGAGAGGTGATTGTTGCTCTTGTTGAGCGAGTTAAGGTGATAGATGATTGTTACTCTTGTTGAGAGAGTTAAGGTGAAAGGTGATTGTTACTCTTGTTGAGCGAGTTAAGGTGAGAGGTGATTGTTGCTCTTGTTTAGCGAGTTAAGGTGAGAGGTGATTGTTACTCTTGTTGAGCGAGTTAAGGTGAGAGGTGATTGTTACTCTTGTTGAGCGAGTTGAGGTGAGAGGTGATTGTTACTCTTGTTGAGCGAGTTAAGGTGAGAGGTGATTGTTACTCTTGTTGAGCGAGTTAAGATGAGAGATGATTGTTACTCTTGTTGAGCGAGTTAAGGTGAGAGGTGATTGTTACTCTTGTTGAGCGAGTTAAGGTCAGAGATGATTGTTACTCCTGTTGAGCGAGTTAAGGTGAGGGGTGATCGTTACTCTTGTTGAGCGAGTTAAGGTGAGAGGTGATTGTTACTCTTGTTGAGCGAGTTAAGATGAGAGGTGATTGTTACTCTTGTTGAGCGAGTTAAGGTGAGAGGTGATTGTTACTCTTGTTGAGCGAGTTAAGGTGAGGGGTGATTGTTACTCTTGTTGAGCGAGTTAAGGTGAGAGGTGATTGTTACTCTTGTTGAGCGAGTTAAGGTGAGAGGTGATTGTTACTCTTGTTGAGAGAGTTAAGGTGAGAGGTGATTGTTACTCTTGTTGAGTGAGTTAAGGTGAGAGGTGATTGTTACTCTTGGTGAGCGAGTTAAGGTGAGAGGTGATTGTTACTCTTGGTGAGCGAGTTAAGGTGAGAGATGATTGTTACTCTTGTTGAGAGAGTTAAGGTGAAAGGTGATTGTTACTCTTGTTGAGCGAGTTAAGGTGAGAGGTGATTGTTGCTCTTGTTTAGCGAGTTAAGGTGAGAGGTGATTGTTACTCTTGTTGAGCGAGTTAAGGTGAGAGGTGATTGTTACTCTTGTTGAGCGAGTTGAGGTGAGAGGTGATTGTTACTCTTGTTGAGCGAGTTAAGGTGAGAGGTGATTGTTACTCTTGTTGAGCGAGTTAAGATGAGAGATGATTGTTACTCTTGTTGAGCGAGTTAAGGTGAGAGGTGATTGTTACTCTTGTTGAGCGAGTTAAGGTCAGAGATGATTGTTACTCCTGTTGAGCGAGTTAAGGTGAGGGGTGATCGTTACTCTTGTTGAGCGAGTTAAGGTGAGAGGTGATTGTTACTCTTGTTGAGCGAGTTAAGATGAGAGGTGATTGTTACTCTTGTTGAGCGAGTTAAGGTGAGAGGTGATTGTTACTCTTGTTGAGCGAGTTAAGGTGAGGGGTGATTGTTACTCTTGTTGAGCGAGTTAAGGTGAGAGGTGATTGTTACTCTTGTTGAGTGAGTTAAGGTGAGAGGTGATTGTTACTCCTGTTGAGCGATTTAAGGTGAGAGGTGATTGTTACTCTTGTTGAGCGAGTTAAGGTGAGAGGTGATTGTTACTCTTGTTGAGCGAGTTAAGGTGAGAGGTGATTGTTGCTCTTGTTGAGCGAGTTAAGGTCAGAGATGATTGTTACTCCTGTTGAGCGAGTTAAGGTGAGGGGTGATCGTTACTCTTGTTGAGCGAGTTAAGGTGAGAGGTGATTGTTACTCTTGTTGAGCGAGTTAAGATGAGAGGTGATTGTTACTCTTGTTGAGCGAGTTAAGGTGAGAGGTGATTGTTACTCTTGTTGAGCGAGTTAAGGTGAGGGGTGATTGTTACTCTTGTTGAGCGAGTTAAGGTGAGAGGTGATTGTTACTCTTGTTGAGCGAGTTAAGGTGAGAGGTGATTGTTACTCTTGTTGAGAGAGTTAAGGTGAGAGGTGATTGTTACTCTTGTTGAGTGAGTTAAGGTGAGAGGTGATTGTTACTCTTGGTGAGCGAGTTAAGGTGAGAGGTGATTGTTACTCTTGGTGAGCGAGTTAAGGTGAGAGATGATTGTTACTCTTGTTGAGAGAGTTAAGGTGAAAGGTGATTGTTACTCTTGTTGAGCGAGTTAAGGTGAGAGGTGATTGTTGCTCTTGTTTAGCGAGTTAAGGTGAGAGGTGATTGTTACTCTTGTTGAGCGAGTTAAGGTGAGAGGTGATTGTTACTCTTGTTGAGCGAGTTGAGGTGAGAGGTGATTGTTACTCTTGTTGAGCGAGTTAAGGTGAGAGGTGATTGTTACTCTTGTTGAGCGAGTTAAGATGAGAGATGATTGTTACTCTTGTTGAGCGAGTTAAGGTGAGAGGTGATTGTTACTCTTGTTGAGCGAGTTAAGGTCAGAGATGATTGTTACTCCTGTTGAGCGAGTTAAGGTGAGGGGTGATCGTTACTCTTGTTGAGCGAGTTAAGGTGAGAGGTGATTGTTACTCTTGTTGAGCGAGTTAAGATGAGAGGTGATTGTTACTCTTGTTGAGCGAGTTAAGGTGAGAGGTGACTGTTACTCTTGTTGAGCGAGTTAAGGTGAGGGGTGATTGTTACTCTTGTTGAGCGAGTTAAGGTGAGAGGTGATTGTTACTCTTGTTGAGTGAGTTAAGGTGAGAGGTGATTGTTACTCCTGTTGAGCGATTTAAGGTGAGAGGTGATTGTTACTCTTGTTGAGCGAGTTAAGGTGAGAGGTGATTGTTACTCTTGTTGAGCGAGTTAAGGTGAGAGGTGATTGTTGCTCTTGTTTAGCGAGTTACGGTGAGATGTGATTGTTACTCTTGTTGAGCGAGTTAAAGTGAGAGGTGATTGTTGCTCTTGTTGAGCGAGTTAAGGTGATAGATGATTGTTACTCTTGTTGAGAGAGTTAAGGTGAAAGGTGATTGTTACTCTTGTTGAGCGAGTTAAGGTGAGAGGTGATTGTTGCTCTTGTTTAGCGAGTTAAGGTGAGAGGTGATTGTTACTCTTGTTGAGCGAGTTAAGGTGAGAGGTGATTGTTACTCTTGTTGAGCGAGTTGAGGTGAGAGGTGATTGTTACTCTTGTTGAGCGAGTTAAGGTGAGAGGTGATTGTTACTCTTGTTGAGCGAGTTAAGATGAGAGATGATTGTTACTCTTGTTGAGCGAGTTAAGGTGAGAGGTGATTGTTACTCTTGTTGAGCGAGTTAAGGTCAGAGATGATTGTTACTCCTGTTGAGCGAGTTAAGGTGAGGGGTGATCGTTACTCTTGTTGAGCGAGTTAAGGTGAGAGGTGATTGTTACTCTTGTTGAGCGAGTTAAGATGAGAGGTGATTGTTACTCTTGTTGAGCGAGTTAAGGTGAGAGGTGATTGTTACTCTTGTTGAGCGAGTTAAGGTGAGGGGTGATTGTTACTCTTGTTGAGCGAGTTAAGGTGAGAGGTGATTGTTACTCTTGTTGAGCGAGTTAAGGTGAGAGGTGATTGTTACTCCTGTTGAGCGATTTAAGGTGATAGGTGATTGTTACTCTTGTTGAGCGAGTTAAGGTGAGATGTGATTGTTACTCTTGTTGAGTGAGTTAAGGTAAGAAGTGATTGTTACTCATGTTGAGTGAATTAAGGTGAGAGGTGATTGTTACTCTTGTTGAGCTAGTTAAGGTGAGAGGTGATTGTTACTCTTGTTGAGCGAGTTAAGGTGAGAGGTGATTGTTGCTCTTGTTTAGCGAGTTACGGTGAGATGTGATTGTTACTCTTGTTGAGCGAGTTAAAGTGAGAGGTGATTGTTGCTCTTGTTGAGCGAGTTAATGTGAGAGGTGATTGTTACTCTTGTTGAGCGAGTTAAGGTGAGGGGTGATTGTTACTCTTGTTGGGCGAGTTAAGGTGAGAGGTGATTGTTACTCTTGTTGAGCGAATTAAGGTGAGAGGTGATTGTTACTCTTGGTGAGCGAGTTAAGGTGAGAGGTGATTGTTACTCTTGGTGAGCGAGTTAAGGTGAGAGGTGATTGTTACTCTTGTTGAGCGAGTTAAGGTGAGAAGTGATTGTTACTCTTGTTGAGAGAGTTAAGGTAAGAGGTGATTGTTACTCTTGTTGAGTGAGTTAAGGTGAGAGATGATTGTTACTCTTGTTGAGTGAGTTAAGGTCAGAGGTGATTGTTACTCTTGTTGAGCGAGTTAAGGTGAGAGGTGATTGTTACTCTTGTTGAGCGAGTTAAGGTGAGAGGTGATTGTTACTCTTGTTGAGCGAGTTAAGGTGAAAGGTGATTATTACTCTTGTTGAGCGAGTTAAGGTGAGAGGTGATTGTTACTCTTGTTGAGCGAGTTGAGGTGACAGGTGATTGTTACTCTTGTTGAGCGAGTTGAGGTGAGAGGTGATTGCTACTCTTGTTGAGCGAGTTAAGGTGAGAGGTGATTGTTACTCTTGTTGAGCGAGTTAAGGTGAGAGGTGATTGTTACTCTTGTTGAGCGAGTTAAGGTGAGAGGTGATTGTTACTCTTGTTGAGCGAGTTAAGGTGAGAGGTGATTGTTACTCTTGTTGAGCGAGTTAAAGTGAGAGGTGATTGTTACTCTTGTTGAGGAGTTAAGGTGAGAGGTGATTGTTACTCTTGTTGAGCAAGTTATGGTAAGAGATGATTGTTACTCTTGTTGAGCGAGTTAAGGTAAGAGGTGATTGTTACTCTTGTTGAGCGAGTTAAGGTGAGAGGTGATTGTTACTCTTGTTGAGCGAGTTAAGGTGAGAGGTGATTGTTACTCTTGTTGAGCGAGTTAAGGTGAGAGGTGATTGTTACTCTTGTTGAGCGAGTTAAGGTGAGAGGTGATTGTTACTGTTGTTGAACGAGTTAAGGTGAGAGGTGATTGTTACTCTTGTTGAGCGAGTTAAGGTGAGAGGTGATTGTTACTCTTGTTGAGTGAGTTAAGGTGAGATGTGATTGTTACTCTTGTTGAGTGAGTTAAGGTGAGAGGTGATTGTTACTCTTGTTGAGCGAGTTAAGGTGAGAGGTGATTGTTACTCTTGTTGAGAGAGTTAAGGTGAGAGGTGATTGTTACTCTTGTTGAGCGAGTTAAGGTGAGAGGTGATTGTTAAACTTGTTGTGCGAGTTAAGGTGAGATGTGATTGTTACTCTTGTTGAGCGAGTTAAGGTGAGAGGTGATTGTTACTCTTGTTGAGCGAGTTGAGGTGAGAGGTGATTGTTACTCTTGTTGAGCGAGTTAAGGTGAGAGGTGATTGTTACTCTTGTTGAGCGAGTTAAGGTGAGAGGTGATTGTTACTCTTGTTGAGCGAGTTAAGGTGAGAGGTGATTGTTACTCTTGTTGAGCGAGTTAAGATCAGAGATGATTGTTACTGCTGTTGAGCGAGTTAAGGTGAGGGGTGATCGTTACTCTTGTTGAGCGAATTAAGGTGAGAGGTGATTGTTACTCTTGTTGAGCGAGTTAAGGTGAGAGGTGATTGTTACTCTTGTTGAGCGAGTTAAGGTGAGAGGTGATTGTTACTCTTGTTGAGCGAGTTAAGGTGAGAGGTGATTGTTACTGTTGTTGAGCGAGTTAAGGTGAGAGGTGATTGTTACTCTTGTTGAGCGAGTTAAGGTGAGAGGTGATTGTTACTCTTGTTGAGTGAGTTAAGGTGAGAGGTGATTGTTACTCTTGTTGAGCGAGTTAAGGTGAGAGGTGATTGTTACTCTTGTTGAGAGAGTTAAGGTGAAAGGTGATTGTTACTCTTGTTGAGCGAGTTAAGGTGAGAGGTGATTGTTACTCTTGTTGAGCGAGTTAAGGTGAGAGGTGATTGTTACTGTTGTTGAGCGAGTTAAGGTGAGAGGTGATTGTTACTCTTGTTGAGTGAGTTAAGGTGAGAGGTGATTGTTACTCTTGTTGAGTGAGTTAAGGTGAGAGGTGATTGTTACTCTTGTTGAGCGAGTTAAGGTGAGAGGTGATTGTTACTCTTGTTGAGAGAGTTAAGGTGAAAGGTGATTGTTACTCTTGTTGAGCGAGTTAAGGTGAGAGGTGATTGTTGCTCTTGTTTAGCGAGTTAAGGTGAGAGGTGATTGTTACTCTTGTTGAGCGAGTTAAGGTGAGAGGTGATTGTTACTCTTGTTGAGCGAGTTGAGGTGAGAGGTGATTGTTACTCTTGTTGAGCGAGTTAAGGTGAGAGGTGATTGTTACTCTTGTTGAGCGAGTTAAGGTGAGAGGTGATTGTTACTCTTGTTGAGAGAGTTAAGGTGAGAGGTGATTGTTACTCTTGTTGAGTGAGTTAAGGTGAGAGGTGATTGTTACTCTTGTTGAGCGAGTTAAGGTGAGAGGTGATTGTTACTCTTGTTGAGCGAGTTAAGATCAGAGATGATTGTTACTGCTGTTGAGCGAGTTAAGGTGAGGGGTGATCGTTACTCTTGTTGAGCGAATTAAGGTGAGAGGTGATTGTTACTCTTGTTGAGCGAGTTAAGGTGAGAGGTGATTGTTACTCTTGTTGAGCGAGTTAAGGTGAGAGGTGATTGTTACTCTTGTTGAGCGAGTTAAGGTGAGAGGTGATTGTTACTGTTGTTGAGCGAGTTAAGGTGAGAGGTGATTGTTACTCTTGTTGAGCGATTTAAGGTGAGAGGTGATTGTTACTCTTGTTGAGTGAGTTAAGGTGAGAGGTGATTGTTACTCTTGTTGAGCGAGTTAAGGTGAGAGGTGATTGTTACTCTTGTTGAGATAGTTAAGGTGAAAGGTGATTGTTACTCTTGTTGAGCGAGTTAAGGTGAGAGGTGATTGTTACTCTTGTTGAGCGAGTTAAGGTGAGAGGTGATTGTTACTGTTGTTGAGCGAGTTAAGGTGAGAGGTGATTGTTACTCTTGTTGAGTGAGTTAAGGTGAGAGGTGATTGTTACTCTTGTTGAGTGAGTTAAGGTGAGAGGTGATTGTTACTCTTGTTGAGCGAGTTAAGGTGAGAGGTGATTGTTACTCTTGTTGAGAGAGTTAAGGTGAAAGGTGATTGTTACTCTTGTTGAGCGAGTTAAGGTGAGAGGTGATTGTTGCTCTTGTTTAGCGAGTTAAGGTGAGAGGTGATTGTTACTCTTGTTGAGCGAGTTAAGGTGAGAGGTGATTGTTACTCTTGTTGAGCGAGTTGAGGTGAGAGGTGATTGTTACTCTTGTTGAGCGAGTTAAGGTGAGAGGTGATTGTTACTCTTGTTGAGCGAGTTAAGGTGAGAGGTGATTGTTACTCTTGTTGAGAGAGTTAAGGTGAGAGGTGATTGTTACTCTTGTTGAGTGAGTTAAGGTGAGAGGTGATTGTTACTCTTGGTGAGCGAGTTAAGGTGAGAGGTGATTGTTACTCTTGGTGAGCGAGTTAAGGTGAGAGATGATTGTTACTCTTGTTGAGAGAGTTAAGGTGAAAGGGGATTGTTACACTTGTTGAGCGAGTTAAGGTGAGAGGTGATTGTTGCTCTTGTTTAGCGAGTTAAGGTGAGAGGTGATTGTTACTCTTGTTGAGCGAGTTAAGGTGAGAGGTGATTGTTACTCTTGTTGAGCGAGTTGAGGTGAGAGGTGATTGTTACTCTTGTTGAGCGAGTTAAGGTGAGAGGTGATTGTTACTCTTGTTGAGCGAGTTAAGATGAGAGGTGATTGTTACTCTTGTTGAGCGCATTAAGGTGAGAGGTGATTGTTACTCTTGTTGAGCGAGTTAAGGTCAGAGATGATTGTTACTCCTGTTGAGCGAGTTAAGGTGAGAGGTGATTGTTACTCTTGTTGAGCGAGTTAAGGTGAGAGGTGATTGTTACTCTTGTTGAGCGAGTTAAGGTGAGAGGTGATTGTTACTCTTGTTGAGCGAGTTAAGGTGAGAGGTGATTGTTACTCTTGTTGAGTGAGTTAAGGTGAGAGGTGATTGTTACTCATGTTGAGTGAGTTAAGGTGAGAGGTGATTGTTACTCTTGTTGAGCTAGTTAAGGTGAGAGGTGATTGTTACTCTTGTTGAGAGTGTTAAGGTGAAAGGTGATTGTTACTCTTGTTGAGCGAGTTAAGGTGAGAGGTGATTGTTGCTCTTGTTTAGCGAGTTACGGTGAGATGTGATTGTTACTCTTGTTGAGCGAGTTAAGGTGAGAGGTGATTGTTACTCTTGTTGAGCGAGTTAAGGTGAGGGGTGATTGTTACTCTTGTTGGGCGAGTTAAGGTGAGGGGTGATTGTTACTCTTGTTGAGCGAATTAAGGTGAGAGGTGATTGTTACTCTTGGTGAGCGAGTTAAGGTGAGAGGTGATTGTTACTCTTGGTGAGCGAGTTAAGGTGAGAGGTGATTGTTACTCTTGTTGAGCGAGTTAAGGTGAGAAGTGATTGTTATTCTTGTTGAGCGAGTTAAGGTAAGAGGTGATTGTTACTCTTGTTGAGTGAGTTAAGGTGAGAGATGATTGTTACTCTTGTTGAGTGAGTTAAGGTCAGAGGTGATTGTTACTCTTGTTGAGCGAGTTAAGGTGAGAGGTGATTGTTACTCTTGTTGAGCGAGTTAAGGTGAGAGGTGATTGTTACTCTTGTTGAGCGAGTTAAGGTGAAAGGTGATTGTTACTCTTGTTGAGCGAGTTAAGGTGAGAGGTGATTGTTACTCTTGTTGAGCGAGTTGAGGTGACAGGTGATTGTTACTCTTGTTGAGCGAGTTGAGGTGAGAGGTGATTGCTACTCTTGTTGAGCGAGTTAAGGTGAGAGGTGATTGTTACTCTTGTTGAGCGAGTTAAGGTGAGAGGTGATTGTTACTCTTGGTGAGCGAGTTAAGGTGAGAGGTGATTGTTACTCTTGTTGAGCGAGTTAAGGTGAGAGGTGATTGTTACTCTTGTTGAGCGAGTTAAAGTGAGAGGTGATTGTTACTCTTGTTGAGCGAGTTAAGGTGAGAGGTGATTGTTACTCTTGTTGGGCGAGTTAAGGTGAGAGGTGATTGTTACTCTTGTTGAGCGAGTTAAGGTGAGAGGTGAATGTTACTCTTGTTGAGCGAGTTAAGGTGAGAGGTGATTGTTACTCTTGTTGAGCGAGTTAAGGTCAGAGATGATTGTTACTCCTGTTGGGCGAGTTAAGGTGAGGGGTGATCGTTACTCTTGTTGAGCGAGTTAAGATGAGAGGTGATTGTTACTCTTGTTGAGCGAGTTAAGGTGAGAGGTGATTGTTACTCTTGTTGAGCGAGTTAAGGTGAGAGGTGATTGTTACTCTTGTTGAGCGAGTTAAGGTGAGAGGTGATTGTTACTCTTGTTGAGCGAGTTAAGGTGAGAGGTGATTGTTACTCTTGTTGAGCGAGTTAAGGTGAGAGGTGATTGTTACTGTTGTTGAACGAGTTAAGGTGAGAGGTGATTGTTACTCTTGTTGAGCGAGTTAAGGTGAGAGGTGATTGTTACTCTTGTTGAGTGAGTTAAGGTGAGATGTGATTGTTACTCTTGTTGAGTGAGTTAAGGTGAGAGGTGATTGTTACTCTTGTTGAGCGAGTTAAGGTGAGAGGTGATTGTTACTCTTGTTGAGAGAGTTAAGGTGAGAGGTGATTGTTACTCTTGTTGAGCGAGTTAAGGTGAGAGGTGATTGTTAAACTTGTTGAGCGAGTTAAGGTGAGATGTGATTGTTACTCTTGTTGAGCGAGTTAAGGTGAGAGGTGATTGTTACTCTTGTTGAGCGAGTTGAGGTGAGAGGTGATTGTTACTCTTGTTGAGCGAGTTAAGGTGAGAGGTGATTGTTACCCTTGTTGAGCGAGTTACGGTGAGAGGTGATTGTTACTCTTGTTGAGCGAGTTAAGGTGAGAGGTGATTGTTACTCTTGTTGAGCGAGTTAAGATCAGAGATGATTGTTACTGCTGTTGAGCGAGTAAGGTGAGGGGTGATCGTTACTCTTGTTGAGCGAATTAAGGTGAGAGGTGATTGTTACTCTTGTTGAGCGAGTTAAGGTGAGAGGTGATTGTTACTCTTGTTGAGCGAGTTAAGGTGAGAGGTGATTGTTACTCTTGTTGAGCGAGTTAAGGTGAGAGGTGATTGTTACTGTTGTTGAGCGAGTTAAGGTGAGAGGTGATTGTTACTCTTGTTGAGCGAGTTAAGGTGAGAGGTGATTGTTACTCTTGTTGAGTGAGTTAAGGTGAGAGGTGATTGTTACTCTTGTTGAGTGAGTTAAGGTGAGAGGTGATTGTTACTCTTGTTGAGCGAGTTAAGGTGAGAGGTGATTGTTACTCTTGTTGAGAGAGTTAAGGTGAAAGGTGATTGTTACTCTTGTTGAGCGAGTTAAGGTGAGAGGTGATTGTTGCTCTTGTTTAGCGAGTTAAGGTGAGAGGTGATTGTTACTCTTGTTGAGCGAGTTAAGGTGAGAGGTGATTGTTACTCTTGTTGAGCGAGTTGAGGTGAGAGGTGATTGTTACTCTTGTTGAGCGAGTTAAGGTGAGAGGTGATTGTTACTCTTGTTGAGCGAGTTAAGGTGAGAGGTGATTGTTACTCTTGTTGAGAGAGTTAAGGTGAGAGGTGATTGTTACTCTTGTTGAGTGAGTTAAGGTGAGAGGTGATTGTTACTCTTGGTGAGCGAGTTAAGGTGAGAGGTGATTGTTACTCTTGGTGAGCGAGTTAAGGTGAGAGATGATTGTTACTCTTGTTGAGAGAGTTAAGGTGAAAGGGGATTGTTACTCTTGTTGAGCGAGTTAAGGTGAGAGGTGATTGTTGCTCTTGTTTAGCGAGTTAAGGTGAGAGGTGATTGTTACTCTTGTTGAGCGAGTTAAGGTGAGAGGTGATTGTTACTCTTGTTGAGCGAGTTGAGGTGAGAGGTGATTGTTACTCTTGTTGAGCGAGTTAAGGTGAGAGGTGATTGTTACTCTTGTTGAGCGAGTTAAGATGAGAGGTGATTGTTACTCTTGTTGAGCGAATTAAGGTGAGAGGTGATTGTTACTCTTGTTGAGCGAGTTAAGGTCAGAGATGATTGTTACTCCTGTTGAGCGAGTTAAGGTGAGAGGTGATTGTTACTCTTGTTGAGCGAGTTAAGGTGAGAGGTGATTGTTACTCTTGTTGAGCGAGTTAAGGTGAGAGGTGATTGTTACTCTTGTTGAGCGAGTTAAGGTGAGAGGTGATTGTTACTCTTGTTGAGTGAGTTGAGGTGAGAGGTGATTGTTACTCATGTTGAGTGAGTTAAGGTGAGAGGTGATTGTTACTCTTGTTGAGCTAGTTAAGGTGAGAGGTGATTGTTACTCTTGTTGAGAGTGTTAAGGTGAAAGGTGATTGTTACTCTTGTTGAGCGAGTTAAGGTGAGAGGTGATTGTTGCTCTTGTTTAGCGAGTTACGGTGAGATGTGATTGTTACTCTTGTTGAGCGAGTTAAAGTGAGAGGTGATTGTTGCTCTTGTTGAGCGAGTTAAGGTGAGAGGTGATTGTTACTCTTGTTGAGCGAGTTAAGGTGAGGGGTGATTGTTACTCTTGTTGGGCGAGTTAAGGTGAGGGGTGATTGTTACTCTTGTTGAGCGAATTAAGGTGAGAGGTGATTGTTACTCTTGGTGAGCGAGTTAAGGTGAGAGGTGATTGTTACTCTTGGTGAGCGAGTTAAGGTGAGAGGTGATTGTTACTCTTGTTGAGCGAGTTAAGGTGAGAAGTGATTGTTACTCTTGTTGAGCGAGTTAAGGTAAGAGGTGATTGTTACTCTTGTTGAGTGAGTTAAGGTGAGAGATGATTGTTACTCTTGTTGAGTGAGTTAAGGTCAGAGGTGATTGTTACTCTTGTTGAGCGAGTTAAGGTGAGAGGTGATTGTTACTCTTGTTGAGCGAGTTAAGGTGAGAGGTGATTGTTACTCTTGTTGAGCGAGTTAAGGTGAAAGGTGATTGTTACTCTTGTTGAGCGAGTTAAGGTGAGAGGTGATTGTTACTCTTGTTGAGCGAGTTGAGGTGACAGGTGATTGTTAGTCTTGTTGAGCGAGTTGAGGTGAGAGGTGATTGCTACTCTTGTTGAGCGAGTTAAGGTGAGAGGTGATTGTTACTCTTGTTGAGCGAGTTAAGGTGAGAGGTGATTGTTACTCTTGGTGAGCGAGTTAAGGTGAGAGGTGATTGTTACTCTTGTTGAGCGAGTTAAGGTGAGAGGTGATTGTTACTCTTGTTGAGCGAGTTAAAGTGAGAGGTGATTGTTACTCTTGTTGAGCGAGTTAAGGTGAGAGGTGATTGTTACTCTTGTTGGGCGAGTTAAGGTGAGAGGTGATTGTTACTCTTGTTGAGCGAGTTAAGGTGAGAGGTGAATGTTACTCTTGTTGAGCGAGTTAAGGTGAGAGGTGATTGTTACTCTTGTTGAGCGAGTTAAGGTCAGAGATGATTGTTACTCCTGTTGGGCGAGTTAAGGTGAGGGGTGATCGTTACTCTTGTTGAGCGAGTTAAGATGAGAGGTGATTGTTACTCTTGTTGAGCGAGTTAAGGTGAGAGGTGATTGTTACTCTTGTTGAGCGAGTTAAGGTGAGAGGTGATTGTTACTCTTGTTGAGCGAGTTAAGGTGAGAGGTGATTGTTACTCTTGTTGAGCGAGTTAAGGTGAGAGGTGATTGTTACTCTTGTTGAGCGAGTTAAGGTGAGAGGTGATTGTTACTGTTGTTGAACGAGTTAAGGTGAGAGGTGATTGTTACTCTTGTTGAGCGAGTTAAGGTGAGAGGTGATTGTTACTCTTGTTGAGTGAGTTAAGGTGAGATGTGATTGTTACTCTTGTTGAGTGAGTTAAGGTGAGAGGTGATTGTTACTCTTGTTGAGCGAGTTAAGGTGAGAGGTGATTGTTACTCTTGTTGAGAGAGTTAAGGTGAGAGGTGATTGTTACTCTTGTTGAGCGAGTTAAGGTGAGAGGTGATTGTTAAACTTGTTGAGCGAGTTAAGGTGAGATGTGATTGTTACTCTTGTTGAGCGAGTTAAGGTGAGAGGTGATTGTTACTCTTGTTGAGCGAGTTGAGGTGAGAGGTGATTGTTACTCTTGTTGAGCGAGTTAAGGTGAGAGGTGATTGTTACTCTTGTTGAGCGAGTTAAGGTGAGAGGTGATTGTTACTCTTGTTGAGCGAGTTAAGGTGAGAGGTGATTGTTACTCTTGTTGAGCGAGTTAAGATCAGAGATGATTGTTACTGCTGTTGAGCGAGTTAAGGTGAGGGGTGATCGTTACTCTTGTTGAGCGAATTAAGGTGAGAGGTGATTGTTACTCTTGTTGAGCGAGTTAAGGTGAGAGGTGATTGTTATTCTTGTTGAGCGAGTTAAGGTGAGAGGTGATTGTTACTCTTGTTGTGCGAGTTAAGGTGAGGGGTGATTGTTACTCTTGTTGAGCGAGTTAAGGTGAGAGGTGATTGTTACTCTTGTTGAGCGAGTTAAGGTGAGAGGTGATTGTTACTGTTGTTGAGCGAGTTAAGGTGAGATTTGATTGTTACTCTTGTTGAGCGAGTTAAGGTGAGAGGTGATTGTTACTCTTGTTGAGTGAGTTAAGGTGAGAGGTGATTGTTACTCTTGTTGAGTGAGTTAAGGTGAGAGGTGATTGTTACTCTTGTTGAGCGAGTTAAGGTGAGAGGTGATTGTTACTCTTGTTGAGAGAGTTAAGGTGAAAGGTGATTGTTACTCTTGTTGAGCGAGTTAAGGTGAGAGGTGATTGTTGCTCTTGTTTAGCGAGTTAAGGTGAGAGGTGATTGTTACTCTTGTTGAGCGAGTTAAGGTGAGAGGTGATTGTTACTCTTGTTGAGCGAGTTGAGGTGAGAGGTGATTGTTACTCTTGTTGAGCGAGTTAAGGTGAGAGGTGATTGTTACTCTTGTTGAGAGAGTTAAGGTGAGAGGTGATTGTTACTCTTGTTGAGTGAGTTAAGGTGAGAGGTGATTGTTACTCTTGGTGAGCGAGTTAAGGTGAGAGGTGATTGTTACTCTTGGTGAGCGAGTTAAGGTGAGAGATGATTGTTACTCTTGTTGAGAGAGTTAAGGTGAAAGGGGATTGTTACTCTTGTTGAGCGAGTTAAGGTGAGAGGTGATTGTTGCTCTTGTTTAGCGAGTTAAGGTGAGAGGTGATTGTTACTCTTGTTGAGCGAGTTAAGGTGAGAGGTGATTGTTACTCTTGTTGAGCGAGTTGAGGTGAGAGGTGATTGTTACTCTTGTTGAGCGAGTTAAGGTGAGAGGTGATTGTTACTCTTGTTGAGCGAGTTAAGATGAGAGGTGATTGTTACTCTTGTTGAACGAATTAAGGTGAGAGGTGATTGTTACTCTTGTTGAGCGAGTTAAGGTCAGAGATGATTGTTACTCCTGTTGAGCGAGTTAAGGTGAGAGGTGATTGTTACTCTTGTTGAGCGAGTTAAGGTGAGAGGTGATTGTTACTCTTGTTGAGCGAGTTAAGGTGAGAGGTGATTGTTACTCTTGTTGAGCGAGTTAAGGTGAGAGGTGATTGTTACTCTTGTTGAGTGAGTTAAGGTGAGAGGTGATTGTTACTCATGTTGAGTGAGTTAAGGTGAGAGGTGATTGTTACTCTTGTTGAGCTAGTTAAGGTGAGAGGTGATTGTTACTCTTGTTGAGAGTGTTAAGGTGAAAGGTGATTGTTACTCTTGTTGAGCGAGTTAAGGTGAGAGGTGATTGTTGCTCTTGTTTAGCGAGTTACGGTGAGATGTGATTGTTACTCTTGTTGAGCGAGTTAAAGTGAGAGGTGATTGTTGCTCTTGTTGAGCGAGTTAAGGTGAGAGGTGATTGTTACTCTTGTTGAGCGAGTTAAGGTGAGGGGTGATTGTTACTCTTGTTGGCCGAGTTAAGGTGAGGGGTGATTGTTACTCTTGTTGAGCGAATTAAGGTGAGAGGTGATTGTTACTCTTGGTGAGCGAGTTAAGGTGAGAGGTGATTGTTACTCTTGGTGAGCGAGTTAAGGTGAGAGGTGATTGTTACTCTTGTTGAGCGAGTTAAGGTGAGAAGTGATTGTTACTCTTGTTGAGCGAGTTAAGGTAAGAGGTGATTGTTACTCTTGTTGAGTGAGTTAAGGTGAGAGATGATTGTTACTCTTGTTGAGTGAGTTAAGGTCAGAGGTGATTGTTACTCTTGTTGAGCGAGTTAAGGTGAGAGGTGATTGTTACTCTTGTTGAGCGAGTTAAGGTGAGAGGTGATTGTTACTCTTGTTGAGCGAGTTAAGGTGAAAGGTGATTGTTACTCTTGTTGAGCGAGTTAAGGTGAGAGGTGATTGTTACTCTTGTTGAGCGAGTTGAGGTGACAGGTGATTGTTACTCTTGTTGAGCGAGTTGAGGTGAGAGGTGATTGCTACTCTTGTTGAGCGAGTTAAGGTGAGAGGTGATTGTTACTCTTGTTGGGCGAGTTAAGGTGAGAGTTGATTGTTACTCTTGGTGAGCGAGTTAAGGTGAGAGGTGATTGTTACTCTTGTTGAGCGAGTTAAGGTGAGAGGTGATTGTTACTCTTGTTGAGCGAGTTAAAGTGAGAGGTGATTGTTACTCTTGTTAAGGAGTTAAGGTGAGAGGTGATTGTTACTCTTGTTGAGCAAGTTATGGTAAGAGATGATTGTTACTCTTGTTGAGCGAGTTAAGGTAAGAGGTGATTGTTACTCTTGTTGAGCGAGTTAAGGTGAGAGGTGATTGTTACTCTTGTTGAGCGAGTTAAGGTGAGAGGTGATTGTTACTCTTGTTGAGCGAGTTAAGGTGAGTGATGATTGTTACTCTTGTTGGGCGAGTTAAGGTGAAAGGTGATTGTTACTCTTGTTGAGCGAGTTAAGGTGAGAGGTGAATGTTACTCTTGTTGAGCGAGTTAAGGTGAGAGGTGATTGTTACTTTTGTTGAGCGAGTTAAGGTGAGAGGTGATTGTTACTCTTGTTGAGTGAGTTAAGGTGAGAGGTGATTGTTACTCTTGTTGAGTGAGTTAAGGTGATAGGTGATTGTTAATCTTGTTGAGCGAGTTAAGGTGAAAGGTGATTGTTACTCTTGTTGAGCGAGTTAAAGTGAGAGGTGATTGTTGCTCTTGTTTAGCGAGTTAAGGTGAGAGGTGATTGTTACTCTTGTTGAGCGAGTTAAGGTGAGAGGTGATTGTTACTCTTGTTGAGCGAGTTGAGGTGGGAGGTGATTGTTACTCTTGTTGAGCGAGTTAAGGTTAGAGGTGATTGTTACTCTTGTTGAGCGAGTTAAGATGAGAGGTGATTGTTACTCTTGTTGAGCGAGTTAAGGTGAGAGGTGATTGTTACTCTTGTTGAGCGAGTTAAGGTCAGAGATGATTGTTACTCCTGTTGAGCGAGTTAAGGTGAGGGGTGATCGTTACTCTTGTTGAGCGAGTTAAGGTGAGAGGTGATTGTTACTCTTGTTGAGCGAGTTAAGATGAGAGGTGATTGTTACTCTTGTTGAGCGAGTTAAGGTGAGAGGTGATTGTTACTCTTGTTGAGCGAGTTAAGGTGAGGGGTGATTGTTACTCTTGTTGAGCGAGTTAAGGTGAGAGGTGATTGTTACTCTTGTTGAGCGAGTTAAGGTGAGAGGTGATTGTTACTCTTGTTGAGCGAGTTAAGGTGAGAGGTGATTGTTACTCTTGTTGAGTGAGTTAAGATGAGAGGTGATTGTTACTCATGTTGAGTGAGTTAAGGTGAGAGGTGATTGTTACTCTTGTTGAGCTAGTTAAGGTGAGAGGTGATTGTTACTCTTGTTGAGAGAGTTAAGGTGAAAGGTGATTGTTACTCTTGTTGAGCGAGTTAAGGTGAGAGGTGATTGTTGCTCTTGTTTAGCGAGTTACGGTGAGATGTGAATGTTACTCTTGTTGAGCGAGTTAAAGTGAGAGGTGATTGTTGCTCTTGTTGAGCGAGTTAAGGTGAGAGGTGATTGTTACTCTTGTTGAGCGAGTTAAGGTGAGGGGTGATTGTTACTCTTGTTGGGCGAGTTAAGGTGAGGGGTGATTGTTACTCTTGTTGAGCAAATTAAGGTGAGAGGTGATTGTTACTCTTGGTGAGCGAGTTAAGGTGAGAGGTGATTGTTACTCTTGGTGAGCGAGTTAAGGTGAGAGGTGATTGTTACTCTTGTTGAGCGAGTTAAGGTGAGAAGTGATTGTTACTCTTGTTGCGCGAGTTAAGGTAAGAGGTGATTGTTACTCTTGTTGAGTGAGTTAAGGTGAGAGATGATTGTTACTCTTGTTGAGTGAGTTAAGGTCAGAGGTGATTGTTACTCTTGTTGAGCGAGTTAAGGTGAGAGGTGATTGTTACTCTTGTTGAGCGAGTTAAGGTGAGAGGTGATTGTTACTCTTGTTGAGCGAGTTAAGGTGAAAGGTGATTGTTACTCTTGTTGAGCGAGTTAAGGTGAAAGGTGATTGTTACTCTTGTTGAGCGAGTTAAGGTGAGAGGTGATTGTTACTCTTGTTGAGCGAGTTGAGGTGACAGGTGATTGTTACTCTTGTTGAGCGAGTTGAGGTGAGAGGTGATTGTTACTCTTGTTGAGGAGTTAAGGTGAGAGGTGATTGTTACTCTTGTTGAGCAAGTTATGGTAAGAGATGATTGTTACTCTTGTTGAGCGAGTTAAGGTAAGAGGTGATTGTTACTCTTGTTGAGCGAGTTAAGGTGAGAGGTGATTGTTACTCTTGTTGAGCGAGTTAAAGTGAGAGGTGATTGTTACTCTTGTTGAGCGAGTTAAGGTGAGAGGTGATTGTTACTCTTGTTGAGCGAGTTAAGGTGAGGGGTGATTGTTTCTCTTGTTGGGCGAGTTAAGGTGAGAGGTGATTGTTGCTCTTGTTGAGCGAGTTAAGGTGAGAGGTGATTTTTTACTCTAGTTGAACGAGTTAAGGTGAGAGGTGATTGTTACTCTTGTTGAGTGAGTTAAGGTGAGAGGTGATTGTTACACTTGTTGAGCGAGTTAAGGTGAAAGGTGATTGTTACTCTTGCTGAGTGAGTTAAGGTGAGAGGTGATTGTTACTATTGTTGAGTGAGTTAAGGTGAGAGGTGATTGTTACTCTTGTTGAGTGAGTTAAGGTGAGAGGTGATTGTTACTCTTGTTGAGCGAGTTAAGGTGAGAGGTGATTGTTACTATTGTTGAGTGAGTTAAGGTGAGAGGTGATTGTTACTCTTGTTGAGTGAGTTAAGGTGAGAGGTGATTGTTACTCTTGTTGAGTGAGTTAAGGTGAGAGGTGATTGTTACTCTTGTTGAGCGAGTTAAGGTGAGAGGTGATTGTTACTCTTGTTGAGCGAGTTAAGGTGAGAGGTGATTGTTACTCTTGTTGAGTGATTTAAGGTGAGAGGTGATTGTTACTCTTGTTGATATTAGTGGAACCGTTAACCATCACTGTTTAAGCTTTCTTTTCATAAAGAACATATTAATCTCAGACAGCACGAGCACCTACATAAACAGTGAGTTAGATTTATAATTTTCTTCTGATCAAAACATGACACTCTGTGTTTTTCAGGATCGGCATGAAAATAGCTTTATCCAAAAATAGTGATGCACACCATAATTACTTACATAAACACACTAAACAAATATTAGCGTACACTTACTATACAAGTGTGTAATCTGTAATTACACATAGAGCACAACCGCTTTGTATGTAATGAATCGAATATCATCGGGTTAGGGTTATGGTGTTTAACGTCACTTTCATCAATATTTCAGTTATATCGTGGTGGTCAATTTTATTTGTGGAAGAAACTGGAGTATCTTGAGAAAACCACCGACCTGTCGCAAGTCACTGACTAAACTTTATCACATAATGTTGTATCGAGTACACCTCAACCGAGTGGGATTCGAACTCACAACGCTAGTGGCAATATGCACAGATTGCATAAGATCACGGACCCCCGAATATAATCGTAACGCTTATAGTGGACATTAAAATACATCACAATATATAGGTAGATCCGAACAACATAGACCCATAATCAAATTAAAACTGGGATTGAGATAATATTTTCAGGAAATATTTGCCTCTTATGTATCTATAAAATACCCATCATATAGGACATATCTAATATATATTAACTGCATCTGAAGGTTGAGACAAAATATGAATGTTTACATCATAGTATGAAAATAAAATAAAAAAATAATCAAAAAAAAATCGGTAATTAAATATTATAACGCCAGATAATGAGCACCCTGCTTTATGAAAGTTGAGATACTGCAACTGTCATAAGGATTAAAAGGAAAATCCATTTTACAGAAAAATATTGAATGGTGGTATTCTATGTTATTCATTTTACAATGTAATACAGAAAACAATAGGCGCCGTCGTGCCCGTCATCGTATGGTAGTTGGATTTACAACTACCTATGCAATCAGTGCCTATCACCACTGATGTTGTGAGTTCAAATCTCGATCAGGGCGAGGTGTACAACATTATGTGATAAAGTTTGTCAGTCACTTGCGACAGGTCGGTGGTTTTCTCCGGGTACCCCGTTGTCCTCCACCAATAAAACTGAACGCCACGATATAACGGAAATATTGTTGAAAGTGGCGTTAAACACCATCATGCAAACAAGCAAACAGAAAACATTCTGCCACGTGTTTCTACAGAATTACTAGGTTGTTGCATATCAATGAAGTACATTGCAGTTATAGGCCCATTGGTTCACTTGCTCCCACAGGCTTTTAAAGATCACTGGATCTCCAATCTTTTGACTATGAACGTTCTCAGAAACGCGGCGCACGAACTAAATTAGATATCTACGAATTTTCTACTATCACTGGTGGACTGTAAGCCCCTCTCCCTCCCCAGGGCATCATCCGTCCAGTAGTAAATGCTTAGCATCTGACATGATTTGTTTTAGCTGTATTTATGTTTTGATTTACAGTTCCTAAATAATGTGATTTATATATACTAACTAAGGTCAATCTCCCTCATATCAATAGGTCAATTTTAGCCGAGTTTGGCATCCTGGTTAGGGCCTTTGGTTTACCGTCTCACAAAGATTTGTAAATTATCTGTCTTTCCAATCATTGGACTATGAGCCGATGAAGGTTAATCGTTGGACTATGAGCCTACCCGATGAAGGTTAATCATTGGACTATGAGCCTATATGATGAAGGTCAATCATTGGACTATGAGCCGATGAAGGTTAATCATTGGACTATGAGCCTATCTGATGAAGGTTAATCATTGGACTATGAGCCGATGAAGGTTAATCATTGGACTATGAGCCTACCCGATGAAGGTAAATCATTGGACTATGAGCCTATATGATGAAGGTCAATCATTGGACTATGAGCCGATGAAGGTTAATCATTGGACTATGAGCCGATGAAGGTAAATCATTGGACTATGAGCCTACCCGATGAAGGTAAATCATTGGACTATGAGCCTATATGATGAAGGTCAATCATTGGACTATGAGCCTACCCGATGAAGGTTAATCATTGAACTATGAGCCTATCTGATGAAGGTTAATCATTGGACTATGAGCCTATCCGATGAAGGTTAATCATTGGACTACGAGTCTATCTGATGATGGTTAATCATTGGACTATGAGCCTACCCGATGAAGGTTAATCATGGGACTATGAGCCTATCTGATGAAGGTTAATCATTGGACTATGAGCCTATCCGATGAAGGTTAATCATTGGATTATGAGCCTATCTGATGAAGGTTAATCATTGGACTATGAGCCTATCTGATGAAGGTTAATCATTGGACTATGAGCCTACCCGATGAAGGTTAATCATTGGACTATGAGCCTACCCGATGAAGGTTAATCATTGGACTATGAGCCTACCCGATGAAGGTTAATCATTGGACTATGAGCCTACCCGATGAAGGTTAATCATTGGACTATGAGCCTACCCGATGAAGGTTAATCATTGGACTATGAGCCTACCCGATGAAGGTTAATCATTGGACTATGAGCCTACCCGATGAAAGTTAATCATTGGACTATGAGCCTATCCGATGAAGATTAATCATTGGACTTTGAGTCTATCCAATGGAGATTAATCCAGAAACGATATCTACGCTTTTATCATAGAACTATGAATTACTCGAAAATTGGAAATCATGTGGCAGTTATAAAACTAGTAATTACCTGACAATTGTAGAACTAGGACGTACCTGGTAGTCATAAATTATGGAATAAATCCGGTAGCTATAGAATCAGGTATTCATGAAAATAAAACTGGATTATGTGATAAGATATTTATTTCAGGTTTCCCGTTAATGTGGACAAATCGTATTATGCATAACCATTGAAAGATCAAATTTATTCAATATCATTTGGGTTCCAATTTACGAAACCTTAGAGATAACACGAACGACCAGCAATACAACGTAATATAACAGTACAGAAGTAAAAGAAAAGTATTACATGCAAAGCTGATTTTCAACTCACAAAGCAATACAAAGAATACAGAAATGTAAGAGCACAGAATTATCTTAATAACTAAAGATATGGACTAGGCTGTACAAACGTCATTTAAATTAAATACCAATTAAAAGATAAGTGTTATTTAAATCACTAAGTATCAATTAGTTAAACAACTGTTTAAAATCGGTTGCACAAAGCATATTTAAGGCTAATTTTAAGTAAGTGTCAAATAAAGTTTGTAATTATATTTAAACCTTGTTTAATATCCCACAATTCAACATTGCGCGTGCATTTTTGCGATTTATGTCGAAAAATAAAATGGAGAAATTTACAAACGATATTAAAGAGGAAAAGGAGTTCAAATTGGGATAGTTCCGAAATCACACTACTTCGACAGTTGGTGCAGGAAAATATGTTCGCACTGCGTAGCAAACTCACCAATTCGGTGACCAACAGCAGAATGATCTCTATTTGGAAAAACATTGCTGTCCAGATTAATTCGCTCGGCTTGCATTACAGAACCGATAAAGAATTGAAAACAAAATGGCAAAATATGCAGACTAGTGCAAAAAAGCAGTATGCAGACAGGAAGAAATATGCTTCTCAAACTGGCGGTGGACCTCCAGCCAAAGAATTGAGCAATGAAACAGGAAAAATTGTCGACATGATGAAAGACTGTTCAAGTTTTGTGGTCTCCAGGGATGTGAATCCTCAATAAATTTAACAGAAGGTGCCTATATTATTATAGATATCTCCAATATTTTAAAAAGACCACCTGATTTTTGTTTACACTGATGTCACTAACTCTGACCTATATTTCGTCAAACAATTGTTGGGGCCCCAAAAGGTTAAGTATTCGAATGTATATTTTTACACCTTGTTAAGCAGACTTTTTTAAATGTCATACTTAGCAAGTGTTATTTTAATTTACACTTGCAACGATCAAGAATTATAACCAGTCTAATGAAAAGGTATTTGTTGAAACAACATTATGATGTGCCATGTATACATCATAATGTTGTTTCAGTATTTTTGTTTTTTATAATAAAAAGTAGTTAAGAGTTATTGTTGTTAGACGGCAAGCGAAATGGGCTATTTTCAGTTATATCTTAAACTATCATATTAAATATAAGGGAAACTATAGACGTTTAAATTTTCTAATGGAAAAAATAATATTATAATCGCTTCTTCAAGATTTATAATATTATATTTATCAAAAATATGATATTATAAATCTTGAAGATGCCGTGTATTTGTCCACTTTGGCATGACATAAAATGTGCTTGTCCTTTCATAACGCACAATATATTTTGTAATTTTAATACGATTTTTTTCCTTTTCAGATATTGTTAGCATGAATAATTTAATATCTACCTGTTTTTTTTATTATGACGTCGTCACTTTTAGTTGTTAAACAGCATATTCATTTTATTGTAAACTGTAGAAATGCATACGCTAAGATGTAATTATAACAGGAATGTGACCACATTACAACCCTACAATTTCAATATTCAGTTAAAAAAAAAAAAAAAAAAAAAAAAAAAAATATGAAAGGTGCATTACAGAACAAATTAAACATGTAATTCTAGTTTCCAATAATATTCCTTGAACGTTAGTTATTTGCAACAACGTGGAATACAATACAGTACTCTGTTTTTTCTTCTTTGTTTATCGAATTTAGTACTAGCTTGCTCGGCAAAAGGGTAGGTCTCAACCTGGGAATGTAGGACAATCGTCATCATGTATGCCCTTTAGCATATGTTCCAGACTGAAATATTACATGAATTATTGTTTCTGTGTTTTAAATACATATGCATGTCCAAATAAGTATTAGGTTGAATCTTGCTTTTCTGATGATTTGATCTTAAAGATTCAATTGATACGTTTTGTTAGAAACACTGTAGTTTCAAAGTTTCATTCATGTGTTGTCTCGAGTTTATATTTTAGCTTACAAATTTTACAATTAATAATTTTACAGTACCTTCTTACTCCCATAACACCATATATTAAGGAGTGGTAGTTGCTAAGCACCAAATGTGCAATTTGTTTAGATATGTCAAAATTAATTTTTACGAGATTATGATGATTATGACGATTTCTGCTTTGTACTAGATCAACGTACTATTCTGGATTTTCATAGTGCTATCTTACTGAAACAACAGTCCGTTGGTTGTCATTTCGCTCCACTCAGACACATTATCCTGGCTGATTTTGCTCTTTTTCCATAGCGCTGCGTGCTTAGCAGATACGTAAGAAATGCAAAATTTTATGGTATTTGGTTTGATCAGCCTAGGGAACTAGACCGCGATATTCTACAGTGGATGGAAGCAAGCTAACCGTTATATCGCCTATGTGGTATTTTTATAGTGCTGGAAAACCTTGTATGTTTATGTTGCTTTTCATACAATTTTTTGCCCGTATAATAATGATTTTATTAATTATAAATGTGCCTGTTACAATAAAAGTCTCTTCGTAATTACAAATTGTTTATACTGATGAACAAACAGTTTACTTTTGAGGTTAAAACGTTATAAAAAGAAAGTAAAAACCATTTTAAACATAATTTTCCTCCATAAATCAGTATTTTTTATGTGAAATTTACATCACAGATGGACGAAAACCACAGATTTGTTTATCTGAACGTGAAATCTTGTTACCAGAAATATTACAAATTTTAGGGATAATATAAATTGATGTTTTAACTGACAAAAAAGATCTCCCTTGATTAATTTCTCTCTCTTTTGTTTGTTCTTCTAATAGTTTGAAAATCAAATTATGATCAAAAACATTTGCATAATGTGGGACTATAACGATAGCACACCACAGTCTGTAGCTTGATGAAGCATTCTTATAATTGACTTAATACGATGTTTAGTTATAAGTTAATAATAACCAATGGTTGGTATTATACTTGATGTGTTTTTTCTTCACAACTTCATGGCTGGAAAAATGATATAAACGATATCATCTCAAAATAATTCCGTTGATGTGAAGAAAATGAATTTTTAAATGCCATGTTTGGTTAAATCGTTCTGAAAGAAAATATTATGTTATCTCTTAGACAATGGGTATCGATCAATGGGCAAATAAAAAATAGTTGTCAATTTGTAAGATACACCAAGAGTGGAGTGCTTGTGGTTAACCACATTGCTATTGAACGGGTTCGGGTTGTTTATGTGGAGAAGGTATTATATACATACATATATCTCAAACATTGTTGATGTATTGTATCTTTTAATCAGAAGATTCACAAAAAAAACTTAAATGAAATAAAAGTCCTCGCTCTATGAAGCTGATTTTTATCACAATGATGGTGGCATTTTTTCCTTGTGTACTTTGGTATATGGGTTTCTGACGAGTTTGAATTGGGCCATAAAGAAATTTTGAATATCAAATACGATTTAAAAAAGTGAAGACTGAGTCTGGCTTAAATCAATAATTTGTAAGAACCTTATGGTTTGTTTGGCTGTTGAGAGAAAGAGATTTTTCAACTCAACAATCAATTTGAATTTTCCCATACAATAAAGAAAAAGCAAACATTAAAGTATGGGAATATCTACCTATAATTTCCTACATTAAGAAAATATATGAATACAAAATAAAACAATAAATTATTTAAGGAATTAATGGTTTAGGTTTGATTACAATCACTCCCAGCAATATGTTAGTATTATTGCGGTTTAGTTTTATTGGTCGGTGAACCGGAACATAAAGACAAAACCACCAACCTGACACAGGTCACTACCGGTATAACAAGCGTTTTAACTCATAAAGTTGAAAATTCCACAGAGCCCTCTCCAAAGTGTTGGGGTCGAACTCACACATTTAGAGGTGATGGGCATTGATTGCATAAATGTAGGTGTATATCCAGTTACCATACGATCGCAGGCACGACGGTCCTCACATTTTAAGAAAAGATAATGTAAAATAGTTCCAATCTAACTAAAATTTGACTTCTGTTGGATCTTAGTATATAAAATAATAAAAACTTTAACAAGCATCTAGGTTTACTTAGATTGAAAAGATATACTAGTATAAATCATTTTTCATTTTTTTATGTAAAACAAGACCTCCAACAGTGCAGTTGTAAATGGGTTGCAATACAATAAGTGTATGTTGCCTGATAATGCCACCCGTGAATCGTCATAATAAAAGGTGACGTCAAACAGGTGATTGATAGAAAACGTTTAAAACTCTGATATTTAAGATGTGTTTTGTTGAAAAATGCAGGTGCGAAAATTACTCAACAATTGACTTTTTCAATAAGAATTGTAAATCGATGACCTTTTAAAGTTAAAGACCGTATGTTAGTAAATTCAAAGAATTGGGAAAATATGATACATTTTTGGTTTTGATAAGATCTTTTCTGGGGCATTCTGTATTGTATTTTTGGCAAATTTGATGATCATCTGGAGTGATACATGTGGTTTTACATGCAAACTGATAAGAGGGTGAGAGGGGTTCTTTGAAAATCATTTGCGAGGTGTGTACATCTTAGTCAGCCTTGATTTGGTAGTTTCCTGTCAAAATAATTGGTTTATGCAAATCAAGACTGTATATATGACCAAATAATGTATACTCGTTCGTCTACTTCGTTCAATATTTTGACACTTGAAGTGTGATCGAGAGGTATACACGTGCTAATCGACGTCGCTTGGGGTTTTGTTTTGTCTGCATTTTGTCCTTTGTATCAATTTTTATCGTCATGACAATGGGTTTCTATTTTCCTGGAAAATGTCACAACTCATCATTATCAACTTTGATTTTAATTGAGACAAAGAAATCACATACATTGATTCAAATTCTAAACAAAATGATTAAATATACCATTACATTGTAAAAACAAGTCTAGTATATGATACCAGTCTGTTTCTTGTTCGTCTGCATATCATGACTGCAGTCAGCTCTTATTATTGAATGATACCGATATTCAATTTGTATTTCTGGACCCAAACATATCGCCTAAATTATCATTGATGACTCTAATAGAAATTATAGTACACACTGAAATATTTAACTCTCAGTTCAATTTTTGTTCAATCGCTTTTTAAGAGACTGAATACTTATGAAAAACCAATAATTTAATCAAACATATCCTTAGCGAAAATGTTCGCTTTATAGCGAAAAGATGCACTGCATGTCGAGCATTGTTTGTCTTTTTTTGCTTAGGCGACTTACGGCTTCTGATTATCCCTTTAATATCGTCAAACTGTGTTCTAAATGGTTCTTTTGTCGAGTATGAGAACAAACCTCTTGATCGAATGTCATATGCCGGTAATCACAGAACGGGCGTAAATACACAAAAGATACGACTACAAAGATAAATACACAACACAACAAAAATGTACAAGCCATATTGGTACAGGCAACATGTTTTGAAATCTGTATTTGTATATCACTACATTTTTGCCTTCCTATTGGTACACGCTAATTGGGCAACAGATAATGAGCACAACAAATGATAATGTATACGTAGTAACTGTTTAAAAATGGCGAATATGATCAAGATTTTTGAAAGCAAAATAAGGTCTGGATAAGGTAATAATCTGGTCCTTTCCTCGTCATAACCGGGCTTGCAGCAAGATTAACAAGATTAACACGTCGGGTGCCATGTGTGGAGCAGAAATTTCCCAGCATTCCGGAGCACCTGAGTTCACCCCTGTTTTTCTCGTGAGGTTCGTATTGCTCGATCTTTAGTTTCTGTGTAGTGTTTTTATACATTATTCCTTGTTCTTTTCTCATTTTCCTTCTGGCAATTGTATGGTCTGTCCTTCTTCTATTTATGGCTTCTAATTACCTCTTTGGTATCATTATTCTTTTAATAATGTGTGGTCTGTACTAAGATTTGTTTCCATCAATGTCTTCTATACTACTTTCATCTACTATTAAGCATGTTTTTATACTTGTTTAATAATAATGTAGATATCTCATTGAGTGCGCATGACGCGTTTCTGAAATAATTTTCATCAGGTACGCTCATAATCAAAGATTGGAAATCCATATAGTTTAAAGTCTTTGGGAGCAAGTAAAAACGATTGATATCAATTGCCATTTTTCTTAAATATATGCCCGTCATACGTTCTAGTGGTACATGAGATCCTATCCATTCCAGAGCACATGACCTCAGTCCTACTTTTTTTAGTGGGTGTTCGTAATGACCAAGCTTTTGTTTTTGTTTTTAATCTATCTGTGTATACTATTGTCCATTTACTCGAGTACAATGTATTATAGTGTTATTCATTAATATATAACTGGAACAAATCAAATTAAAATGTAGTAACTATTATGTCATAAATATTCTTCACAGCACGTAAAACAGTTTAAATTCATTTAAGATTAAGTAGTTAAAATAGAACTTTAATCACCACAGGAAAATAATTTTAGCGCATATCGAATGCTTCTCGATTTATTCGAGTTTCTTGTACAAGGAGCTTGTATTTCTTAAAAACTCGTTAATTTCAAGTGGATGCGTATTGCTTAACATAAGAGCACCACCTTACTTTTCTAGTACATGGCATCAAGAACACTTTATATATCCCGTCTCTCCTTTTCAACATCTGTCTCCATAGCTAAAATTTCGATTCCTGGTAATATATGGCTGAAAGGTCAAACTCACTATTGGCCAATAAAAATGCAATCTTTCATCGTCTGATAAGAAAATAACAGGAGGTCCTTTTTCATGGGAAATAAAATGTGCATTGAAACTGAAGAAAGGTGATATATTTCTTCCTCAACTTTTCACTTCTCTTTTTACCAAATGTTTCTATGGGTTCCTTGAAATACAGCAACACGCAGTTCCATCATTAAGCTACATACAAATATGGGAGGATGCTTATTTCTATAATACAATAAGAACAGTTAAAAATTAGAGAAAATAATAAAAACTTACCCAATGATTTCTACATTGTATAACCAAGGCTTCGATATACACTGCTATTAAACAATTAAACAAAGGATCCGACATACCTCATTACTTAACCCAAACGATGTAAACTGCTATTAAACAATTAAACAAAGGCTCCGACATACCTCATTACTTAAACCAAACGATGTAAACTGCTATTAAACAATTAAACAAAGGCTCCGACATACCTCATTACTTAAACCAAACGATGTAAACTGATATGGAACAAAAGATAAGATGTACACTATCATAGAAACTAAAGCTCCTATGTATATTGCTTTTGAAATAAAAATATCTGATGTACATTGCTTTGGAAACCAAAACTCTGATGGACAGTATTACGGAAACCAAAACTCCTATACCATGCTATGGAGCAAAGGTTCCGATGTACACTGCTATGGAAATCAAAGCTTTAGTGTACATTGTTGTGTATCTAAAGATCACAACATGCACATTGCTATAGAAACCAAAGCGTTGATGTGCATTCCTATAGAAAAGAGCAGAGCGTTCATATCTACACTAAGCTCCGATGTACACTGTTTTGGAAACCAAAACATCGATGTACATTGCTATGTAAAGCAAATCCCTGATGTACATGCCTACAGAAAAAAGCGTTCATATGTACACTAAAGCTCCGATGTACACTGTTATGGAAGACAAAATTTCGATTCACATTGTTATGCAAAGCAAAGCTTTGACATTAAAGGGCAATAATTATCTATTCGCATAACAAATAAAGAAATTGATATCTAACGTGCAATATTTATAAAGAAAATGATATGAACACAACTCGGATAGACATAGGTCATGTGTGAGTGATAATACTCAAGTTCAATACTAAGACATGTTTATCGATTATTATAATATATTTTTTAAGTACTTATTGTATTTCAGTCTAAATGCAATAAGTGTATTAGGGTGACATCAGAAAACTCTACCGACACAATTCATTATTTAGTCGTTTCTGTAATATTTTCACTATATTTATTTTCTGTTAGAGGACCCTCTTTCCTCTGTATAATCTGAATCATCATTATTTCACCGGTTGCAGCTCCACGTTTATGTAGGTTTTTTGTCCTCTAATATTTTAGTTGACTTTTGATAGGTAATAATATTCTTTTGGAGTTAACTGTTTTCAAATATGTTCCGTCTTTGAAATGCTGTTGGTTTCAATATATTTGCTGACTATTGTTAATGTATGTCATTACGTTTGAAATTTCTTCTTGGTTGCTCAAATATACAATAACTATTCGATAATGCATAATCAGTTAATTAATTTTTTTTTACATAAATACATATTTCTTACTAAAATAACTGATATATGTTATCCTTTTTTATATACAAACATGTATACCGGTAAAATATGTTCATCTTTAATTTTGCAAGTTGGAATACATGGGAATAGCAAGAAAACACCCCTGTGTTTACACAAGGGCGGGTTTGCACTGCGTTTGCGCTTGCACTATTCAGAAGAAAAAAAACAATTATTACAGGTAAACGCAGGGTAACATTATACAATTAATGACTTTTCATAAGGTGGACACTGTGATTTATCAACCCCGAGGAAGTGATGTTCACCGATGCCAACGGCTGAGGTGAACATCACTTCCAAGAGGTTGATAAATCAGTGTTCACCGAAATGAAAAGTCATCAATTGTTTTATTAAATGACACATTCTAAGTGTAATTTTGGGGTGAAAATTGTGAATTGTTGCTGTTTCTTAGACATTTCCATTTATTCTTTTTTATATGTATCTGCTTCAAACCAACAAACACCAGTTTTTAAAGCTTGACATTTCTAATGTTTCAAAACAATAAAATTGATTAAGAAAAAACGAATACAATTTCAAAATTTTAACAAATAAAATATCACAGTTTCAGTAACACTTTTAAATAATTTTTAAAGAACATAAGTATAATTAATTTATGTTGTACAGGAAATTGCATTTGCGGTCTTTCAAATGCTGCATCATCAACTGTAACAAAACGTGTCTTAACTTCTGGTTCTACTGACGAAGCTGCTTCGTTCATTTTTGTTTACTAACAGTCGTCTGCTGATACCGAAGTTCGTTAGCAAGACCGCCTCTGATTGGTTGAGGTTCAAAATGTCGGCCAATCAAATTTATCGATATTAATCAGTCTACTAGTTTTCCCCTGTTACTATATTTGGGTACGTACTAACTGCGACATGAGATTTATTAACCTCACGCGCAAATTTGCGCGGTGGACATGTAGTTCTGTTAGAGGAAGCAATGAACCTTCTAAACCAATCAGAATTAAGAAAATTCATAGTCATTTAATAAACATGCGTGGTGATTGACGTCTTCCGTCAGCGATAAATTTATTCATTTATTAGCAATTTCTATTATTCCTCCTCGCAACAGGGATGCACAAGTAGCATTTTGAGCGATTAAAGTTTATGATAAGTACAGTTAATATGGCAAAACATAGAATGCATGTAAGTTTTCCGTCAAATTGGGAAGCAAATCAGCAAGATAAAAGTGGTATATAGTGTTTACCTTTACTATAACCAAAACTGTAGACAACTCCTCAAAATATCTAGGACAACATCTAAAACTTATGCTACGCATATCCTCAAATAAAAACGGCGATCTCAACTTGTGTACACATAATTGATATTCAATAAAATATCATTATTGCTACAGTTGTCGTTAATCAAGCAAATTCTCTTCGATTTGGATATATCCTTGATTATCCATTGTAGTGTTTCGTAGTGGACGCCGTTCTTGTACTGTGGGAGTATTGGGTGTCCTTTCCTCATTTTCTATATGTTGTCACTGACAATCTCCTATGTCACAATCGGTCAGGTTTTCTGAATTTCACTGTTTTCTTAATTTGATTTTTAACAGGAAAAGTCCAACCCGAATCAATACATATGAAATTGCAGGCAACATTTTCGCGCAAATGTAATGTGCCCAGACACCTGGTGAAGACATAAATAATTCAATGCACTATTCATTGCTATATAGAAAACTAGATATCCGATATACGAAAATCAAAGTTTTGAATGTACGCTGCCTTAAAGTGATTGAGTCGTTGATAATTGAACATATTATAGTTTTATCAAACAGTAATATTGAATTTACATTTCTAACAATGTATCCATATTTTAAAAATGCCTGTGAAATCATGGAATAAAGAAAGAACTATAATATTTCAGAAAAGAAAAAAATATCGACTTCGGTGATGTGTGACAATTTGTTTTTGCTTCATGTATTAATAATATGTAATAACAGGAAAAATAAACAAAATAACCACACTATCAAAACAGTTCCAAAATACATTCGAAAAATCGTAGAAAGAGGCAAGATCGATACCTCCTAACATACATGACCGCCCACCAATTGTTTCCGTGGTGGTCTAATATTCCAGTAATTTATTCCAATATACAATATATATATATATATATATATATATATCTTAAGTATAATTTCCTTCACACATAAATTATCACCAATTAGGAAGTCGCCAAAATACCTTCACTAAAGCATCTTCTTAGTATCTGTTATCATGGCTAATTTGACTTTTATTAGACTATCAAGTAAATTTGACACTTTAAGTTTTTGTAACAAACCAGTGCATCTTCTGACACTTTCATCGCTGGTGTTTTAAGTCCATTATTTAACATATGTCGACTAAAATTGACGATTATTGTGTTTTATAACGTGTTACTGTCTTTACTAGTTGGAGATACTCAAAAACTGACATCGTAAAACAATTATGCGAAAAACCGCAGGCCCCCCATACCATCAAGTGCAACTAGATAATATTTTGGGTTTTAATTATTTTCTGAAATCTTAGGTATTGATGTCTACTTAAAGCCACCGCCATGATGTTTAATACAATGATTCCCATAAACATATTATGATTTTGTATCATCAAACTGCATTTTCACGCATCTGTGCACTGTGAAAAAATAAATGGTTATCCGAATGTCAATTTTTTTTTTTTTTTTTCATAATTATTTTTATTAATGTACATTTTTTGTATTCGTTATAACGAGACTCATTGCAAAATAGTGAGAATTCATCTGAATTAACAATCCCTAGATTATGTAATTATTACTAAAACGTAGATTCTCTTCCCTCGGGCATGATTGCTGTCCCGTTTGGTTTTGTTTGCTCTTCAAATATTTTGGCTTTCGCGTACCTGATGAATGTTATTACAGAAGAGCGTTGTGTGTACTTAATTTGATATCTACCACCTTTTCATACAGCAGGTAAAACACCAATATATACGTTTATAAAGCTATGTGGCCGACTCTTTGGTATAATGGCGGACGTTGTCGCCTCGGGTTCGGTAGATCGTTGGTGCTATCCCAGATGAGTCAACCAAAAGACTATATAATTGATATTTGCTGCTTCCCTGATAAGCACGACATCCATTGTTCCTTATAAGAGTAGAACTTGTTGACTTTGGTATTCTCCATGTACAGCTTTGTTGCATTGTCAACAGTTTATCTGAATTATCCTCGCGCGATTTGTTGTATTTAAATTCAAAATGTTTTTGCTTCATGAAAATATTAACTATGAATACAACTTCTATCATTAAAACATGTGTATTAACTAATCTCAGTTGATATAAAATTATCATTAAACATTTAACCCCACCACATGTGTTGTGCCTGTCACAAGCCAGAGCTTACATTTCAATCGGCATATGTCATGTTTTTGTTTCATTTCAATTATTTGACGTGAGAGGTAATTGTTCGTTTTGTTGATATTAGCGGAATTTTTTTACCATCACTGTTTAAACTTTCTTCTCATGATACTTCCTTCAAAATTTAACAACCGCATCGGTAGTGTAATGGTTAGCGTGCTCGCCTCGAGTGTGGTAGATCGTTGGTTCGAGCCCCGGTCGGGACTCGTGGGTTCGAGCCCCGGTCGGGACAAACCAAAGACTATAAAATTGGAATGTGTTGCTTCTCCGCTAGGCACACATCATTAAGGAGAAATAACAAAGACTGGTTGGCTCGGAATCAGAATAATGTGTCCGAGTGGGACGACATGAGCTAGCACTATAAAAATCCAACTCAGTGTATTGGTCTAGAGCAAAGCGGATCTCATCATCATCTCATTGAAAATTAACTTGTTCTCGCCATGATATAGCTGATAAATTGCTGAGTTGGCGTTAAGCAACAATCACTCACTCACTAAAAATTTAGCAAATAATGAACGAAACACATGTTAGTTTCTTTTAATAAATTGCTCATTACTTACCATAACTTTATATTTCTTTAGAGGTGGAATTTCGAGGTTTCAATGGTAACAACGAAAATAACGAATATGTATATCCAACGAATAATAATGTAGACATAGAATTTAGTGCTCACGATGCCTTCATTATGCACGCTTACAGTCCAAAGATTGGAAAGCCAAATAAGTTAATTTAAGTCTTTGGGAGAAAGAAAGTCAATGGACATAAAGAAGACAGCAAAAATCAGATATGGTCACCTATGCCTGAAGAAGGATACAAATGTAAATTAAATTTAAAAGTATATCAGAAACTAAATTTATTTGTAGTTTTATTGAATCTGCATTTTCTTGTTGTGTATGATAATTCTCTGTTAAGATATTTCTTCCTGTTGTGTGTTCATTTACATGTTCGTTGGATTTAGTATCTATATTGTGTGGAAGACATCAATTTTGTTTTGATATTCTAATAAACAGTCTTAGTAAATTAAAAAAAATGTATATCTAAAACGCCATGAAAGGTTTTTCTCGTTATATATGTTGCTGCTTTCTTGTTTCTGGTATCTGCTGATAGTGAGAATTCTGAATAGTTTTGAATTAACGTGAGATGTTGGCATTCCATCATTGTCCTTATATCTTGTGTGGTTTTTGGGAGAAACAGCTCGTGACAACGTCTATAAGTACATGTTAAAGAGTTGATGAATCAAATGTATTTTATTCACTTATAACGCTATTAAATGTTTGTAAATGATTGCCTTTGATAATATAGATATTTGTCACGATTTGTTTTCTGAAATGAACCAACAGTATGATGTTTGACAGAAGTGTTTCGACCTCTCTCTGTAAAACATCAAGATATAACATCTTCCTGTCTAAATCTCCAAATCTCAGAAAATAAAAATGTCTTTTCAATTTTTCATCATGGTAAAAATGCAAAGGATGAACTTTGGCGTCTGTAAGCTTACGAGGTATAGATTAATTGGTATAATAAAAATGATTACATATCGTTTCTTTAAAAAAAAAACTTGTTGAATAAGTTTGTTGACAAATTTATTATGTGAGTATCAGCTATTAAACTGATGCAGGAATGTATGTTTGTATATAAAATTAGAATTAAGTGACACGAAATTTAATGGGTGTAAATGTTAAACAAAGATAGATTACAAAACAAACAATTATCGCGGTATATCTCGGCGAAGATGGGATGAATCGGAGTTTATTAAGACAGTCCATGACGATTCCTGAAAACACCAGAATATTGAGTTGGGTAGAAATAATATAGAGGGATAAACGAGAATATCGCTTAACAAACTAAAGAAATGTTTGAAGATACCAAAGAGATAATCAGAAGCCGTAAATCTAAGATACCAAAGAGATAATCAGAAACCGTAAATCTAAGATACCAAAAAGATAATCAGAAGCCGTAAATCGAAGAAGAACAGACCATACAATGGCCAAAAGAAAAAGGACAAACAATGATCTACAAAATACTACACAGGACAGACAACGATCTACAAAATACTACATAGTAAACTAGAGATTGAGCCGTACTAACCCCACTAAAACCCGGGGTGAACTCAGATGCCCAGGAAGGGCAAGCAGTGTCTGTTCCACTTGCAACACACGTTGTGTTACTCTTGCTACAATCCCGGTCGCAATTCATGAACGAGGAAAGGGCCGGATTGTGCATGCGACAAATAGAACATACCAGTGATCATTTGTGACTCAGATATTCCGTAACGGTTGACCAAGCCATAGTGGCAACCGCAAACTTTCAAAATGATGAAATGAACTTAACCACTAGTTGGAACAAAGTTCTAATGTATCCTATAAGTTTATTAACAACAGAGAGCTCAATGATGACCCAAATTATCGTAACATTGTAATCGTAATGCAAAGAACGTTACTGATTCAGAGACAAACAAAACAACATTTGTATCAATACTGAGAAGAGTTTGAAGATACAAAATGGGTAATCAGAATCCATATCAATAGAATGTTGATCTTGGGTTGTATTATTTTCAAAGTATACTTTTGTATATTACTTTTTGCTGGTGGAAATCAAGATTTATTAGGCGGCCGTAGCTAATTTTGCTTGTCCTGTTAGACCCTTGTGTTTTCTTGCTCCCAAATACTTTTAAATTATTTGGATTTCCAATCTGTTGACTTTGAGCGTACCTGATGAATGTCATTCCAGAGACACGTTATGTGCACTAGATTAGATACCTACATTTGTATTATATGTTTCTTGATAAGAATTAATATTTACACAACATAACATGCACTGATTTCTGTTTGCCGATAAATGCTGATTAATGATTCGTGAATGTTTCAAAATAAAATTTTGTCAAATTCTTTAACGAAATATCACATCAATTAAAGAAGTTTCAGATTTCAATTTAAGATTATTTTAAGTTTGAATCATTAAGAGAGTTGATTTAATTACAGGTGTCATTCCACAGGTGTTAGTCTTGTTGGTCTGTTTAATTTGATGTCACCATCCCTCAGTAATACAGAAAGGTTTAACAGTGATTTTATCTGTTAATACACGTCATATTATAGGTATTTAGCTTTACCATTTCTTCTTTGAAGAAAATAAGCAGGTGTGGTATAAACACTATTAAAACAACACAACAATTGTAGTTTTTGTGTATTTCCTGTACATGATACCTGAATTCATTTGTAATATGTAGATATAAAGTTCGTTTTTCCCATGCATAATCAGAAGGATGAAGTGGAACCTTGAATTTGCAGCGAATAATTTTCCATTGTGTCTTACGACTCACATGTAAATCTGTCATATTTTGATGTATAATTAGTATCAAAACAAGGACGGTGCTAATTTGTTTACTGTTAGGAGTATATCAGGTCCAATGTTTTATATGGGCGCTATTTTGCAATTCAGAAAATCCGGGGGATGGAAGTATCATGCGATATCGGGTTTCTAAAATGCACGCTAAACTTTTTTTATATAGACGAAAAAACATGACATTTCTTGTATTTTAACGTGGGGAAATTACATTTTCGATCTTATACAGGGGACAAAAACACTTTTCGTGGGTAAATTGCCCTTCGCCAGCAAAATTTAAAAGAAAACGTCTTCTCATAATTCGCTAAATATTACTTGAAGTGTTTCAAATTGTAAATTTATTTTCTTGGACAAATCGTATGACAGGGTTTCATTTTTAATTATTTGTATGCTTAAAAAAATATTTATATTTTTGACAGCTCTAAATGCAACAAAATATTCTTTTCAGACACATATTCTTTTAATACAAAATCCATTTTCAATCGTGCCCTCATCTATATTTTAATACTTTACCTGCTCATTTCATAGATTCAGGGGAAGAAACAACCATATTTGTTAAAGCGTTTAATTTGGCAGGAAATGACCACAATTTAGATTCTTATCAAAACTACTTTACACATTTATAGACCTCAAAAGAAGTTAATTATAATATAAATATATTACATTTTATAGTTATTTTTCAAGCGACCCTCCTCTTTTCCTCAAATAATTATTTGAAATCTTAGAATCTGTAGAAAAACATTGTTTAAAATTCACACAATGTTACTTCATCATCAAATAATATTTGGATGTAACAATTTCAAACTTGCCTTAAGGTGTGTTCGATTCGATCGTCAAGTGTAAAAAGTAAATTGTTATATGTGTACATGTATATCAGTTGAGAAATCTTATACAATCTTAAATTCCTAGAAGGCAAAATGAGTCTTTAGCAAGAAAACATCGGTTTTCCTTGTGACATGTCTTGTGATCTTGTAAAACTTGTGCTTCAACATTTGGTTTGAAGAAGTGACAGAAATTGACATATATTTCTGTTTTACTAGTAAATCAGCTGAGCAGCTGTGTAGAATAACAATTACGTGTGCTGTTAAAAAAAACAAATATTACTCAGTTTATTTGAGCTACAACATAAATACACAATTATTTTGTTTTAGTTTTTCAACGCCTCTCTGCTTTTCAACTTGCTCTCAAACGCATGTTAAATTACATGTACGAATGACCTATTGTGAAACAACCTTTTGTTTATTTCGTGCTATGCTTTGTACTCTATATGTCTTATATTTGAATCACACTCGTATGAGCGCATCATTTCACTAAAAGAGGAGATTTGGACCCATAAATTAGGTTTAACGCGGCCACTTGTTATTGAAATGCCTGTACCAAGCCAGGATAGTGATTCTGTTTCTATGATTCTATGATTGGAATTGTTCCCAAAATGTGGTATTTTTTTTATATTTTAATACTCTCCTTTGCTCCTGATTTTGGCAAATAAAAAGGTCTTTTTAATACTTAAGAATTTCAAATTTTCAAGCTCTTAAATATTTTCACTAACGCCAGTGTATTTGGTTCACGATTTCAATTTCAAATTGTACGTAAGTCCAACGATGGTTTTGTGAAATTGTGCCGTTGTGTTGTGTACATTTTTCACAAGATTTGAATAGAAGCAGAGAAGTGTCATTTGATTCTGGTACACAAACTATGAAGAGGACAGTATATTTATATCGTTTAAACTAATTTTTATTAAAAATTAAATTTAATCAATTACATTTTAAAAAAAATGGAGTTAATGCCCAAATCTGTTCTATTGGTCTTTCTGGAACATAACAATAATACGCTAACCTGTTACATATTTGACACCTACAAGTGTCACGGAGATAATAATCTACGTTATCGGACGATTATCTTGTTATAGGGCAAGTGATCACTTCATATCAAATTCTCATCTCAATTTTAACGATTTTAGGAGAAATTTTACATCTTTACGATATTGAAAATAAATTGAAATATTATATACTAATTTATATTTGATAGCTTTTTATATTAAATGATTTTAATTTTAAAACACTATGTAATAAAATGATTTTATTTGTTTCGAATTTTAATCGAAATTCACGGAATTGTTCTTAATGAAATTAAAATGTTGCATATACTCACATTTTCTTCTCGTTTATTTAAGCAACAATAGTCCATTTATTGCATACCTTATTCTATTTAAGGTACTATACGTTATTAAGGATTGATAAATATGTGTATATGTAATTTGGCGCAAATGAGTTCCACATTAAGGCGCAAGTAATACCTTTGAAAGATAATATTTGGCGCAATTGATACATCTTTAAAATAGCAATTGGCGTAAAAGGACTGCAGCCAAATTTTGAATTTCGAAAAATTCACTTTTTTGTGCTTAAGTGTAGGTGGATAATTTTAATATATTATTGATAATTTTTGTTTCACCAATATTCTAACTACACATATATGTATCTCATATGGTCATCTAGCAAATGATTGAGAATAAAGAATCTTGAATCTTGAACAAGACAAGATAAGGCAAATATTTTACGAAATTCCAACCTTTTATAAAGCAACACTATTTACAATAATTTAAAAAAATAGACTCATTAGCATATAAAATACAAGAGCTACTTTGAAAAGAGTAATAAGAGACTATATATTTATAGATTCCAAATTAAAAACAACTAATAGCATATATTAAGAATAAAATGTACATTTCCTTTTTGATAAAATTTCATAAAAGATTTTGGCTGTAAAAAAATATACAAAAATGTATATTCACATTACTACATAAAATTTTAATTTTTGCATCCTCTGACATATTTATCAAATCTTCATTAATTACAATGACATTATTATGCAGTATATTATCATGTATTAAGAAAAACTAATATTCTATATTGGCCAGTTACAACTTTAAAATTAAAAATATTTATAATAATATACTTTCTGGCATTTGTAAGTATATTTGATAGGTAACATTTTATATCAAAAACACAGATGTATTGTTATTTTGATAAAAGACCAATGAACAAATTTGCAAGTTATCGGCCACCAAAGTTGAAAAGTATTTAAATTCTTGTGTGACATTTTTTATTTTCTTTATTCACAAGATGTTTGTAAGAAACAGAGCCAATAAGATCAGCAATCCATACACGTGGCTTTTGACTTCGTCTCCGCCTTGGGGTGGAAACATTTCAGTGATTCTATTCAGTATCGAAATCAACCAATCAAACGACGTTTTACAAATAACCTTCCATTCTTTAAAATGTATTTTGGATAAATTAAGTTTGAAGGTTTCATTTTAACACAATTTATTGACATAGTTGAAGTTGAAACATTAACTGGATAAACAAAAATAAAAAAGGGATATCTTGACATTGTAGAGACTTAGTTGATTTGTTTTTTGAAGATTTAACATTATTTCGAAAGAAACAAAAATGGATTTATCACCTAGGATGCAGAATGATTGCCAAACTGACATTTGTAGAACTGAATTTCAAAAACAATATTTGTCACCAAAAGCTAATGCTTTTTCAATAGACTCCATCCTTGGTCAAAGAGATGTAAAAAGTCAGGAGATGATTGAGGAGCATTCTACAAGAGACCACGAACTACCAGCCACACCTCCTCATGCTGATAGTCCACCTGGTAAGTCTTTTTTTCTTCTTTACATTTTTTTTTTTTACAAATATTTCAATTATAATATAGTCGCTGATTTAAAAATAGAAAAGCTCAAGTAAAATGATGATCATTAAAATATTAATTAAAATTGAAAGCGTAGCAAATTATATAAATGAATATTTGTTTTATTTATTTCTTTTATTTTTATTTTATCTTATATTAGCCATACAATATTTTTGTTTATTTCCTGATAAACCATCGTGGAAAGAATGGTATATATAAAAAGATATATTATATAGCACAATAAACATTTTTAACATTAACATTATTTCGAAAGAGAAAAAAAATGGATTTATCACCTAGGATACAGAATGAATGCCAAACTGACATTTGTAGAACTGAATGAAATTTATTTGCTATGGTCATCACATTTAGAGCTTTGATTTACATTTCTGATATATATTTTATATAATTTTTTATATATTAGCGTAAATAACTATAGTCTATAAATTCGCACGATATATTTAGTTTTTGAATTTATTTGCTATGGTGATCACATTTAGAACATTAAATGTTACCATTTCTGATATATATTTTATATCATTTTTTATGTATATTACATTTAGCATATTAAGCACAGAATATATCAGAAGAAAAATATATTACTTTTATTCTATAAATATATATAAGTAAAATATTAATAAGAATATATTTTTGATTCGAGTAAAAACGTAGATATCTTATTTAGTGCACGTGACGACTTTTGAAAACCAAAATGACACAAATCGTTGGTGAGGAAATACATTTTTTTCTGCAAAATTATGAATATTATTGTTATTCTTTTTTTAAAATAAAAATCGTAAAAAATAAATCAGCTAAATATGGATGATTATGAAATATTGGTGGCTAAAATAAATAATACGAAAATTATATTATTTCTTCAGAAAGCATACTAACAGACGATTCAAGTTCTGATTACAAAGCACGAGGAGCCAAAACTCCACCAGTAGAACCGGAACCGTATACTGGTGGTCTGCCAAATGTAAAATGTCGTCTGGAAACCAAAGATCTCTGGGACAAATTCAACGACATTGGTACCGAGATGATTATAACTAAAACTGGAAGGTAATACTATTTATATCACTCAAAAAATATATATATTATTTTTATATGAATTTGTGCAATTTCTGGTCAGAAATATTTTTTTGGACAAAATCGTCAATAGGAACAAACATATTGTTACGCAGAAGATTACGCGTGATATAGGTTAATACTTATACAGGGTGTATACTATTTATAAAGTTAATATCAAATGTTACACTCGAAGTAATATATATAATATTTATATAGCACAAGTAAATAAACATATTTTTGCACGTTTAATCAATTTATTGTAATGACAATTCATTTTTATAATTAATGTGTATTAAGGTAACCACAATTACAATCCAGACCATCTTGTTCTTAATGCGATTATATAAATACTTGGCATTTTATTTTTTATATATAAAATAGATAGAGAATAATATTTCCAGATATTATTCTTCCAAATACACGACACCAGGTTCAATCACGGTATATCTCCCCTTTTTATGAATTGAACAATTTAAACAATTCATTGGTGATTAAAACTATCATCGCTAATAGATCATTAATTAAACCATACTAAGTTTATATCATTTTATTTCAGCACATGATTGTTCATCTATCATCTCCAAAATTTGACCCTCTTTAAAAAACAATGAATTTGTCGGGAAAATCTTTCCAATTACTTAATTCTTTTATTTAATGGCAAATCAAACAATTAAACGTACAATGGTGTTGATGATTTTTAAGCGTTTAATGATGGGCGAGATTTCGCACTTGTGATATCAGTTATATATCAATCCCTGTAAAAAAAAGATCCTATCTTTTTTATTTAAAATTTGACAAAGTTTTGTTTAAAATATAATATGTAAATGTAGGCATGTACTTGTGCCCAAATGGTATTAAAAATATTATGTAAAAAATAACAAATATTAATCATAAAATTACAAGATACTAAAGTTGTTTCATACAGAAAACTAGATATTTTTATATCTACAAATTTTTCGAATTAAGATCAATTAATTGTGGATTGTTATCAGTTTAATGTGTCATTTCAACACTTGTTCAAGTTAGATGAATCCTAAAAGAATCGCTGATTAAATAGATGTATATCTGGTAAAAGAACAAAACCATCAGAGATGAGAACCCGTTAACACTTCGAATTAAAATTAGTCATCATCAAGAACTCCAAACCTATTCAATTTGTTTTACCTTTAGAAGTTCAGGTATTTCTGAAAGGTACGCAGCTTTGATGTTAGAAATATTGTTCCACATGGAACTGTTCCGACCGTGAGAAACTGTTTTCATTAATGATTTATTTTAGGTTATTAGCTATACCTTTCAAATAAATCCTTTACATGAAAAATACCTCATCAATGGTCTATCTGACGCCTTGTTTACTTTTTAATTTCTTAATAGCCCGAAACTTACATTGATACTTGATTAAAGGACAGAATTAAACGATGATTAAATTTGTAAATGGGATGAGAGGTTCCCACCCATACCTTTCGTTGAATAGACACCAGCTTCATCACTTGGTGTCCATCCGTTCCCCTGAGGCTACGTGTATCTATTGTATACAAATAAAGTTAATGGGCAAGGAAACATATTTTGTCAATGAGTGTTAGTGGTAACAATATGTACTATGGTCATCCGTAGAGAAAAAAATGTACTAAATGAATAGTTAGGTTTAAAATAAAGTACTGTACTGCATTTTCTAATGCAACTGAACATGAAACACCTTTTCTGATTGGATGGTGTTAACTATTTGACGACATCAATTACACTATTGATGCAGACAAACAGTTTTCGCATGTGGAAACAATAAATTCAGTTAAAGTAAAATAAAGTTTATTAATTAGAAATTTTATTATAGAGTGGAGATAACCATCATGTATTTCGAGATTTGCCAGCATCAATTCGTGTTTGATGGTCGCAAATAACTGTTCACTGGCTTCACCAACGCGTTGCTAGTAAACTCAATTTGCAACCATCAAATCGATAGTTGATGCCGGTAAGCAAATCTGCAAATACGTTACAATTTTCTCTAAAGTTAGCGCTAAATTATGCTTACATCTGTGTTACGGCAGGATGTTAATTTGAGGGGGGCGGGGGGGGGGGGGCTTTTCTAGATACAAAAATTATCCTTTATATATGCGTCTTTTTGTATTTCATTTAAAGTTCCATGCTTGAAACTTACATGATACTGACTTACAATATTATAACTGAGATTTCCCCCTCGGCACTAGAATGGGCACCATATTATCCAATTGACAAAATCCTATTTTAATATACATAACAAACGATAATCAAATCTAATTAAATTTGATTTTAACCCCCCTCACCCCTTTTTTCCACTGATATATACAACATTAGACACCTGTCAACGTAGAAAAAAATCTGTTCTTATCTCCGAGTTCGATATTTCAGTATTGAATGCAAAATTGTAAACTGAGACTATATAGAGATATATGATACTGTTACAATAAACACACCATATTACTTGTGATGTAAACTTTGAATTTAATTTGTCATTGTAGCGTGTAATCTGTTTGTTATATCTAAACACTGAAACACGAAACATGGTTAATTTTCTGTTCCCAACTACTGAAAATGACGAGAACTAACTGAAACCCATAATTTACGAATTATCACAAATAGAAAGGAGGTATATCACGCAAAACGGCCATTTGATGCATGCATGGTTTTTTGTATTGATAATGGTTGAAAGGAAATATTCTATGACTTCTACCAACAAAGGGTCATATTTTACAATTTTAGTCGTGGTGAAAAATCATTTAAAATCGAACAGACACGAAATAAAGTGACATATAGGTGTTTATGATGATAATGTAATATGTTTCTAATGGGGAATTTTTAACTTACAACCTCATAAATACCTCTTAACAAATAAACACTAGTTCTTCACACATTATGGCTCAGGCTTTCGTGTGGTTTGGAAAGGTAGTTAGATATAACAGAATAATTTCATTTCAAGAACTATAAATAGAGAATTATAAATTAACGTGACAGAATTTGAGACGCAATTTTATTTCTTATTCTCCTTGATTATTACTTGGCAACATGGCTCTTATCCATAATTTGTGTTTTTCAATTACAGACGCATGTTTCCAACTGTACGTGCATCCTTCTCAGGGTTAGAGGCAGATGCAAGCTACGTCATACTGTTAGATATAGTACCTATAGACAACAAAAGGTACAGATATGCTTATCACAGATCATCCTGGTTAGTGGCTGGGAAAGCCGACCCCCCTTTATCCACAAGACTTTGTCAACACCCGGATGCTCCCTTTTCAGGACTTCAGCTGCAAAAACAGACCATTTCTTTTGAAAAATTGAAGCTTACAAACAACCTACTGGATAAAAACGGACAGGTAATTGAGATTTGTAGTGTTAGTATTATTGCTATATTTGTATAATATATATTTTTATGTATATCATAATATTAGCTATAAACTGTCATAGTTTGTTCTGCCTATGGGTGGTCCCCCCCTGCAATGTCGATCATCTATACTTGTTTTTATTCTTTTTTATATATGTCATATATGTTTCTAATCATCAAAATCATTGTAAGTGTAAAATGCAAATGCCTGTAATTCTGTGCTCTCACGGGCTTCTTGATTGATTTAATAAAAACTATTCTATTATTTGTTCTTCTTTTGCAATATTTCAGCCATATCGTGGCGTAAAATTTGAATTAAGCACATTCAAATTAAATCATTTCATGTGGGTTAAGAAATTACACATATAAATCTATAAAATTATCATAACAAGTTAAAAGGACTAAATGTTAGTTGAAAATATTTTACTATTGATTTCTTAAAAAAATAACACAACAAGAAACCCGTAAAATTGCACCTTGTGCGATAATTGTCAACAAATAGTAACTGAGAGTTAACTGTGCAAAATGTTCGTTGGGTATCGCGAACATCTATCTGGTCGTTGAATGTCATTTAAAATATTATTACGTGTCATCCGAAAGTCAGGATGCATAAATTCAATACTTAACCAGAAAACATATTGCAGATCACAGTTAATACTATTTAATATAATAAAGTCTTGTAATATTCATAATTTTATATTTTAATAGATCATCCTAAACTCAATGCACAAATACCAACCACGTGTCCACATCGTGAAACGTCAAGCAGACGACAAAAGTCCAATTACAGATCTTGAGAATGAAGAATATAGAACTTTCGTTTATCCAGAAACAGTGTTTATAGCTGTCACGGCTTATCAGAACCAACTGGTAATTATTATGTTTTCTGTAGAAAGCAAAGCATGTATTTTTGAAAGAATCATTTATGTTATGAAATATGAGTTAAACGTGAGTGAATGATTGTTGTTTATCGTCAAGCGATCATATTTTACCTATATCATGGCGAGAACAAGTCGTAGTTCAATGAGATAATAATGATGAACTAGACCAATATGCTTAGCCTTTGATCTTGCTCCGGTACTACATGTTTAACTGAGAAGCAACGAACACGAATGTTATAGTCTCTGGTTTGACCCGACCGTATGATTTAAAAGTAATATATGTCCATATATCTCCAAGTTCTAGATATGCAATTAATATAATATTAATTGTGTAAATTCGGTTGCAAATCTATATCATGTAGAAAGACAAATATTGCAATGAGCGATGAGCATGACATCATAATCTCCAACACATATCTATAAATAGAAGTCATAAATTAAAATTCACTAATTTTTTTTAAAAGTAAGACATACATAGAGGAGGTGATTAGATTTTTTAATCTACATTTTTAAGTTTTCAAAATATGTGGTCTTTGAGGGATCGAATTTGCTTCGTAGGGTGAAATTTATCTTTATCTGTGATGAAATCTCTTCCGCTGCAACAGCTTTGGATTTTGTGATATACAGTATCATTTTCCCGCCGTGTAAATCAACCTCATGGTCTAGAGGTGAATTTCTGACAGTAAATAATACAATTAAAATTAAATAATCACGCAATTCTAACAAAACGCACGAAGCAGTTAACGAAATGATGAGACATTCAACCCTTGCCGTCTGCTTATGTTTCAAACGTCTGTTAACTGCCAAACTGCACAAAGTAAATGTATCCCATCACTTTATTAAGAAGGTTTTGTTGCTTTGATTCGGTGATAAGAATCTTATTATAGCTTAATCACTGTTAGACTGAAAGAAGATACTGCCCTTGCCCTTTTCAGGGTCAATAAAATACATTCGACACCCAGTCTAGAAGTAATTTGCTGCGGGTCTGTGATAATCACGTCCGTCATATTGATTTCAAAATTTGTGTGGTCGAAATCACTTCAATACTTTTTGGCATGCGATAACACAAACGTTTTTTTTAAATTAGTTTTTCTTTTATTTCAGATAACCAAATTAAAGATTGAAAGTAACCCATTTGCCAAGGGATTCAGAGATTCAAGTCGACTGAGCGATATTGAAAGGTAACATTTTAGCAAATTAAAAATATAATTGTAACAAGACCAAGCACGTGGTATTCACTTGTTATTAACAAAAATATTTTATTTTGTATTTACAATAATACTGTCTTTTATAAATATGCAATATTGAAAATAAATATAAGACATCTTTGTTTGAAACATTTCACTATTTCACCAGTTATATATTTTTTTCAGAGAGACGATGGAGTCCCTATTAAATAAACATGGCTTCCCAAGAGTTCCTTTCCCGTTTCACATTGATGACGACACATTGCTACAAAGAGAAGCCTTTCTACCTAGAGGTATGTATGTCTTTTTGTCTGTAATAAGTTAACTTAAGAAATATAAACAACATGAAGCATGAAAAAACAAAATCTGAATCCGTAAAAGCAAGCATAATTTCTTGATAATCAAAAACAATTCCAAGTGCAAAATTGGATAGTCTGTCATATTCATTCACAAATCTTTTCTTACTACTACACTCAATGATGATATATCATGTTTGATAATCTTTAATATTATAGAAATCTACATTTGTCAGTATATGGTCTTTTTGTATATACATATACATTTATTGTTAATTAAGATTTACTTCTTATTTTTGTAGATGGAATTTTCCCATTTGGAATGTTACCAACATCAACTGCAATGTTACCAAGTCTTCCGTTTGCCTCAATAGACTCTCGTTTAATGCCGAGTTACAACAGTGTGTTAATTAACAATCCAAGTGAACATGAAGCAATGTTTAGAAGCAGTATGCTCAGAAGCCCCTTACAACCAGCACCAGTTTCTAGTCTGCATTCGAATCATATGTACCGATATCACCCATACTTATCGAAACCTGGTCATGTCTGAGTCGAATTGGTTACCGCAACCGTAGATATGTGTAGAAATATCGCATTCCATTTGCGTACTAAGCTGCAGTTGTGATGTAGCCTGTGATATTGGTATTACAGTATACCTTAGACGTCGTAAGTCTGATGACATTTGTTCCAAGAGGCGTGTCTTGCGTTCCTTACCCGACTATATTATTTTGTCGTTGGTAAATACATAGAAAAGGCCCCAGTCCCAGAAGGTAGTCAACTAAAGCTCCAAGGCAGCAGATGAGTCTTTCATTTTAGACAATTTCTTTGGTTAATATAGAGAGTACTAAACCAGTGTGCGTGAAATGAGTAGCATTCAAGAAGACTTAGTTGCATGCATTTTTCGAATTTGTGATAAACAAAATTATTCATTAAGGTGCTTATGAAATGAATGTATTTAATTTAATGTGTTATAATTTAGAATTGTTGATGGTAAATAAATAGAATGACTGATCAAGTGTTTTATTTTGTTGCACATATTTATTTTAGAACCTCAATACTGATTAGAGCTATGGTGTTTAACGTCACTTTCAACAATATTTCAGTTATATCGTGTCGGTCAGTTTTATTTGTGGAGGAAACCGGAGTACACCGAGAAAATCACCCACCTGTCTCAAGTCACTGACAAACTTTATCACATAATGTTGTATCGAATACACCTCGCCTGAGCCGGAATCGAACTCATATCGTTAGTGGTGATATGCACTGATTGTATAGGTAATTGTAAATCCAACTATCATACGATCACGGCCACGACGGCCCCTATTTATTATAGAACGTAAGACAAATGAATTTGCAGTTGTTAATATCACAGTATGAATTTTCTGGATAAACAATATACCCATAATAAATAGTGTAAAACTTGAGAACGACATTTTTAAAACTAATACTGCATTTTACTCATATGCGGAAAACACTTTCATGACTGCAATATTTCACTAAGAGGGAATGTTTGGATTCATATGACTAGTTTAGCTTCGCCACTTTTATCGAAGTACCTGTACAATAAAGAAAAGCGAGCGATCATTTATATGTGTTATAAGGGTATCGCTTTTGACTCTGTTTTTTTCGATTTTTCGATTTGATTTTTGAAGTGCTATGACAGGGTGGTAATTTTTCGTTTTCACTTTTATTGTACAACTTTGAGAATGACATTTTAAAACTAATAGTGTACAAGTCTGGGAACACATTTTAAAACTAACAGTGTACAAGTCTGGAGACAACATTTTAAAATTAATATTGTAAAATTCTGGAATGACATCTTAAAATTAATACTGTACAATTCTGGAACAACATTTTGAAGACTAATGTTGCAAAACTCTGACACTGACATTTTTAAAACTAGGTGAATAGCACAAACAACAACATAGAGAGCCCGTCGTTGAGAATACATAGTATATACCAATAAACATACTTATAGACAACAATAACTAATACAAAGTTAAATGTTTAAGATAACAATGTTGTGGGGTAATTAGTGTATAATAGAACTTTAAAACATCACATTTAAAATCTCTCAACCATTTAAACTGCATATCTCATTTTATTATGACAATCATAACCTATTTCACCCTGTTTACACAGTAATGAGTTCAGATATATAATTATTGAACTGTGTAAAAGCCCTGGTCTATTTAGATTGATACATTGTTTGAATAAAGTATTCAGAATGTATTTCTTTGTTAAGCTTTGCACATGTCGTTCTTATATCTGTAGAATCATGTTAGGTGTTATATACATGTATACTATGTTGCATATACTATTACGTTTTTCTAATGGTTTTATGGTAAGAAGTTTCATGTTTTGGATGACTTTATTTTGATTCGAGTTATCTGCAAGATTTTCTGGGTTTATCAGTGTGTAATGTGAATGATTTGACTCCGCCACTTTTTTTAAGTGTCTATAGGAAGGCAGGAAAGTGACGGGTCATGTATATGTGTGTTCGAGGTGTCTATAGGAAGGCAGGAAAGTGACTGGTCATGTATATGTGTGTTAGGGGTCATGTATATATGTGTTAGGGGTCATGTATATGTGTTAGGGGTCATGTATATGTGTTAGGGGTCATGCATATTTGTGTTAGGGGTCATGTATATGTGTGTTAGGGGTCATGTATATATGTGTTAGGGGTCATGTATATGTGTGTTAGGGGTCATGTATATGTGTGTTAGGGGTCATGTATATATGTGTTAGGGGTCATGTATATGTGTTAGGGGTCATGTATATATGTGTTAGGGGTCATGTATATATGTGTTAGGGGTCATGTATATGTGTTAGGGGTCATGTATATATGTGTTAGGGGTCATGTATATGTGTTAGGGGTCCTGTATATATGTGTTAGGGGTCATGTATATGTGTGTTAGGGGTCATGTATGTGTGTTAGGGGTCATGTATATGTGTGTTTGAGGTATCGATTGCGTCTCTATTTCTACGATTTTTCAATTAGATTTTAGAAATGTTTCGACGGTATTTTGTTTGTTTTATTTTATTTGTATTCAATTCGGATGTTTCACAATTCTATCGTTTTTTTTTATTACATGTATCTAGGCGCTTTTAAATGCTTACACAGTCTTGTTATTTCTTCTTATTCTTCTTCTTTCGCTTGTATATAAATGTTGGTTGTAGACTGGCAAATTGTTTTATCGTTTTCCTGTTTATTTCTATTCTAAATATATGCACCACTGTCTCCTCTGTTCATTAATCAATTATAATATTGACTTTGATATTAGGATAAGAAAAGTTTGAAGATATCAGTAGTCGAACATCGAGGCTAAAACCTGGAAACCGAAACCTTAATACTGGTCCCTGCAAGGTTTAATCACATTAAATGCCACGTTATGGAAAGAACGTAACAAACTGATGCTCAACAAATTCATCAATATCAACATCTCACCTAAAATATTATTGAGTACACAAATGACAATAAATGTATATATATAAAACATGGCATTTACAATTAGATTTTGGTTATAATTTTCCCTTTGTTTCTATATTACGTCTATCGATAGCCTTGTTTACGTTCTAACATTTACATGATGGTTAAGGCCATATTCTCGCTTTAATGGTACAAGTATTATACGTATGGCAACTTCTATGTCGCGAAAAATACGTATATTACATTAGATTATGTCTCAACGCTCTATACTACAAACCTGTTCGTCCATTTATATGTGATGGTCAACATATTACTCATATGTGGAAAAGATTAAGAGGGGTAATCAAAGGCAGTAAACACAGAAGGACAGGTAATCAAAGGCAGTAAACACAGAAGGACAGGTAATCAAAGGTAGTAAACACAGAAGGACAGGTAATCAAAGGCAGTAAACACAGAAGGACAGGTAATCAAAGGCAGTAAACACAGGACAGGTAATCAAAGGCAGTAAACACAGAAGGACAGGTAATCAAAGGTAGTAAGCACAGAAGGACAGGTAATCAAAAGTAGTAAACACAGAAGGACAGGTAATCAAAAGTAGTAAACACAGAAGGACAGGTAATCAAAGGCAGTAAACACAGAAGGACAGGTAATCAAAGGCAGTAAACATAGAAGGACAGGTAATCAAAGGCAGTAAACACAGAAGGACAGGTAATCAAAGGCAGTAAACACAGAAGGACAGGTAATCAAAGGCAGTAAACACAGAAGGACAGACAATATAATGATGAAAAAGAACAAAAGGGGAAATAATGATCTGCAAAATACTACACAGAAAACTAAAGATTGAGTAACATTAACGCCACTAAATCCTAGGGTGAACTTAGATGTAGCGGAATAGTAAGAAGTACCTGTTCCACTGTTAGTGGCATCTGTCGTGTTTAGCTTCTGAGAAGATTCATCTGGGTAGAATTGGGCTTCAAACTACACCCCTGGAGCACATTCTCTTCATGTAGACTCTGTACCAGAGACCGCATTGTTTTATCCATTCAACTGGAAGTGCTTAAAGAAAAAGGCTAACAGTGTACGCAATGTTTTTACCATACCATGTATTGCATATTTGGATGTATTATTGAAAACGCTGTATTAATGAAAGGGGGCTCGACGGCATAGCTATGAATTGTGTTTCACCGAGCCCGAATGTGTGGAAACAATGTCAGTTCATGCAGAAGGACATATACATAGTTAAACTATCCTGGTCCTCATACAACTGTTATGTTGAAAGTTCTAAAAGATCAATTCGCGACAAAATTTTGCTCTTAATTCAAGCTAGCATGCATTGGGTCATTTCGAGTTAATATTTTGATATTGATTTAAGCTAGCATCCAACAATTTTAATTAATTCAAATAATTCGTCACAATTTTTTATTAAAAACTTCAACGTTGACTTTAATAAAAACTATTTAAATTGATATCATATACAAAAGAGTTTTTATTATGTCAGAGATTGGTACCTGGTACTTAGTGTATTAATTTTGGCTAATTTCAGTTAATATAGATGTATAAGTGATAACATGACCTTGTGCCATTCAGAAGATCTTCGGTCAATCAGTATGTGGCAAGTAAAAACAACTTTCAACGTAGGTGTCAAATGAAAAATACACGCAATCCTTAAAACGTGATTGCTTTCCCTGCATAATATTAAGGCAAATTTTGTTATATATACCATCCACAACGTACAGTAATTAATTTCTTTTTTCGGTTTTAAGATATAACATTTCAATCCTGTCATTGTTAAGGTAATTAATGGAAGGTGTAGAACAGAAGCAATATCTTATTTTTTTAATGCTAGTTTAAATGTAATGAAAGAAACACATAAATCAGGTCTATCACAGGTGTCAAAATATAGATATTTTACAGGTATTTTAAAAAGTGTCAACACTCTGGGTCACATAGGTTTTACTTCTCTTATTTAATTCAAGATAAGATCTTGACAAATTTCTGTCTTTTGTACAAAGATACACATCGGCAATCAATACACAGGTGTTAATCTGAAATGTTAATCTGGTGACCGGAAGTGCAATCTTATTCGTGAAAGCAACCAGAGAAATACTTTTAAACTATTTCTTGTATGTAAAATATAAGCGTACTTTTAAAAACAGGTTGACAGGAATCTGACATGGGTTTCTATTACAATAAAAAAAATTTACAAATGTATATAGATTTCTAATTTAGTGCGCTCGACGCGGATGACCTGTATCAGGTACGCTCAATGTGAAAAGATTGGAAAGACAGTTTAAAAGTCTTTGAGAGCAAATAAGTTTTTGAAGGGACTAAACAGGATAGTCAACATGGACTAACGGTTACTGAAGGCGATTGAACCTAGATATTTACGTTATTTGTGTTTGTTTGTGTATAGTGGTGTCCCAACACATATGGTGTTGTTTTTTGTTTTATTTGTGTTCGTTTTCTGTACCCATTGTTGTCAGTTTCTCTGGATTGTCTTGTTTTATTGGTCTTCGTTTTCTGTAGTCATTGTTGTCAGTTTCTCTGGATTGTCTTGTTTTATTTGTCTTCGTTTTCTGTACCCATTGTTGTCAGTTTCTCTGGATTGTCTTGTTTTATTGGTCTTCGTTTTCTGTACTCATTGTTGTCAGTTTCTCTGGATTGTCTTGTTTTATTTGTCTTCGTTTTCTGTACCCATTGTTGTCAGTTTCTCTGGATTGTCTTGTTTTATTTGTCTTCGTTTTCTGTACTCATTGTTGTCAGTTTCTCTGGATTGTCTTGTTTTATTTGTGTTCGTTTTCTGTACCCATTGTTGTCAGTTTCTCTGGATTGTCTTGTTTTATTTGTGTTCGTTTTCTGTACTCATTGTTGTCAGTTTCTCTGGATTGTCTTGTTTTATTTGTCTTCGTTTTTTGTACCCATTGTTGTCAGTTTCTCTGGATTGTCTTGTTTTATTTGTGTTCGCTTTCTGTTCTCATTGTTGTCAGTTTCTCTGGATTGTCTTGTTTTATTTGTCTTCGTTTTCTGTACCCATTGTTGTCAGTTTCTCTGGATTGTCTTGTTTTATTTGTCTTCGTTTTCTGTACTCATTGTTGTCAGTTTCTCTGGATTGTCTTGTTTTATTTGTGTTCGTTTTCTGTACCCATTGTTGTCAGTTTCTCTGGATTGTCTTGTTTTATTGGTCTTCGTTTTCTGTACTCATTGTTGTCAGTTTCTCTGGATTGTCTTGTTTTATTGGTCTTCGTTTTCTGTACCCATTGTTGTCAGTTTCTCTGGATTGTCTTGTTTTATTTGTGTTCGTTTTCTGTACCCATTGTTGTCAGTTTCTCTGGATTGTCTTGTTTTATTTGTGTTCGTTTTCTGTACTCATTGTTGTCAGTTTCTCTGGATTGTCTTGTTTTATTTGTCTTCGTTTTCTGTACCCATTGTTGTCAGTTTCTCTGGATTGTCTTGTTTTATTTGTGTACGTTTTCTGTACCCATTGTTGTCAGTTTCTCTGGATTGTCTTGTTTTATTTGTCTTCGTTTTCTGTACTCATTGTTGTCAGTTTCTCTGGATTGTCTTGTTTTATTTGTGTTCGTTTTCTCTACCCATTGTTGTCAGTTTCTCTGGATTGTCTTGTTTTATTTGTGTTCGTTTTCTGTACCCATTGTTGTCAGTTTCTCTGGATTGTCTTGTTTTATTTGTGTTCGTTTTCTGTACTCATTGTTGTCAGTTTCTTTGGATTGTCTTGTTTTATTTGTCTTCGTTTTCTGTACCCATTGTTGTCAGTTTCTCTGGATTGTCTTGTTTTATTTGTCTTCGTTTTCTGTACCCATTGTTGTCAGTTTCACTGGATTGTCTTGTTTTATTTGTGTTCGTTTTCTGTACTCATTGTTGTCAGTTTCTTTGGATTGTCTTGTTTTATTTGTGCTCGTTTTCTGTACCCATTGTTGTCAGTTTCTCTGGATTGTCTTGTTTTATTTGTGTTCGTTTTCTGTACTCATTGTTGTCAGTTTCTTTGGATTGTCTTGTTTTATTTGTGTTCGTTTTCTGTACTCATTGTTGTCAGTTTCTTTGGATTGTCTTGTTTTATTTGTCTTCGTTTTCTGTAGTCATTGTTGTCAGTTTCTCTGGATTGTCTTGTTTTATTTGTCTTCGTTTTATGTACTCATTGTTTTCAGTTTCTTTGGATTGTCTTGTTTTATTTGTCTTCGTTTTCTGTACCCATTGTTGTCAGTTTCTCTGGATTGTCTTGTTTTATTTGTCTTCGTTTTCTGTACTCATTGTTGTCAGTTTCTTTGGATTGTCTTGTTTTATTTGTCTTCGTTTTCTGTACCCATTGTTGTCAGTTTCTCTGGATTGTCTTGTTTTATTTTTCTTCGTTTTCTGTACCCATTGTTGTCAGTTTCACTGGATTGTCTTGTTTTATTTGTGTTCGTTTTCTGTACTCATTGTTGTCAGTTTCTTTGGATTGTCTTGTTTTATTTGTGCTCGTTTTCTGTACCCATTGTTGTCAGTTTCTCTGGATTGTCTTGTTTTATTTGTGTTCGTTTTCTGTACTCATTGTTGTCAGTTTCTTTGGATTGTCTTGTTTTATTTGTGTTCGTTTTCTGTACTCATTGTTGTCAGTTTCTTTGGATTGTCTTGTTTTATTTGTGTTCGTTTTCTGTACTCATTGTTGTCAGTTTCTTTGGATTGTCTTGTTTTATTTGTCTTCGTTTTCTGTACTCATTGTTGTCAGTTTCTCTGGATTGTCTTGTTTTATTTGTCTTCGTTTTCTGTACTCATTGTTGTCAGTTTCTTTGGATTGTCTTGTTTTATTTGTCTTAGTTTTCTGTACCCATTGTTGTCAGTTTCTCTGGATTGTCTTGTTTTATTTGTCTTCGTTTTCTGTACCCATTGTTGTCAGTTTCTCTGGATTGTCTTGTTTTATTTGTCTTCGTTTTCTGTACCCATTGTTGTCAGTTTCACTGGATTGTCTTGTTTTATTTGTGTTCGTTTTCTGTACTCATTGTTGTCAGTTTCTTTGGATTGTCTTGTTTTATTTGTGCTCGTTTTCTGTACCCATTGTTGTCAGTTTCACTGGATTGTCTTGTTTTATTTGTGTTCGTTTTCTGTACTCATTGTTGTCAGTTTCTTTGGATTGTCTTGTTTTATTTGTGCTCGTTTTCTGTACCCATTGTTGTCAGTTTCTCTGGATTGTCTTGTTTTATTTGTGTTCGTTTTCTGTACTCATTGTTGTCAGTTTCTTTGGATTGTCTTGTTTTATTTGTGTTCGTTTTCTGTACTCATTGTTGTCAGTTTCTTTGGATTGTCTTGTTTTATTTGTCTTCGTTTTCTGTAGTCATTGTTGTCAGTTTCTCTGGATTGTCTTGTTTTATTTGTCTTCGTTTTATGTACTCATTGTTTTCAGTTTCTTTGGATTGTCTTGTTTTATTTGTCTTCGTTTTCTGTACCCATTGTTGTCAGTTTCTCTGGATTGTCTTGTTTTATTTGTCTTCGTTTTCTGTACTCATTGTTGTCAGTTTCTTTGGATTGTCTTGTTTTATTTGTCTTCGTTTTCTGTACCCATTGTTGTCAGTTTCTCTGGATTGTCTTGTTTTATTTGTCTTCGTTTTCTGTACTCATTGTTGTCAGTTTCTCTGGATTGTCTTGTTTTATTTTTCTTCGTTTTCTGTACCCATTGTTGTCAGTTTCACTGGATTGTCTTGTTTTATTTGTGTTCGTTTTCTGTACTCATTGTTGTCAGTTTCTTTGGATTGTCTTGTTTTATTTGTGCTCGTTTTCTGTACCCATTGTTGTCAGTTTCTCTGGATTGTCTTGTTTTATTTGTGTTCGTTTTCTGTACTCATTGTTGTCAGTTTCTTTGGATTGTCTTGTTTTATTTGTGTTCGTTTTCTGTACTCATTGTTGTCAGTTTCTTTGGATTGTCTTGTTTTATTTGTCTTCGTTTTCTGTACCCATTGTTGTCAGTTTCTCTGGATTGTCTTGTTTTATTTGTCTTCGTTTTCTGTACTCATTGTTGTCAGTTTCTTTGGATTGTCTTGTTTTATTTGTCTTCGTTTTCTGTACTCATTGTTGTCAGTTTCTCTGGATTGTCTTGTTTTATTTGTCTTCGTTTTCTGTACTCATTGTTGTCAGTTTCTTTGGATTGTCTTGTTTTATTTGTCTTAGTTTTCTGTACCCATTGTTGTCAGTTTCTCTGGATTGTCTTGTTTTATTTGTCTTCGTTTTCTGTACCCATTGTTGTCAGTTTCTCTGGATTGTCTTGTTTTATTTGTCTTCGTTTTCTGTACTCATTGTTGTCAGTTTCTCTGGATTGTCTTGTTTTATTTGTCTTCGTTTTCTGTACCCATTGTTGTCAGTTTCTCTGGATTGTCTTGTTTTATTTGTGTTCGTTTTCTGTACCCATTGTTGTCAGTTTCTCTGGATTGTCTTGTTTTATTTGTGTTCGTTTTCTGTACTCATTGTTGTCAGTTTCTTTGGATTGTCTTGTTTTATTTGTCTTCGTTTTCTGTACCCATTGTTGTCAGTTTCTCTGGATTGTCTTGTTTTATTTGTCTTCGTTTTCTGTACTCATTGTTGTCAGTTTCACTGGATTGTCTTGTTTTATTTGTGTTCGTTTTCTGTACTCATTGTTGTCAGTTTCTTTGGATTGTCTTGTTTTATTTGTGCTCGTTTTCTGTACCCATTGTTGTCAGTTTCTCTGGATTGTCTTGTTTTATTTGTCTTCGTTTTCTGTACTCATTGTTGTCAGTTTCTCTGGATTGTCTTGTTTTATTTGTGTTCGATTTCTGTACTCATTGTTGTCAGTTTCTCTGGATTGTCTTGTTTTATTTGTCTTCGTTTTCTGTACCCATTGTTGTCAGTTTCTCTGGATTGTCTTGTTTTATTTGTCTTCGTTTTCTGTACCCATTGTTGTCAGTTTCACTGGATTGTCTTGTTTTATTGGTCTTCGTTTTCTGTACCCATTGTTGTTAGTTTCTCTGGATTGTCTTGTTTTATTTGTGTTCGTTTTCTGTACCCATTGTTGTCAGTTTCTCTGGATTGTCTTGTTTTATTTGTCTTAGTTTTCTGTACCCATTGTTGTCAGTTTCTCTGGATTGTCTTGTTTTATTTGTGTTCGTTTTCTGTACCCATTGTTGTCAGTTTCTCTGGATTGTCTTGTTTTATTTGTCTTCGTTTTCTGTACTCATTGTTGTCAGTTTCTCTGGATTGTCTTGTTTTATTTGTCTTCGTTTTCTGTACCCATTGTTGTCAGTTTCTCTGGATTGTCTTGTTTTATTTGTCTTCGTTTTCTGTAGTCATTGTTGTCAGTTTCTCTGGATTGTCTTGTTTTATTTGTCTTCGTTTTTTGTACCCATTGTTGTCAGTTTCTCTGGATTGTCTTGTTTTATTTGTGTTCATTTTCTGTACTCATTGTTGTCAGTTTCTCTGGATTGTCTTGTTTTATTTGTGTTCGTTTTCTGTACCCATTGTTGTCAGTTTCTCTGGATTGTCTTGTTTTATTTGTCTTCGTTTTCTGTACTCATTGTTGTCAGTTTCTCTGGATTGTCTTGTTTTATTTGTCTTCGTTTTCTATACCCATTGTTGTCAGTTTCTCTGGATTGTCTTGTTTTATTTGTCTTCGTTTTCTGTACCCATTGTTGTCAGTTTCTCTGGATTGTCTTGTTTTATTGGTCTTCGTTTTCTGTACCCATTGTTGTCAGTTTCTCTGGATTGTCTTGTTTTATTTGTGTTCGTTTTCTGTACCCATTGTTGTCAGTTTCTCTGGATTGTCTTGTTTTATTTGTGTTCGTTTTCTGTACTCATTGTTGTCAGTTTCTCTGGATTGTCTTGTTTTATTTGTCTTCGTTTTTTGTACCCATTGTTGTCAGTTTCTCTGGATTGTCTTGTTTTATTTGTGTTCGTTTTCTGTTCTCATTGTTGTCAGTTTCTCTGGATTGTCTTGTTTTATTTGTCTTCGTTTTCTGTACCCATTGTTGTCAGTTTCTCTGGATTGTCTTGTTTTATTTGTCTTCGTTTTCTGTACTCATTGTTGTCAGTTTCTCTGGATTGTCTTGTTTTATTTGTCTTCGTTTTCTGTACCCATTGTTGTCAGTTTCTCTGGATTGTCTTGTTTTATTTATGTTCGTTTTCTGTACTCATTGTTGTCAGTTTCTCTGGATTGTCTTGTTTTATTTGTCTTCGTTTTCTGTACCCATTGTTGTCAGTTTCTCTGGATTGTCTTGTTTTATTTGTCTTCGTTTTCTGTACCCATTGTTGTCAGTTTCTCTGGATTGTCTTGTTTTATTTGTCTTCGTTTTCTGTACTCATTGTTGTCAGTTTCTCTGGATTGTCTTGTTTTATTTGTCTTCGTTTTCTGTACCCATTGTTGTCAGTTTCTCTGGATTGTCTTGTTTTATTTGTCTTCGTTTTCTGTACTCATTGTTGTCAGTTTCTCTGGATTGTCTTGTTTTATTTGTCTTCGTTTTCTGTACCCATTGTTGTCAGTTTCTCTGGATTGTCTTGTTTTATTTGTCTTCGTTTTCTGTACTCATTGTTGTCAGTTTCTTTGGATTGTCTTGTTTTATTTGTCTTCGTTTTCTGTACTCATTGTTGTCAGTTTCTTTGGATTGTCTTGTTTTATTTGTGTTCGTTTTCTGTACCCATTGTTGTCAGTTTCTCTGGATTGTCTTGTTTTATTTGTGTTCGTTTTCTGTACCCATTGTTGTCAGTTTCTCTGGATTGTCTTGTTTTATTTGTCTTCGTTTTCTGTACTCATTGTTGTCAGTTTCTTTGGATTGTCTTGTTTTATTTGTGTTCGTTTTCTGTACCCATTGTTGTCAGTTTCTCTGGATTGTCTTGTTTTATTTGTCTTCGTTTTCTGTACTCATTGTTGTCAGTTTCTCTGGATTGTCTTGTTTTATTTGTCTTCGTTTTTTGTACCCATTGTTGTCAGTTTCTCTGGATTGTCTTGTTTTATTTGTGTTCATTTTCTGTACTCATTGTTGTCAGTTTCTCTGGATTGTCTTGTTTTATTTGTGTTCGTTTTCTGTACCCATTGTTGTCAGTTTCTCTGGATTGTCTTGTTTTATTTGTCTTCGTTTTCTGTACTCATTGTTGTCAGTTTCTCTGGATTGTCTTGTTTTATTTGTCTTCGTTTTCTGTACCCATTGTTGTCAGTTTCTCTGGATTGTCTTGTTTTATTTGTCTTCGTTTTCTGTACCCATTGTTGTCAGTTTCTCTGGATTGTCTTGTTTTATTGGTCTTCGTTTTCTGTACCCATTGTTGTCAGTTTCTCTGGATTGTCTTGTTTTATTTGTGTTCGTTTTCTGTACCCATTGTTGTCAGTTTCTCTGGATTGTCTTGTTTTATTTGTGTTCGTTTTCTGTACTCATTGTTGTCAGTTTCTCTGGATTGTCTTGTTTTATTTGTCTTCGTTTTTTGTACCCATTGTTGTCAGTTTCTCTGGATTGTTTTGTTTTATTTGCGTTCGTTTTCTGTTCTCATTGTTGTCAGTTTCTCTGGATTGTCTTGTTTTATTTGTCTTCGTTTTCTGTACCCATTGTTGTCAGTTTCTCTGGATTGTCTTGTTTTATTTGTCTTCGTTTTCTGTACTCATTGTTGTCAGTTTCTCTGGATTGTCTTGTTTTATTTGTCTTCGTTTTCTGTACCCATTGTTGTCAGTTTCTCTGGATTGTCTTGTTTTATTTATGTTCGTTTTCTGTACTCATTGTTGTCAGTTTCTCTGGATTGTCTTGTTTTATTGGTCTTCGTTTTCTGTACCCATTGTTGTCAGTTTCTCTGGATTGTCTTGTTTTATTTGTCTTCGTTTTCTGTACCCATTGTTGTCAGTTTCTCTGGATTGTCTTGTTTTATTTGTGTTCGTTTTCTGTACTCATTGTTGTCAGTTTCTCTGGATTGTCTTGTTTTATTTGTCTTCGTTTTCTGTACCCATTGTTGTCAGTTTCTCTGGATTGTCTTGTTTTATTTGTGTTCGTTTTCTGTACTCATTGTTGTCAGTTTCTCTGGATTGTCTTGTTTTATTTGTGTTCGTTTTCTGTACTCATTGTTGTCAGTTTCTCTGGATTGTCTTGTTTTATTTGTGTTCGTTTTCTGTACCCATTGTTGTCAGTTTCTCTGGATTGTCTTGTTTTATTTGTGTTCGTTTTCTGTACTCATTGTTGTCAGTTTCTCTGGATTGTCTTGTTTTATTTGTCTTCGTTTTTTGTACCCATTGTTGTCAGTTTCTCTGGATTGTCTTGTTTTATTTGTGTTCATTTTCTGTACTCATTGTTGTCAGTTTCTCTGGATTGTCTTGTTTTATTTGTGTTCGTTTTCTGTACCCATTGTTGTCAGTTTCTCTGGATTGTCTTGTTTTATTTGTCTTCGTTTTCTGTACTCATTGTTGTCAGTTTCTCTGGATTGTCTTGTTTTATTTGTCTTCGTTTTCTATACCCATTGTTGTCAGTTTCTCTGGATTGTCTTGTTTTATTTGTCTTCGTTTTATGTCCCATTGTTGTCAGGTTCTCTGGATTGTCTTGTTTTATTGGTCTTCGTTTTCTGTACCCATTGTTGTCAGTTTCTCTGGATTGTCTTGTTTTATTTGTGTTCGTTTTCTGTACCCATTGTTGTCAGTTTCTCTGGATTGTCTTGTTTTATTTGTGTTCGTTTTCTGTACTCATTGTTGTCAGTTTCTCTGGATTGTCTTGTTTTATTTGTCTTCGTTTTTTGTACCCATTGTTGTCAGTTTCTCTGGATTGTCTTGTTTTATTTGTGTTCGCTTTCTGTTCTCATTGTTGTCAGTTTCTCTGGATTGTCTTGTTTTATTTGTCTTCGTTTTCTGTACCCATTGTTGTCAGTTTCTCTGGATTGTCTTGTTTTATTTGTCTTCGTTTTCTGTACTCATTGTTGTCAGTTTCTCTGGATTGTCTTGTTTTATTTGTGTTCGTTTTCTGTACCCATTGTTGTCAGTTTCTCTGGATTGTCTTGTTTTATTTATGTTCGTTTTCTGTACTCATTGTTGTCAGTTTCTCTGGATTGTCTTGTTTTATTGGTCTTCGTTTTCTGTACCCATTGTTGTCAGTTTCTCTGGATTGTCTTGTTTTATTTGTGTTCGTTTTCTGTACCCATTGTTGTCAGTTTCTCTGGATTGTCTTGTTTTATTTGTGTTCGTTTTCTGTACTCATTGTTGTCAGTTTCTCTGGATTGTCTTGTTTTATTTGTCTTCGTTTTCTGTACCCATTGTTGTCAGTTTCTCTGGATTGTCTTGTTTTATTTGTGTACGTTTTCTGTACCCATTGTTGTCAGTTTCTCTGGATTGTCTTGTTTTATTTGTCTTCGTTTTCTGTACTCATTGTTGTCAGTTTCTCTGGATTGTCTTGTTTTATTTGTGTTCGTTTTCTCTACCCATTGTTGTCAGTTTCTCTGGATTGTCTTGTTTTATTTGTGTTCGTTTTCTGTACCCATTGTTGTCAGTTTCTCTGGATTGTCTTGTTTTATTTGTGTTCGTTTTCTGTACTCATTGTTGTCAGTTTCTTTGGATTGTCTTGTTTTATTTGTCTTCGTTTTCTGTACCCATTGTTGTCAGTTTCTCTGGATTGTCTTGTTTTATTTGTCTTCGTTTTCTGTACCCATTGTTGTCAGTTTCACTGGATTGTCTTGTTTTATTTGTGTTCGTTTTCTGTACTCATTGTTGTCAGTTTCTTTGGATTGTCTTGTTTTATTTGTGCTCGTTTTCTGTACCCATTGTTGTCAGTTTCTCTGGATTGTCTTGTTTTATTTGTGTTCGTTTTCTGTACTCATTGTTGTCAGTTTCTTTGGATTGTCTTGTTTTATTTGTGTTCGTTTTCTGTACTCATTGTTGTCAGTTTCTTTGGATTGTCTTGTTTTATTTGTCTTCGTTTTCTGTAGTCATTGTTGTCAGTTTCTCTGGATTGTCTTGTTTTATTTGTCTTCGTTTTCTGTACTCATTGTTTTCAGTTTCTTTGGATTGTCTTGTTTTATTTGTCTTCGTTTTCTGTACCCATTGTTGTCAGTTTCTCTGGATTGTCTTGTTTTATTTGTCTTCGTTTTCTGTACCCATTGTTGTCAGTTTCTCTGGATTGTCTTGTTTTATTTGTCTTCGTTTTCTGTACTCATTGTTGTCAGTTTCTCTGGATTGTCTTGTTTTATTTGTCTTCGTTTTCTGTACCCATTGTTGTCAGTTTCTCTGGATTGTCTTGTTTTATTTGTCTTCGTTTTCTGTACTCATTGTTGTCAGTTTCTCTGGATTGTCTTGTTTTGTTTGTCTTCGTTTTCTGTACCCATTGTTGTCAGTTTCTCTGGATTGTCTTGTTTTATTTGTCTTCGTTTTCTGTACTCATTGTTGTCAGTTTCTTTGGATTGTCTTGTTTTATTTGTCTTCGTTTTCTGTACTCATTGTTGTCAGTTTCTCTGGATTGTCTTGTTTTATTTGTGCTCGTTTTCTGTACCCATTGTTGTCAGTTTCTCTGGATTGTCTTGTTTTATTTGTCTTCGTTTTCTGTACTCATTGTTGTCAGTTTCTTTGGATTGTCTTGTTTTATTTGTGTTCGTTTTCTGTACCCATTGTTGTCAGTTTCTCTGGATTGTCTTGTTTTATTTGTCTTCGTTTTCTGTACTCATTGTTGTCAGTTTCTTTGGATTGTCTTGTTTTATTTGTCTTCGTTTTCTGTACTCATTGTTGTCAGTTTCTCTGGATTGTCTTGTTTTATTTGTGCTCGTTTTCTGTACCCATTGTTGTCAGTTTCTCTGGATTGTCTTGTTTTATTTGTCTTCGTTTTCTGTACTCATTGTTGTCAGTTTCTTTGGATTGTCTTGTTTTATTTGTGTTCGTTTTCTGTACCCATTGTTGTCAGTTTCTCTGGATTGTCTTGTTTTATTTGTGTTCGTTTTCTGTACCCATTGTTGTCAGTTTCTCTGGATTGTCTTGTTTTATTTGTCTTCGTTTTCTGTACTCATTGTTGTCAGTTTCTTTGGATTGTCTTGTTTTATTTGTCTTCGTTTTCTGTACCCATTGTTGTCAGTTTCTCTGGATTGTCTTGTTTTATTTTTCTTCGTTTTCTGTACCCATTGTTGTCAGTTTCACTGGATTGTCTTGTTTTATTTGTGTTCGTTTTCTGTACTCATTGTTGTCAGTTTCTTTGGATTGTCTTGTTTTATTTGTGCTCGTTTTCTGTACCCATTGTTGTCAGTTTCTCTGGATTGTCTTGTTTTATTTGTGTTCGTTTTCTGTACTCATTGTTGTCAGTTTCTTTGGATTGTCTTGTTTTATTTGTGTTCGTTTTCTGTACTCATTGTTGTCAGTTTCTTTGGATTGTCTTGTTTTATTTGTGTTCGTTTTCTGTACCCATTGTTGTCAGTTTCTCTGGATTGTCTTGTTTTATTTGTCTTCGTTTTCTGTACTCATTGTTGTCAGTTTCTTTGGATTGTCTTGTTTTATTTGTCTTCGTTTTCTGTACTCATTGTTGTCAGTTTCTCTGGATTGTCTTGTTTTATTTGTCTTCGTTTTCTGTACTCATTGTTGTCAGTTTCTTTGGATTGTCTTGTTTTATTTGTCTTAGTTTTCTGTACCCATTGTTGTCAGTTTCTCTGGATTGTCTTGTTTTATTTGTCTTCGTTTTCTGTACCCATTGTTGTCAGTTTCTCTGGATTGTCTTGTTTTATTTGTCTTCGTTTTCTGTACTCATTGTTGTCAGTTTCTCTGGATTGTCTTGTTTTATTTGTCTTCGTTTTCTGTACCCATTGTTGTCAGTTTCTCTGGATTGTCTTGTTTTATTTGTCTTCGTTTTCTGTACTCATTGTTGTCAGTTTCTCTGGATTGTCTTGTTTTATTTGTCTTCGTTTTCTGTACCCATTGTTGTCAGTTTCTCTGGATTGTCTTGTTTTATTTGTCTTCGTTTTCTGTACTCATTGTTGTCAGTTTCTTTGGATTGTCTTGTTTTATTTGTCTTCGTTTTCTGTACCCATTGTTGTCAGTTTCTCTGGATTGTCTTGTTTTATTTGTGTTCGTTTTCTGTACCCATTGTTGTCAGTTTCTCTGGATTGTCTTGTTTTATTCGTGTTCGTTTTCTGTACCCATTGTTGTCAGTTTCTCTGGATTGTCTTGTTTTATTTGTCTTCGTTTTCTGTACCCATTGTTGTCAGTTTCTCTGGATTGTCTTGTTTTATTTGTGCTCGTTTTCTGTACCCATTGTTGTCAGTTTCTCTGGATTGTCTTGTTTTATTTGTCTTCGTTTTCTGTACCCATTGTTGTCAGTTTCTCTGGATTGTCTTGTTTTATTTGTCTTCGTTTTCTGTACCCATTGTTGTCAGTTTCTCTGGATTGTCTTGTTTTATATGTCTTCGTTTTCTGTACCCATTGTTGTCAGTTTCTCTGGATTGTCTTGTTTTATTTGTGTTCGTTTTCTGTACCCATTGTTGTCAGTTTCTCTGGATTGTCTTGTTTTATTTGTGTTTGTTTTCTGTACTCATTGTTGTCAGTTTCTCTGGATTGTCTTGTTTTATTTGTCTTCGTTTTCTGTACCCATTGTTGTCAGTTTCTCTGGATTGTCTTGTTTTATTGGTCTTCGTTTTCTGTACTCATTGTTGTCAGTTTCTTTGGATTGTCTTGTTTTATTTGTGTTCGTTTTCTGTACCCATTGTTGTCAGTTTCTCTGGATTGTCTTGTTTTATTTGTCTTCGTTTTCTGTAACCATTGTTGTCAGTTTCTCTGGATTGTCTTGTTTTATTTGTTTTCGTTTTCTGTACTCATTGTTGTCAGTTTCTCTGGATTGTCTTGTTTTATTTGTGTTTTTTTCTGTACTCATTGTTGTCAGTTTCTCTGGATTGTCTTGTTTTATTTGTCTTCGTTTTCTGTACCCATTGTTGTCAGTTTCTCTGGATTGTCTTGTTTTATTTGTCTTCGTTTTCTGTACCCATTGTTGTCAGTTTCTCTGGATTGTCTTGTTTTATATGTGTTCGTTTTCTGTACCCATTGTTGTCAGTTTCTCTGGATTGTCTTGTTTTATTTGTCTTCGTTTTCTGTACTCATTGTTGTCAGTTTCTTTGGATTGTCTTGTTTTATTTGTGTTCGTTTTCTGTACCCATTGTTGTCAGTTTCTCTGGATTGTCTTGTTTTATTTGTCTTCGTTTTCTGTACTCATTGTTGTCAGTTTCTCTGGATTGTCTTGTTTTATTTGTCTTCGTTTTCTGTACCCATTGTTGTCAGTTTCTCTGGATTGTCTTGTTTTATTTGTGTTCGTTTTCTGTACCCATTGTTGTCAGTTTCTCTGGATTGTCTTATTTTATTTGTGTTCGTTTTCTGTACTCATTGTTGTCAGTTTCTCTGGATTGTCTTGTTTTATTTGTGTTCGTTTTCTGTACTCATTGTTGTCAGTTTCTCTGGATTGTCTTGTTTTATTGGTCTTCGTTTTCTGTACTCATTGTTGTCAGTTTCTCTGGATTGTCTTGTTTTATTTGTGTTCGTTTTCTGTACCCATTGTTGTCAGTTTCTCTGGATTGTCTTGTTTTATTTGTCTTCGTTTTCTGTACTCATTGTTGTCAGTTTCTTTGGATTGTCCAATCTTGAATACCCCTTAGGTTTTCAGAATTGGCGTTAAACAACAATCACTCACTCACTATATTATTTTTGTTTCTTTACGCATAGTGGTGTCCAATGCATGTTGTGTTGTGTTTTTGTGTTGTTTCTCTTCATCTTGTGTACTCTATGTTGCCAGCTTCTCTAGGTTGTGTTGTGTTTTTGTGTTGTTTTTCTTCGTCTTGTGTACACTATGTTGCCAATATCTCTGGATTGTCCTTTTGTGATTGCCCCTTTTGTGTTTTCTAACGTTTTTTTTAATGAATGACATACTATAGGATCTGTAAATTTTAAACATAGATATATCTAATAAACCGAAGATGTTCCTGTCAGTATATTGGGCCAAAGCAGATTGGTGTAGACATGCCTTTAGGTGCAATTGTTTTCAAATAACACTTAACATCACAAATAAATAATAATAATTCAATTGCAAACCTCTGTTTCTTATCAAAACACTCACAGTACATTCTTGACTGTTTTATGTTGATTTCATAAGTCGAATATCGACATAAAAGGTGTAAGTCTTTCTTGTTTATTATCGTGCCGGATGTATCACTGAATGTTTTAGAAAAATAATTAATACACTCTATTTTTATTATGAAATTATTTCATTCGTAAAACAGTTTTATGCCCATTGTCCAAAAGAAATATTATATTGGTTTTATTTGATTTGAAAGACAGCCAATGCACCAAGTTTCTCCCAAGCAATTAATTGTTACAAATTAGGCTAATGAAATTTTATACTTGCTAAGTGAATCACGAGGGATACCATAAATGTGAGGAATAAAATCGTATTTCAGTTAGTAATGTAAATGAGAAAATTATATAATTAAATAATAACTATTTGTTTAAGACTTGATTGATCGCTATCTAGCCCCGTCAAACGTTAGCACCTGGCCCATGCGTCTTGGCACCCATCGTGATAATCTAATCACCTCCAAACCTCCATTACCGAATTTGTTATCAGTTCTGTTCGGAGTCTTTCGGGAAGATCTGGTATGCAAAATCAAACGGCCGAACTAATCAATGTTAATTGTATTCTCCCAATTGTCCAATTTGTACATATCATCAATACTTTTCTTTACACGTCGTCAATTTGAACATGTTATTCCGACCACTAATTAAATCTTCTTCTCTTCTTCAACCAGAATTATTGTTGAATACTCTGTTGATAAATTATCTGTGTTACATCTCCAAGTCACAGAATGTAGCTGATCAATTTATCTATCGTTCTATCAACCATTTGCATATTGCTCAATAGCAATTTATTACAAGATAACTCCCCCTTATTGCATTTAATAAAGAAATGTCGTATATCTAAAATGTGCGTAAATTAAATTTTCCTCAATTTTTACAGCAATTGTGTAATTAGGAAAATGAGTTGCGTAATACGTTCAGAAATTTTAAAAATGGAAAAATATTTGTCTTCCGAACTTTATATTGTCGTTTTGTGTGTCGTTTAAACAATTAAGAACTAATATCTGGTTTTTCCCAGATTGATAACAACTCCCCAGAAATTACTTTTAAACACTAATTATAATTTGATTTGTTTCCAAAGAAAACAATGTAATTTTTTAATAGTGTCCATCATGATAACATAGCAACTACACATAATATTTATCTCCAATTTGGTATATATTCTTTTTCAAATTTGCACTGACATGGTTAATCAGATAGTGTTGGAAAATTACAATTCCTGATTAATGTAATTTATTAAAACTAAGGTTCACCTCTCTGAGGCATAGGTGGCAGTCGATTTTGACTATCTTGTTGGTTTACTTCCTTCCAAAGACTTTTATATTATTTGGCTTTCCAATCTCTTGACTATATATATATTTATATGAGCGTACCTTATGAAGGTTATTCCAGATATGCATCGTGGGCACTAAATTGGATATTACACTTACATCACATAAATCCAAAATATTGGTTTGGAAATTGCATATATTTCCACCATATTCAGATTAATTTATTTTCTATTCTTAGACATTTTGATGACATATTTCGGTTAATTCTGTGTGTTTGTTTGCGGAAAGTGGTTTCCATCACATATTGTGTTGTGTTTTTGCTTTGTTTTTCTTCGTCTTGTGTAGCTTTATCCTGCCTGTTTCTCTGGATTGTCAATTTTTCAGTACCCCTTAGGTATTCTCTAACGTTTATTTAAGTAATATATTTTGTGTTTTTATTTCTACAGATAGATCTATCTCTATTTTATCTTCATTATAAGTATATTTTCCGGCAATCACGTTATTTTGTTTCTGGGTGAAGATAAACGTAATTGTTTGGCATGTCAGAGAAAAGAAAGAACTTGATTTTCTACTTTGCCATGTTTTTGCAGACGACACAATCAGTGACACTTTCTGTGTGACTGAAACATTCTTCATGGAAAATGTCACCGCTATGAAAATACTAAACTACCTTGTTAAGCATGTTTAAGCATTCAATTGTTTGAGTAAATTTGAATGTCCAGAAGCGAATAGCATATCAAATAATTAACATCAAGCACAAAAGGAATACATCTGCTCATGTAAATCGCTTACTTAAGGCTTGATTGTACAGAAAAATGTGTATAAATGTATAATATGTATGACCGTTTTTGGTTTTTTGGTTGTTTTTTTCCCCCGTTTTGTTACCTATATATATCGCATATAAATTGTTTCCAATGTATAGATAATGTAAAGGATGAAAACATTTCTTATTATAATGCTTATGAAATGCAGATCATGTATGTATTTAAAACATGTATATCCAAATGTACGCAAGAACAAATGCCATTAACATTTATGCATGGACATTGTTACTACTGTTAAAGGAATGAATTTACTTCATAATAAAGTTGAAAGAAAATAGATTGAACACATTATATTTGCAACTTTACTTTGAAGTTTTGCATTAATATCGTATGTTGATGTGATTTCAGATATTTGATTGACATTTAGCAATGTAAACTTGAAATCCATTTGAAAAATCAGAGACAATACACTTGCGTGGTTTTATATATATTGGTAATATATTCAACATTAACAAGGAAAACCCAGGACTTGTACCATTTTAATATTTCATAATATTAGTAAAGCGTAAGCTTCAAAATGTCGCTTCTTAATGTAGGTTTTGTGATGTACAGTTCGGAATTGTTTCGATGCTTTTGATTCGGCTTTGTCTTCGAGCCTTTCTGTTTTATTTCATTTATTGCTGAAAGCCCCATTCATGTGTTTTGCGCCAGAAGGAATCTCTGGTTGTATATTTTACGATCATACTGATTTTCAGTTGTAGTTGTATATATTGAACAATGTTACACTTTTATTACTCTATCGAGTAGCTGTATTATTATAATTAAGTATTTCCAGCCACACGCTCACAAAGTAAAATAACCAAGGTTATAATTATATTGCAAAAAATTGAGAGATCAACATGTCATACGAGGTTCCTTAATGATAATGGACAATGTCTTAAGCGGCCATTAAGTTTCTTGGATATTGCTTATTCGTTTCCTGCCTGCGGTCAGAGCGACAATAATTGTTTAATTATATAGTACAATATGTAACCTTTCTAACAAATCAATCTCTTTATATCTAAAGAGTGTGTTATCAGCATTTGTATCTTGTCTTAATTAGCATAAACACACTTTTTAACAATAATTTAGATACTAAATAAACGGTCCATTACAGATCTAATAAAGCACTTCACAATAATTATTTATGTCAAATCAAATTTATCTCTCTATACAATAAGCTTGATATCTAATCAATGATTTTTTTATCACATTTTTGATTTTTTTTTAAATGAGAATATACACTTGATGTTTGATACTTGATATGATGTGTTCGATTGATTAGTATTGCTGAACACCAACAGTTGCAATATTTCAGCTGGATATTGGTGAAAAAAAGAAAAAAAAACGTAGATATCAAATTTAGTGCGCACGACGCGTTTCTGAAATAACCTTCATCAGGCACGTTCAATTAAATAATTTGCTGTATCTATAATCCTTTTTCGGTAAACACATATATACCGTGTGATGGATTTATGTTATCCTGAATAAATATATGGTTGCTAGGCAGTTTTTAAACCAAATAGTGACTTTTTCTGTTAAATTTGTACAGTGTGATATAGTAAAACATATATTGGTGTAAGGAAAATTTGTACTTTCGGTTTCAAAATAATATCATGTTGGGCTAAAAAAAAATGTACTGTGATTTGTTAGTTCTTGATCCCCTTCTTAAAAACATACAAGATTGACAGGGACTTTTTTTACATTCATTTTCTTAAAATAGCACCTATGGTTAAAAAAACGTGCAAATAGATAGACCTGGCACGGAAGATTCCAAAAATATATGGTTGCTATTAATTTTGTCACTTCTGGTTCCAAATACAGTTACTTCTGGCAATAAAATATACAATTTGATAATTTTTGGACCACTGGTGTAAAAATATTACTGCTAGGGACTTTTTTCATTTTTTTTTACATCTTGATAAGCATATGACCCCTCATACAGAAAAAAATCCATTTAAAAGTAGAATTATATTTCGTCATTTCTATCAATAAAATATAAAACTAAAGCCTAGTTCAAAACATACTTTGGTTGTGACGACAATATATTACAAGATATGTAATGTATATCAGCCGAGTTATTATAGCAATGCTACCACTCATGTATTGTGCTATAATATTTAAAACCACCAATAGTAACAGGCAGTTGATCACTATAAGATGGTTGCAAGGAACAAAAACAAGACACTCATATCTTGTGGACTATTAATCCCCAAGAATTTCCTCTCAGCAGTCAATATTTCGGAACTTACATATTTTGACTACGAGCATAGCTGATTAAGGATATTCCAGAAACGTATCGTGCTCTGATAGTTTTATATATGATTCCCCCCCCCCCCCCTCCACAACCAGCGGGGTTCCATTTCGAAGTGAAATGCTTATATCCAGAAGTAGAGACACTTTATATCCCATTTATATATCATGGGTGTACCCTCGAGGGGGCGTTGTGGTTCGTATTACAAAACTAGAAAACAAATATATTTGAACAAAACCAATATTAAACGACCGAAATACAGCTTTTTGTAGCATGAATTCGAAAGATATAATTTCACACCGAATGATTTCTAAAATGTGTGAAATAAAAATGGCAGTAAAATTACATATAAGCCAACAGAGCAAGGTACAAAGTATTTAGTCTTTCACATTGATAATTATATGTTTGACCTAAAATTGAATTAGTTCGGGACATTTAGTACCGTAAAACCCCAAAAGAAATGGATATTTGTACGGACCTGTTTATGCGAAACTAAATATTGAGCATATATAACTATGATGATTATACGCTGTCGTAGGATCTATTGTGGTTCTCGTGTCTAAATTATGGGAGTACAATATGATAAATTTACTGTAGAGAGATACAAGTCAGGGTCGTACTCTGACCATCAACGCACCTGTGTTAATCAGATTAGGATCAGGTGAGCAGATTAATAGTCTACGATATCCAATATCAACTTATACCCGGTATTTAGACCTTTCGACAAAAATCGCGATGCATGAGTCCTTCATGTCATAAATCAGATGTGTGTGATCGTTTGAAAACATCATTTAATACCAGTGAAAATTTGATATTGCAATTAAAATTATCTCTTGGTTGACGCAGCCATTTTCTTTTGTTTCGGACAAAAGTCTTGTAAAATTTGTAATAGTTATGAACTAAACAAGTGTATAATCAAATTAGGGTGCAGTTATGACGCCTCACAAATTTAAATGTTGCATTTCGAACTAATGTTTAAAACCAAAACTAGTAATTAGTGGGTGGTAATCATGTAAATGGTTAATTTCATTGCCGCATACAACACTTTTCTGGTCTTGCATCCGGACAAAAATTTTGCTTAATTTAGTTCCCAAAGAGAATCACTTCGTATTTGTTGTACTAGTATTATTTTAACAGTTTACAACGACGACTCCCTTCCATAATAAACCGTTCCCATGCTAACAATTAAACCATAAGATTGCTAAGATTGAATCCATGTCATACAGTTCAAACAAAGGTTATAGACATTATCGGGGAGCAATTATTTCATAAGGACAGAATTATTTCGATACAAACCAATATAATATAAATATTAATGATAAAATGAAGCAAAAATACCACACTGTCAGAACAGTTCCTGAATCGAAATAAGAAAATGTTAGACACAGAGGTAAATCGACACCCTTAAAACATATCAGTATATATTGCCACTCACTTTCCTGGATTGGTAATGATTAGTACCGTTGGGAACTAAATTAAGCAAAATTTTTGTCCGGATGCAAGACATGATTAGTATCATGACTAATCTAGTTTCACGGGCCCAAACCTACCCTCTTAGTGGAATGTGGTGAATGAATATACTGCTCTTTTGAAAGTTTTGTTGATAAATTTTGATATCATTTTCCTGAAGAATGTCAGGTACCATATGTGGAATCACAATATTAGCGACAAAATGCTGAGTTGCTTTGTATTTTTTTATCTTCCTTTGTCCGTATTAAATGTTCTAAGAATAGCTTGAAGATACCACAAGGCTAATCAAAAGCCGTATTTCGACGAAGGACAGGCAATAATACACTGGTCAATAATATACTGGTCAATAATACACTGGTCAATAATGCATTGGCCAATAATACACTGGTCAATAATACACTGTTCAAAAAGAACAGGAACAACAAGACAAGCAATGGTTGACAAAATACTACACAGCTAACAATGGTCAATCTACACCTACTACACAGCAAACAAAGGTCAATCTACACTTACTACACAACAAACAAAGGACAATCTACACCTACTACACAACAAACAAAAGACAATCTACACCTACTACACAGCAAACAAAAGACAATCTAAACCTACTACACAACAAACAATCTACACCTACTACACAACAAACAAAGGACAATCTACACTTACTACACAACAAACAAAGGACAATCTACACCTATACTAAACAACAAATAAAAGACAATCTACACCTACTACACAGCAAACAAAAGACAATCTACACCTACTACACAGCAAACAAAAGACAATCTAAACCTACTACACAACAAACAATCTACACCTACTACACAACAAACAAAAGACAATCTACACCTACTACACAACAAACAAAAGACAATCTAAACCTACTACACAACAAACAATCTACACCTACTACACAACAAACAAAGGACAATCTACACTTACTACACAACAAACAAAGGACAATCTACACCTACTACACAACAAACAAAAGACAATCTATACCTACTACACAGCAAACAAAAGACAATCTAAACCTACTACACAACAAACAATCTACACCTACTACACAACAAACAAAGGACAATCTACACTTACTACACAACAAACAAAGGACAATCTACACCTATACTACACAACAAACAAAGGACAATCTACACCTACTACACAGCAAACAAAGGACAATCTACACCTACTACACAGCAAACAAAAACAATCTACACCTACTACACAACAAACAAAGGACAATCTACACCTACTACACAACAAACAAAAACAATCTACACCTACTACACAACAAACAAAGGACAATCTACACTTACTACACAACAAAGGACATTCTACACCTATACTACACAACAAAGAAAGGACAATCTACACATACTACACAGCAAACAAAGGACAATCTACACCTACTACACAGCAAACAAAGGACAATCTACACCTACTACACAGCAAACAAAAACAATCTACACCTACTACACAACAAACAAAGGACAATCTACACCTACTACACAGCAAACAAAAGACAATCTAAACCTACTACACAGCAAACAAAAACAATCTACACCTACTACACAACAAACAAAGGACAATCTAAACCTACTACGCAGCAAACAAAAACAATCTACACCTACTACACAACAAACAAAGAACAATCTACACCTACTACACAGCAAACAAAAGACAATCTAAACCTACTACACAACAAACAAAGGACAATCTACACCTACTACACAACAAACAAAGGACAATCTACACCTACTACACAACAAACAAAGGACAATCTACACCTACTACAGAAAAAACAAAGGACAATCTACACCCACTACACAACAAACGAAGGACAATCTACACCTACTACACAGCAAACAAAGGACAATCTACACCTACTACAACACAAACAAAAGACAATCTAAACCTACTACACAGCAAACAAAAGACAATCGAAACCTACTACACAACAAACAAAAACAATCTACACCTACTACACAACAAACAAAGGACAATCTACACCTACTACACAACAAACAAAAGACAATCTACACCTACTACACAGCAAACAAAAGACAATCTACACCTACTACACAGTAAACAAAAGACAATCTACACCTACTACACAGCAAACAAAAGACAATCTACACCTACTACACAGCAAACAAAAGACAATCTAAACCTACTACACAACAAACAAAGGACAATCTACACCTACTACACAGTAAACAAAGGACAATCTACACCTACTACACAACAAACAAAAGACAATCTAAACCTACTACACAGCAAACAAAAGACAATCTAAACCTACTACACAGTAACCAAAGGACAATCTACACCTACTACACAGCAAACAAAAGACAATCTAAACCTACTACACAGTAAACAAAAGACAATCTACACCTACTACACAGCAAACAAAAGACAATCTAAACCTACTACACAACAAACAAAGGACAATCTACACCTACTACACAGCAAACAAAGACAATCTAAACCTACTACACAGCAAACAAAAGACAATCTACACCTACTACACAGTAAACAAAGGACAATCTACACCTACTACACAGCAAACAAAAGACAATCTAAACCTACTACACAGTAAACAAAAGACAATCTACACCTACTACACAGCAAACAAAAGACAATCTAAACCTACTACACAACAAACAAAGGACAATCTACACCTACTACACAGCAAACAAAGACAATCTAAACCTACTACACAACAAACAAAAGACAATCTAAACCTACTACACAGTAAACAAAGGACAATCTACACCTACTACACAGTAAACAAAGGACAATCTAAACCTACTACACAACAAACAAAAGACAATCTAAACCTACCACACAGTAAACAAAGGACAATCTACACCTACTACACAGCAAACAAAAGACAATCTAAACCTACTGCACAACAAACAAAGGACAATCTACACCTACTACACAGTAAACAAAGGACAATCTACACCTACTACACAGCAAACAAAAGACAATCTAAACCTACTACACAACAAACAAAGGACAATATACACCTACTGCACAACAAACAAAGGACAATCTACACCTACTACACAGCAAACAAAAGACAATCTAAACCTACTACACAACAAACAAAGAACAATCTACACCTACTACACAGCAAACAAAAGACAATCTAAACCTACTACATAACAAACAAAGGACAATCTACACCTACTACACAACAAACAAAGGACAATCTACACCTACTACACAGCAAACAAAAGACAATCTAAACCTACTACACAACAAACAAAAGACAATCTAAACCTACTACACAACAAACAAAGGACAATCTACACCTACTGCACAACAACCAAAGGACAATCTACACCTACTACACAACAAACAAAGAACAATCTACACCTACTACACAGCAAACAAAAGACAATCTAAACCTACTACACAACAAACAAAGAACAATCTACACCTACTACACAGCAAACAAAAGACAATCTAAACCTACTACACAACAAACAAAAGACAATCTACACCTACTACACAACAAACAAAGGACAATCTACACCTACTACACAGCAAACAAAAGACAATCTAAACCTACAACACAACAAACAAAAGACAATCTAAACCTACTACACAGCAAACAAAGAACAATCTACACCTACTACACAGCAAGCAAAAGACAATCTAAACCTACTACACAACAAACAAAGGACAATCTACACCTATACTACACAGCAAACAAAGGACAATCTACACCTACTACACAACAAACAAAGGACAATCTACACCTACTACACAGCAAACAAAAGACAATCTAAACCTACTACACAACAAACAAAAGACAATCTAAACCTACTACACAACAAACAAAGAACAATCTACACCTACTACACAGCAAACAAAAGACAATCTAAACCTACTACACAACAAACAAAGGACGATCTACACCTATACTACACAACAAACAAAGGACAATCTACACCTACTACACACCAAACAAAAGACAATCTAAACCTACTACACAGTAAACAAAGGACAATCTACACCTACTACACAGCAAACAAAAGACAATCTAAACCTACTACACAACAAACAAAAGACAATCTAAACCTACTACACAACAAACAAAGAACAATCTACACCTACTACACAGCAAACAAAAGACAATCTAAACCTACTACACAACAAACAAAGGACGATCTACACCTATACTACACAACAAACAAAGGACAATCTACACCTACTACACAACAAACAAAAGACAATCTAAACCTACTACACAGTAAACAAAGGACAATCTACACCTACTACACAGCAAACAAAGGACAATCTACACCTACTACACAGTAAACAAAGGACAATCTAAACCTACTACACAGCAAACAAAGGACAATCTAAACGTACTACACAACAAACAAAGGACAATCTACACCTACTACACAGCAAACAAAAGACAATCTAAACCTACTACACAACAAACAAAGGACAATCTACACCTACTACACAGCAAACAAAAGACAATCTAAACCTACTACACAACAAACAAAGGACAATCTACACCTACTGCACAACAAACAAAGGACAATCTAAACCTACTACCCAACAAACAAAAGACAATCTAAGCCTACTACACAACAAACAAAGGACAATCTACACCTACTACACAGTAAACAAAGGACAATCTACACCTACTACACAACAAACAGGACAATCTACACCTACTGCACAGCAAACAAAAGACAATCTAAACCTACTACACAACAAACAAAGGACAATCTACACCTACTACACAGTAAACAAAGGACAATCTACACCTACTACACAACAAACAAAGGACAATCTAAACGTACTACACAACAAACAAAGGACAATCTACACCTACTACACAGCAAACAAAAGACAATCTAAACCTACTACACAACAAACAAAGGACAATCTACACCTACTACACAGTAAACAAAGGACAATCTACACCTACTACACAGCAAACAAAAGACAATCTAAACCTACTACACAACAAACAAAGGACAATATACACCTACTGCACAACAAACAAAGGACAATCTACACCTACTACACAGTAAACAAAAACAATCTACACCTACTACACAACAAACAAAGGACAATCTACACCTACTACACAACAAACAAAGGACAATCTACACCTACTGCACAGCAAACAAAAGACAATCTAAACCTACTACACAACAAACAAAAGACAATCTAAACCTACTACACAACAAACAATCTACACCTACTACACAACAAACAAAAGACAATCTAAACCTACTACACAACAAACAAAGGACAATCTACACCTACTACACAGCAAACAGGACAATCTACACCTACTACACAACAAACAAAAGACAATCTACACCTACTACACAGCAAACAGGACAATCTACACCTACTACACAGCTAACAAAAGACAATCTAAACCTACTACACAACAAACAAAGGACAATCTACACCTACTACACAGCAAACAAAAGACAATCTACACCTACTACACAACAAACAAAAGACAATCTACACCTACTACACAACAAACAAAGGACAATCTACACCTACTACACAGCAAACAAAAGACAATCTACACCTACTACACAACAAACAAAAGACAATCTAAACCTACTACACAACAAACAATCTACACCTACTACACAGCAAACAAAAGACAAGCTAAACCTACTACACAACAAACAAAGGACAATCTACACCTACTACACAACAAACAAAGGACAATCTACACCTACTACACAACAAACAAAGGACAATCTACACCTACTGCACAACAAACAAAGGACAATCTACACCAACCTCACTAAAACATTCTGATCTATATTTGGCAGATACATTATGTGTAAGCTAAGCTAAAACAGGGTGCTCCGGAAGGGTGAACAATTCCTGCTACACTAGTGACACCCGTAGTGGTGCTGAAAATCTGATTGTAAATAATAAATGAGGAAAGGAGGAATTTGTGATTTCTACAAACGGAACATATCCGTGGTCATATGTAAGGATTGTCAGATAATGTGCACATTTCTATACGTCAGATAATAGGGCTATAAGAACATATTGTATCACCATTCTATGTGCGAGTTGATGTTTTGTGATCTATATAACGGTACTTCATGCTATTCCAACATCTTTGTTTGATTGTTGTTCTACTTGTGTATCTGTATTGACATTAAATGCTTTACATCCCACAACTGTGCTCCTCTGTTACTGTTGGTGCAAACTGTACACACGTTTGTTTAATACAGCTTTCTGTATAACTATATTGTTTATTTGAATCACATTCCCAATGTAGATTACAATATTACAGAATGTAAGAGTAAAGATTAATATTGTATCTTTATGTCAACAAAAACAGAATGAGAGAACATGCATTCGAAATTGTTCTATTTTCTTGCCCGGAGCATGTCTTCTATCGTCATTGTCAATTTCCCAAGACAAGTACAATGTCTGAATTGAGGAACGGAGATCTGTAGGATTTAAATTGATGACACTTGAAATACAAAAGAAGTAGTATCTATGTTTACATGATAGGGAACACATTGGCATAAAACGAGTGAAAAATAATGTGCAACGGCAGAATTGAAAACAACGAAGTCAGAACCTCCTGATAACGTTCAAGGAAAGCTTAAAGATATCAAAAGAAATAATCATAAACCTAAATCGAAGAAGGGCAGGAAAAACAATGACATGCAGAAAAAAGAGACAAAATGAGCGACAAATAATAATCTACAAAACATTACACAGAACAATGTGGAATTTTGAAAACGACTTTAACCTATAACACCGGATACATTTGAATTCATTTGAAACCAATTAATTCACGGAAGATAACGTCAACTATATGGTGTAATGTCTTTTAATTTAGATTCCGTATACATCTATAAAAATACTTACATTTGTATGCCCACATCATTTCTCTAAGAAGGGAGGTTTGAGCCCATAAGCTAGCTTAACCCTGCCAATTTTATTGAAGTTGCTGCATTAAGCTATACAGATGAGCTGTTCATGGATATGAGTGTTATTGATATCGATATTACCGCTGTTTCTACGTTTTACCTATTTGATTTTGGGGTTCTTCCGGCTGTATGTTTTGCTTTTCATTTCAAAACCCGATATAAAACGGTACAGAATCTGGATATTATTGTCCTGATAAACAATGCAAAAACTCTATGATGTAGAAAACTGATGGTACATTCTTAAAAAGTCATGGGCATTTTTTCGAAAATACATCACATTGATATTTTTTTGTAATTGTCAATAATTCAATATAACTTTGTTGTTTCTGTATCACTAGGATCTATATATTGCTAACTTAATTATAATATCATTTCTTTTGTATTTCTGTCAAAACAAGAAATTTAAATTACCCTCATTTTGCCATTTTGTTTCTTAACACTTGCATCGTTTGTATTCCATTTAATTAAAAACGGCAAACATAAAACAGATATGTTATGTAATGTATGTTAGCTAAAGAACTTGGAGATGGATTCCATTATATTTTTCGATGGACATCATAAAAAGGTTCCAGGAAACAATCTTTATGTAAATATGTTGGCACAGCGTTAATGCTATATTATTTAGGAAATATATCTTTTGCACATTCCCGATTTTATCATGCGCTATGCGTTTTTGCATCTTTTTATACGAGTTGTTTCCATAGCGACATGCAAAATGGTACCCGGTTTCCCAATAGCAATGGAAATGCAACATTAAAATTTTAAGCGGATTATGGGGAAAATATATGTTATTTTCATTGAACTTTGCATGAAAGGGGACCCCTTTGACCGCCTTAAAGGAAAATAACTCTTGCAAAATATATAATTTTCCCATCAAAATCGGAAATGTGCATATGGTCTTTTGTTCTAATCAAAGCGTATTAGTAAATTTTTTTTTAGATTGCAAGTTTGTAAGGATTATTAATTTTCATGTTGCTCTTCCTGACTAATTTCTTAGATAGATTGTTTATTTGTTGCTTCCGTTAATCTTGACATGCGTACATATAATTTATTCTGCTATACTGAATTTCTTCTTTGTACCAATGTATTTCAATGGTATGTCAGAAAAACAAATTTCTGTGTAGCTAGATTTCACAAAATAAATAAAACACTAGTAACAACATGTGATAATAAACTCAAATTGTATTATTTTCTTTTTGTGATTAGCAACCATTTTTTTATGTGACCATTAATTGGTTTACAAAATGGTTTCCTTTTTACTGGAGAAAAATATACATTTTCACAGTATCTATTGTTTTAGTAGGGTTTGTGCTCTGATATTTGCAGGGATTCCTTTATGGTGACAGCAAAGCTTAAACGATGATGGTCAACAATTCCATCAATATCGACTAAACGAACAATTATGTCTCACCTCAAATCATTGAAAATCCAGGTCCTGGCTTAGGACGGACACAAAACTGATCTATGGTATTTGGACTTTTTTGTTGATATTGTATTTCATTTGTAATATTTGGTCTGTTTCAGTTGTATATACGTATATACGAACACACTTATTTAGGTTCTCCTTCATCATGCATATGTTATATTTGCCAATTGTTCAAGATTTTCAAGATTTATTTGAAAACACTCAGACACATACATAATGTATACAAGTGTAACAAGAGGTCATTTTTTAAATAATATATACATTCAAGACATGACAGAATGAACATACGATGAAAAATAATAAATCTGACAGTAAATATAATATAAAGTTACAACATAATACAGGCAATTACCTATAATCAGAGTAAGGCAGCAGCTTTTCTAATAAAAATTGATAATCGCTTATAAAGTTCTACATTGCAAATAGAAAGAGGACCTTAAAATTTGGCATGATTAGGGTAAGCTCGATAATAATTTGACAAATACTTATTTCTAAGGGTGATAATGTTTTCATTTTTACAAACTAATAAAAATGATATTCGTCTCAAATAGTTTCTTTGCATAAATGGCAAATACGCTCTTCTCGAGGTATATTATACCAACGACCAGTTTATATAGGTAAATGCAGATTTGAAATTCTAAATTTAGTTATCCAAATTCTGGAGTGTTCCGACAATCTAAGTAAATAGTTCTCAATACAAAAATCCTTTTTGAAAACAGAGTAAATGTGTCCACGAGAAGAGGAATATATATCACTAAGCCATTTTTGAACAAACTGGTCTCGTAAAATTTGGTTAAATACACTCTTGTCATAAACAGGAAACTGGTTTATAAAAATGAATCCCATGCCAGTTGAATTGAATATAGACTCTATATGATTTAACCATTTGAACTATACTGATGTTTGGTTTTTAAAAGATATATTAATCTATACAAAACACTACTTAATTTATTTTCATTTAAAACCAACTTGCTGTCCTGTTTAAACCTTTGGTTTTTCCTGCTCCCAAAGACTTTGAGAACTTACTTGGCTTTCCAATCGTTTGAGCTTGAGCGTACCGGATGAATTTTATTCCAGAAACACGTCATGCGCACTAAATTAGATATCTACAATTTTATTGATATTTTTCTACTACATGTATCCTGAAACGTGTTTTTCATATTTATCTATCCATAACATTTGTTGAATCGACTGTCAACTTGAATTACAGATACCTATGGGTTAAACTTTAACATCACTGCAATATGTCTCCACATTCGTGTCATTTAATGTGATTGCATGCGTGATATTTTGCGATGAAACAAGCAATGATTCAGTGAAAATCGTTAAATAATCAAGTAAATTTGAAATTCATGGCACAACAATAGGTTACCCTTCCGAAGCACATGAGTTCGTTCACCTCCGTTGTTCGTGCTTCTCAATCTTTAGTTCCCTGTGTATTGGGTTTTTTTTCTCGACCACTGTCATGTTTGTCTTTTTCTTCTGGCACTTGTATTGTCTTTACATTAAGCCTTCTGATTACCCCCTCGATGTCTTCAAGCTTTCTTTGTTTCACATTTTGGATAGCGCAACTGGCGGACATAATCACTGCACAGCTTTTGCAATATGCAAGGTGTCACGGTTGTGACAACGACTTATAGATTACATACTCACTTAAAATGGCCAATAAATGGAGGATAATAAAAATTCACGCGGGTTTTTATAAACTAAAATGTCTAGATGAATTCGAACATGATTTGGATTAAATGTATCTAAGCATTAAGTATCCTGATATTTCTTAGCGTTATTTTAACGACAATTAATGATAAAAAAAAATGGCGAAGTTATCATTTCATCAAGATATTAGTATATTTGTAAAAATATTTGATAGTGAATTATATTAATATAATTATGTCACTAACTTCTCTACATTTATATTATATATATTGCTTCATAAGAAGCTTGGGTTTATGAAGCTGGCTGTAACAAGTATTTGAAGAAAATAATATCATATTGTTGTTAAAAAAAGATATTAGTATCTATCTATGTACGTACAACTGGTCTATTATATGATTCAGTATACATATATCGTCAGAAATATACCTCTTGATGAACTTTGTAAACTTTTGACGTATCTAGAATGTCTTATGTACATATAAATAATACTAAATTACTATCATTAAACCACAATTGCTTGGATTCCAATTGTAATTTCATTTTACTATTATCAAATTAAACCCTAAAATTAAATACAAAAGAGGTTAGCACATTAAGTATATAATTAGAAAGTTATTTATGAACTGGTAAATTGACCTGAAGACTGAATCTTTAAAATGTTTATCTTTTAGCTAGAGCTAGGAACAAAAGGTGAAGACAGTTTCGCATTATAACAACAGTTTCCGGTACGAGATTTTACGAAGATTATCGAAGGTATAATAAGTTATCGAACCTGAAATCTAGATTAAGGTGACACTTTACCTTTAACTTACACTTGATCAAAGAGTGTTCATAATGAAATCTATCGCAAAACGTGATTTATATTGTTCTCTTTGGGAGGTAAAATCATACACATACAGGTGTCAGAATGTTAATTGAGAGTTTCGTAAAAATGTTTCATGACAAAGTCATGCGTAGATATATGAGAAATTGACATGCATTCTGTAAATTAAAACACAATGCCACGAATTAATCAATGTTATTTTGAAACATTTTTTTTTACTTGATTTCGTGATTTGACGAAATTTTAAGAAAATTGATACAATATAAACAATGTTATATTTCAGTTTAATACAAACATTTCAGATACTGTAAGTTTATTAAGATGTTTAAATATTGGTTTCAAAACTATATATTTAATGGGAGGTATAAAAATTATAGCAATTAAAACAGAAAGTAGAGCTGAACAATCCTACGTGTTACCGGGATCTAACTACACCATAAACATACCATAATTTTGCTACTTTACAGAAATAAAAGTCCAGAATGAACACTTGGTCAGAATGATGATGGGGGTAAAGTAAATGTTTAAGGCACCTTATAAGTCCATTGTATGTATCTTAGATATGAATTAATATGTTTAGTGGTTAATATTTTATATGTGAGGTTTGACATCTTACTCATGTGTGAAAAGCGCTTGCATAACCGCATCATTTCACTAAGGGGGGGACCATAAAACCAGCTTAAACCCGCCACTTTTTATTGAATTGTCTGTTCGGAGCCAGGAAAGTGAGATGTCATTTTGTTTTTGTGCTAGGGGCATCGATTTTGCCTCTTTGTACGATTTGGATGTTTGATTTTGGAAATGTTCTGACAGTGTGGTATGTTTTGTTTTATAAATGTTCTGACAGTGTGGTATGTTTTGTTTTATAATTGTTCTGACAGTGTGGTATGCTTTGTTCTTGAATTGTTCTGACAGTGTGGTATGCTTTGTTTTTGCATTGTTCTGACAGTGTGGTATGCTTTGTTTTAGAATTGTTCTGACAGTGTGGTATGTTTTGTTTTAGAATTGTTCTGACAGTGTGGTATGTTTTGTTTTAGAATTGTTCTGACAGTGTGGTATGCTTTGTTCTTGAATTGTTCTGACAGTGTGGTATGCTTTGTTTTTTTAATTGTTCTGACAGTGTGGTATGCTTTGTTTTTGAATTGTTCTGACAGTGTGGTATGCTTTGTTTTTAAATTGTTCTGACAGTGTGGTATGCTTTGTTTTTGCATTGTTCTGACAGTGTGGTATGTTTTGTGTTTCATTTTATTCCATTACTTCGTTATATGTCTATATTCAAATTTTGTGTTGAATTATTGTTCTCGGCTTGCTTGTATTCCTTGGGCTAAAGCAAGAATAATTCTTATGATATCAGCATAATCTTGTCATGGAAACAGTATTATTAACTGTTTGCCATAAAAAAACAAAACAAAACAAATAGCTGAACCCATTTTGCTTAAGCTATGATGGCAGTGTTGCTTGTTATAATTGTGAAGGTCGGCAACCGAATGATTTTACAGCCCATCATTCTGGCTTAAAATGTAGACACCTCTGAAATTTGATGAAAAATATAATAGTAGTAAATTTTGCTTAACAATGGATTCTTATCACTAAGATGAGTTTGAAAATACCAAAGGGGTAATCATAATCCGTAAATCAAAGAAGGACAGACAACACAATGGCCAAAAGAAAAAGGAGAAACAACGATCTGCAAAACATACACATAAAACTAAAGATCGAGTAATACGAACCCCACTAAAAACTCAATTGCTCCGGAAGATGGAATGAAATTTTCATTACTCCAAGAAAGGTGAATCTAAATCAATGTTTCGTGTGAGAACTTATTGGTAAAGATATTTTCAATTCCAGCAAATTCTTATCTTTTAATCTATGTGATAACTAGGTTTTTAACATGTTTCAGCTTATTTACATCGATAAAAGATCTGATCTTTTAGAATTACATTTGACAGATTGTTTGTGTCAACCTTAGAAACAATTTGTCAGTTTCCTCCATAGTATCACTTTACCGACTGGTATATTAAAAACGACATTTTCTGCATAATTTGACCAAATATAAAGCTGTTATGCTGCAAACTTTATCTGTGACAATACTGATGAGGTAACGATCAATTAGCACTCATAATAAACGGAAGTAAAATGTACAGCTTCCGGCCTTACCCCAAATTGCACATGCGCTTTGTCGGATTTGTAGAAAGCATCAGATTGCCACGCCAATTTGATATCAATTATTTCTAAAAGCTTCTTCGTCAATAATAAATGCATCATTTTGTAGTTTTAAATGACTAAATTAATTTTGAAAGGGAAAATATTTTTTGAAGAAAAGACGAAACGATCACAATAATACGTTGACATGAAGGAAAGTTGACAATGTGTTGCTTGGCGTGAGTAAAATCATAAATAACTTTAATATTGACGGTTAGTAGCGGATTAATAATTGTTCAATTGTTTTGTGTATAATATCGTTTCCCTGTGAGCTAAATGCCGATTATATTATGAAGTATCAAATTGTTTTTGTGATTTATGATAAGATCTTAAAAGATTGCATTTTTCTCTTGACAGATAACTACCACAATCAACAGAATCTTTACATTTATCAAGACAAGAAGAATTTTCAATATGACGACTGGACAAAAGATTACTCAAATCCTAAAAAAAATATATGTTAATGTTAAATTGATATTTATTTCAATAATACCACATGCTAGTGCATTGTAGCTATGAAAAGAAGATATTGCTGAAACCGAACATTACACAATTTTATGTCATTATAAGTGAAAGCATATGGTTAGGCTGATCGAACATCGATGCACCGAATACACCAGATACATAGAAATGGACAGAGAGGGCCGACTAAAAACGAAACTTTACGACAAAAGAGATTATTTCAATTTTCCCATTTTGAACTTTCCATCTGTGGAGCAGCATTCCAGCAGCTCATGTATATGATATATATAAATTGCTGTGTTAGATTGCTGTCAAATTATAATATTAAGTATATATGTACCATCTACACACGCTTATACACATGTCTTACGGCTATCCCTAGATTTGCCTTACGAGAAAAGGTAACACTACGATTATTGAAGCTTTTTTAGGGAGTGGATGTGGTCGAGTGGTCTAGGGCGCTGGACGTAAGGCTAAGCGAATGGTGCTGCAGTGTATCAATGGTGTGGGTTCAAATCCCGTCGAGGGAAGAACAAAAATTTGACAGCTCTAAAATCTAATTCTAACACTGTTTGGTTTAATTTTCAGACGTATATATATATATATATATATATATGGATGTGGTCGAGTGGTCTAGGGCGCTGGACGTAAGGCTAAGCGAATGATGCTGCAGTGTATCAATGGTGTGGGTTCAAATCCCGTCGAGGGAAGAACAAAAATTTGACAGCTCTAAAATCTAATTCTAACACTGTTTGGTTTAATTTTCAGACGTATATATATATATATATCATAAAACCAATATACAAGTATATCAGTTGACATAACATTTCAGAGCTTGTAGTTCCTTGATAGAGGGCTGCTGCAAGTTATGAAGCTACAGAACCAAGTGTTTCTAGTAATTAGGTTCACGGCATCACTTCGAAAGTGTTACGGTCGCCACCATGATTTAGTTGACCGTAACAACATACCTGTGTCACAAATGATCATGGATTTATTCGATTTGTCGTCATCACAACCTGGGCCGTTCCACATTTCACTGGGTTTATAACAAGAGTAACATGACGGGTACCACTAGTGGAGCAGGAAATATCTACCCTTCTGGAGCATCTGAGTTCACCGGCGGTTTTTAGTGGGGTCATTGTTTTATTGAGGATCGTGTTGCATTGTTTTGTAGATCACTTCTTGCCTTTTTTTTATTCTTCGTTTGGTCATTGTCCTTCTCCGATTTACGCCTACTGGTTATCCCTTTAGTATCTTCAAACTTTTCTCTTTTTTCCTACTACACTCTGTTTTTCACAAACTGCATTAAACATACACGATGCTATAAGAATAAAATTACTATCTAACCAAAGTTAACTGGTGAAAATAACTAAATTGTTAATAAATGAATATTCCACTATGATAAATATAATTACATCTTATCAAATACGTTGGCAATTTTCTTACTTATGTTCCCTTGGCGACAAAACTTCTGTACAAATTTGGCGCCAATTGTTATCAGAGGTTACAACACAATGCAATCTTCTGCTGAAAAGGTTATTTGTAGATGCTGGTGTATGTTGTAACGTGGGTTTCCGACATTGACGTTGTTCTCACCAAACGTTATATTTTAACAAGTCTTCCGAGACTTAGCAGATACTACTTACCAATAACAAATTATCACGTCTATGCTCAAAGACAAATGATAGAAGACATTCGGAAAACATATGTACAGCGGGTAATCATATTGCTATGAACACAGGATTTGTTTCTATTTTATATGATATTAAACCAAATATTTTCAACAAGTTCTCCTTAAGTATAGTTTTTTTAGCTGATGTTCTTGGAAATTTGACCATTGAATGCAGAACAGCTTGAAGTTTATTCAAATTACTTTTTTTTCAATTTAAATTAACAAAATTAAATTTTGACGTTGTAATTTACAATAAATCTATAGTAATATTGTGACATCACAATGCATTTCATTTGGTGTCTTTAAATGAAATCAACCTTGATAGATTTAGTTTAATTCTTCTATTAACGATTAAAGTTTTGTGAAAATTGCAAAATCCATAGCAAGATGCTGTATTGTGTTTTCTGAAATTCAAATACACCTGATTTGTCGCCCTTTATTAAACAATTCCTAAACAAAGAAATTCCAAAAGAAGAATCTAGGTTAAAGGAACGCTTTATGAAAGATTTTAACTTTCGAGGCATTTCCGGTTAAGACGAAATATTAATTGATTTTAAAGATTGTAACACCTGTTGATGATATATCTCAAAACTTAATAAATTTGTCGCAACCGAAGCAGCTTGCATGTATCAATGTGCGTGGTTTTTTGCATGTGAATTGCTATTACCTAACTTAATTCGATATAAATATATTGTGAATCAAACCACAATTTACAATAACATTCAAAAGTATTAATTTCAAAAGTATTTGATTTAATTTGACGTATACACCCACTAGATTAAATAGCTGATTTTAGAAAAAGAACAAAATCTTGGACTTTAAACTATTTTAGTCAGATATATTCTATCACACCTGCAACGAGGTTCTTGTGAAATGCATGCCCGTTGATCAGAGGGATAAACAAGAACAAAGGTACTCTTCTTTTGTCAAATTGGTCATAGTTTGGCAGGTGTTTGTCAGCATTTATATAGATTTTAGCTTGTTTCTAGAACAAAATGAAATATAGATATTCGCTTTGAATGAAATTTAAAAGAAAGAAAAACAAATTATTTCGTGTGTTTGTCTGATTTATGTTTTCTTAATGTGAACTTGCTTTTAAAGGAAAACGTTATTGACAAATCATTTAAAAGTTTACTTAATGTGAAACTTAGAGTCATATTAAAACTGGAGAGAAATATTAGCAAAAATAACATACAAGATTGGGTAGATCGTTCCGAATTTCGGAGCATGCAAAGTCTTCTGAAGTTTACATGTCCAAATAATAAAATCGAATTTTGTGCGCACGGCGCGTTCCTGGAATAACCTTCGTCTGGTACATTGAAAGCCAAAGTACTACACTATTTGAAAGTTCACAATCTTTGGCAGTAGAATAAATAATACGGGACAACGTTCAGATCAGATGTTATTTTTATTATTGTAACATTTTGTGTTGCAATGTGTTCTATCTAATTAATTTATTGTCTGTTGCAATGCTAAGATAAGAATTCCTACATCTAAAGGCTTTCTCATCATTGCACTGGAGTTTGAAACTTTACACTTACAAATACGTCAATTCAGTTGTACAAATTACCATAGGTTTTGTTTATAGATGATATTTTATCAAAACAGAAGGTAGAACAAAGAACTATTGACTCAATATCAGGAAGCATGATAAATTTGTTGGCAATTTTAGAACATCATGCTGACTCTGGTGTTCTTCAAAATATAAATAGATACTTGATGACAACTTGTGTTATTTATCAGATGACTCAGTTTTATTTTCAACATCAACTGTATAATGCAATATTCCGTGAATAAACAACAGTTTGTTGAAATATCTTAGCATCAGCCTCAGTTGACTGGAAGACCTATAAATGCTTTAAAGCATTATTTAGCAGAACCATTTGCACAAAACAATTAGCATTAGATTGTAGGTAACCTACAAAGAATTTGGTCCTGTGATTTTCTTGTAACAAAAGACAGTTTGATTTTTCAATCTTTTGGTTTTAAGCGTACTTGATGACGGTTTTTCCATGAACGATGCGTGTGCAATAAATTTGACGTCTATATTGTTATTGTCATCACTGGTCTATTATGTGTCTTTACGTTCTGAGCTCCGTGTTGTGATGTCCGGTACGATTTCTGCATAATAACGATATTCGGTTCGTCTTTACTTCCAGTTGTTTGTAGCATGTCTTATTTACGTTATTTCTGTTTGCTTGCGTATAGTGGTGTCCAACGCATATTGTGTTGCGTGTTTGTTTTCCTTGTCTTCGTCTTGTGCACCCTATGCTGCAAGTTTCTCGAGATTGTCCTTTTTTGATTGCCCCTACGATATTCTCTAACGGTTATTATCTACATACAGGGGGTTGTAATGTTTCGGCTTGCGTCAGTCATAGTCCCCAATGTCAGTCATAGTCCCCAATGTTTCGGGGTTGTAATGTTTCGGCTTGCGTCAGTCATAGTCCCCAATGTTTCGGGGTTGTAATGTTTCGGCTTGCGTCAGTCATAGTCCCCAATGTTTCGGGGTTGTAATGTTTCGGCTTGCGTCAGTCATAGTCCCCAATGTTTCGGGGTTGTAATGTTTCGGCTTGCGTCAGTCATAGTCCCCAATGTTTCGGGGTTGTAATGTTTCGGCTTGCGTCAGTCATAGTCCCCAATTCATTTTCCTTTCTGTTTCCAGCATCTAGTAAATGAGTATAGTCTTTACTGATTGAGATTTCAGAAAAAACAAACGTAGATATCTAATTTAGCTTTGATTATATGACTTTGTTTACCACAAGCATTGGAAAGAAACATTGTTATTGTTTTGACCATTTGAGCTAGAAAGGCGTAACAAAATAATGCATGCATGCAATGCATATGTAATTAAAGAAACAATTTACACATGATAATTAAGGAAACGTGTCAGAATTATATCATTTTTATATAATCCAGGGATGTGCTGTGGATTAGTACAACTAACAGGTTCAGAGTTTATCTGTGGTTTGTTAGCATGTAAAAAAAGATATCGTGGGAAACTTACTTTACAGAAATACAAATAATTATAATTATATGTAACAGCATATTTTGACCATAACTAATGATTCACAATATCGTTACTATATCTTCAAATTAGATTGTTATTTCATGTTATGTATTTAGTCAATCTTTTGTTTTATGTGTAGTATTTTGAAGATTTTTGTTTGTCCTTTTGTCCTTTTTCATTTGGCCATTTTTACGGATTTTGAAGCATCTTGCAGATTAATAGTATAAATAGTTCTAACTTGCTTCATGATAGTTTGGATATCGTAAAATGTTATACAATAGTGGTATTTCTGATACATTCAAGTCTTCAAACATGGTACAATTTGGGTAGTTATGATATCTTACTCTCTGGTGTCTTATAAGAAATAGGGGCTATGTACCCTTCGCCATCGATTTGTAAGGGGACCGTATTGTTTAATATTTTAGCTTCTGATAGTGTTATTCCATTCTTTATCTTTTGTCCTTTTTCTTTTGGCCATTACTTCTTTGATATCTTCAAACTTGTTTGTACAATTTTGGAAATTCTGGTGTCTATGGTTGTTTTACTTTTGAGTAGTTCTGATATATTCAAATCTTCAGATATCTTAGGAAGACAATCATACTCAGCATTATGATGCGCTGAACATTCTGGACATCATTACAGAATTCATGACTTACATTATATTTTAATTCTAAATGGCATCAACACAATCTCTTAAGCTAGTAGTAAATTAAACAGATGTCACCTCTCTGACCTTATATGGTGCTTTCTTAAAACGTAATACATTGGTCGGGGACCTCAGATGTCACCTTCGTGATCTTGACTTAATACGGAATTGCATTGCAAGATGTAAGTCTGTTGCCACAAAAATAGTTATTTTACATGGACAAAGCAAATGCAAAACAAAAGGGGGAAATATTTATATACATATGATGGGCGCCTTGTGTGATCAATTCTACGTAATCTGGAATATTATCTTCAGCAAATCACATTTCTAATAAACCCAATAAATCTGCATCTTGTAATATAATAGATTTAGCATTGTTTATTTTATATACATGTATCTAAAAACAATGTATTTACCATTTTCTAACCATGTCTTGATGGCTTAAACATTCCGAATGAAATGCAGAATTTTAGTCACAAAAGACCCAGAGTAAATACATATGTTAGCTGTATGCTCTTGTAGTTTTGATGAATTCATAATGACTCTATGAAATTAACCAACATAAAAGTTTTTGATTTGAATATGTATGAAATATTTTAACCGATTGGACTCACAAGAACATGACATAGTTGACTCAGGGGCAATTCTGATCACGATGTAACTGAAATGTTGTTAACAGTGACGCTAGACTCGTATCATGAGATAACATGCGAAGGCAATAGGGACAAAGAAAACAAGAGCACTATTCATTACAGATGGAAAGACGAATCTTCTTTTTCGAAAAAGGAAAGAAGTGACTTTCTTTGAGATCAACATTGATAAATTATATTTTTTGTTATATATATAATGTCGATTTATAATACATCATATGTGGTCGCTCAATTGGACATCAACGATTTTCAATTTTATTTCATACTTTTTGTTTTATTTTGTTTGACGTCGCTTAAGTGGTGTCCATAATCATATATGATATACGAAATAATTAGGGTATTATCCATATAGCAAATATTAATTGCTTTGTTTTCTTTTTTAATTTAATTGTATTCAGAGCTGTACAAATCAGTGAAATGTTGTTTTGCATGCACCATTTTATTACATCTAATATACATAAGTATAGGATACATACGATTCGTTCGTTCGTGGCTATTAAAGTACACGTTCACGGAAAGCGTATCTATGTACGTTATATGATTATTGGGTTCACATAGTTATTTAACTATTCGAAGGCGATCATATATTGAAACTAACCCTCCTCCCAAGGTTATAGTTTTACGATACATTGCCTTTGTTTAAATTAAAGCTTTTCAAAGTATTAAATGCTTTCAACGAAAGTTACTTCTTCGCTCTAAAATCAATGACTTTCTGCCTCATTAACCTTTTGCACTGTTTGTCTGATAAGAATTTCTTACAGATTCAACAATCTGATAAAGCATTCTTTTACATGACAAGGGAAGAAACTTTCTGTTCACACCTTCCTCAGATTACCTGGTGACCTAAACACTAAATCGTACTTACAAATGCTCCCCGGCTGATCAAACAGATGCCCCTCATATGATATATCTAACAACGCCTAGATTGAACAATAGGTAAACATTTGACAATTGTTCTCCTTATTACAACTTGCAGGTAAACTTGTTATAATTCTTTGTTTCATCCGAAGAAAACATTTACATATGCACCTTTGGTGGTCTTAATAAAGGTATCTTTTTATACTATCCCCCAATCGACATTTCATGATAAAATTAAATTAAATCTGTGTAATATTGTGAATACACGCCATTAGTAGTGAGAAATTATCGAGTTTTAAAAATGAGAATTACAACAATGTCAATATAAAATGGAATGTTTGTAAGCAAGACATGGTAATTAAAAAAAAGTAGATATCTAATTTAGTTCACACGACGCATTTCTGGTATAATCTTCATCGAGTACGCTCATAGTCACAAGATTGCAAAGCCAAATAATCCATAAGTCTTTGGGAGAATGAGAATTGCAAGAATGTCAAATAGTACAGTTAAAATGGGTTAGATTTAGCTATACAAGCCGGAGATTGGTCTCAGGTTTAATAAGATTAAAGATTATAAATTACATTAGCTAGAATCTTTAATTTTCAAAGTTGATGTTATTACCAATGTATGTTGTTTTGACTTATTTGAAATATATTTTGCGTTTCCATCGTAAGAAATAGACTATAGCTGCAATCACCAATTCAAAACGATATTGGATATATAATCTGAAATCAAAAGAAAATAAACATATAAACTATTAATTTTTATCATTCATATTTCATATTTCAAAGAAATGTCTAAAATTTTCATACGATTGTTTATGAAACATTATGGCATGTTTACTGTTATATAGCAACTTCAAACCGCAACATCAATGGAGTTTTTACCTGCTTAAGATACGGTTAATATACAGGTATGAACCTGGACATGATCAGAACTGTGACTCAGATGAAAACAATCTGACACCGACCAATCGTTGATCGTTGGAGATTAACAAAGAATGATTGTAGAAAATTAATTAGCTAATTCACCACAAATTAAAGGGATTAAATTGTTGTTATTTCAACTATTCATATCTCTGATATGGGAAAAATAGAATGAAGTTACTACTGAAAAAAGAAGTAAAATTGTTATTGTTGACCAAATATATGGAATCAATACAACGTGAATTATGAATATAAATACTATAGCAAACTTCAAACGCCAATATAAATAGCTTGTTTAGCACTGTCCCCGCTCCCATCCTGATAACTATATCTTCAGCGATCAGAGTGATACAATCACAGAATATTAACTTCACAAATAATTATAATAAATTGCTCAAATACAGTGCTAGAAATGACACCAACAAAGACGCGGCTAACATAAAACCAGCACTGCTAATTTATATGATATTTTTCTAATTTGTTTTGAAACTTATCTCCATGCTTGTTTTCCACAGTCACAGTATTGAAGTGCGCATAACAAATTTCCAGTTGCAAAAACAGTGATAATTTGGAAGTCTTCCAGTGGAAGTTACAGTTCTGTTCTGCATGGAGGAGTTTCGATTTACAGACACAGTACTGATGTTCAGGGGAGTTTTCTAGTTATTAGGACAGAATTGATTGGCATGGGATTATTTCGAGCTATAGGACAGTACTAATTTCCTTGGAGGTATTCCAGTTTTAGGGAGAAAAAACTGAAAATGTTGAAGATACCAAAAGGATAATCAGTATCCGTAAATCGAAGAAGGACAGACAACATAATGGTCAACAGAAAAAAGACCAAAATGCACACAATTATCAACAAAGCACTACACAGAAAACTAAAAATTGAGCAACAATAACTCCATTAAACACTGGTGGTGAACTCAGGTGCTTCGGAAGGGTTATTAGCTCCTGCTCCACTAGTGACGCCCATCGTTTTTCTGTAAAACGACATGAACATCAGCTGAAATGGATATCGTGTTGGACACCAGTACACGTAAATAATATACAAATATTATATATAAAACATAAACCACCTACAAAACAAATGGGAGAAAAGACGAACTGAACATCGGTTTTACGTGGATATAGTAGTGGACACGGACCTGAAAACGTAAAGACGTGTAATTTGACAAAAATGAACAGCACGAACCTCACTAAAATATATTTCAAAAAAGGAGACAAACTTAGCTCTCCAGAAGGTTAGGCAGTTCCTTCTCCACTAATGGCACCCGTCGAGGTACTCTTGTTATAAACCCGGTAATAAGTCATGACACAGTACTCATTTGCATGCTAGTTCCTAACTTGCAGACACAGTACTTGGTTGCTTAGAGGTTTTCCAGTTGAAGACACTCGTTGTAGGCGTAGTATGTATGTGCATGTTATGTAAGCAATACTGATTTGAATGGTAGCTTTCCAGTTGTAGACACCGGATATTGATTTGCAGGATAGTTTTGACATTAATGTCCGTTTATCGTTTGGTTTATATTTCTTTTTGAAACAATCAAATATAACTGAATATTTTGTTAAAAATTGTTACAAATTACAAATTATATATAATATTGAATATAACTAGTGTACATAGAAGTATAAAACTAACAAAATATTACATAAAAAATTATTGATATTACTTAAGTTTTGGCCATAAAACTAGTTTTATCCCGACACTTCTTATTGAATTATTGTACCAAGACAGGAAAGTGAATGGTCATGTATATGTGTGTTAGGAGTATCGCTTTTGCTTCGTTTGACGAATTTTTACTGGATTTTTGGAAATGTTCCGACAGTGTGGTATTTTTTGTTTTTCATTTTAGTACATAGAAATAATTCTAAAGTACAAAACAATCAAAATATCACAAAATAAGTCTTAAATATTACTTAATTAAATGATAGTATGGAGTGACGTTAAACGTCAAATACATTTCTTCAATAAACTTTCTTATTTGTGAATCTGGCCATAAATGTAAAACTTGTAATATACAACATCAACTACGGTGTTTATCACATTGCTAATAAATAATATTCAGTGTAGAGATCACACACATTTATTTAACTTTATAAGATTTTATACGTTTTTGACACTAAACAGAATACACATGTGTAAGTGCAATACTCCACACAGTCAATACTGTTGATTTTATGGGGAGTGTGTTTCCGTTCTACGTCAAAATAGATATATGCTGAAATGAATTTAATATCTGGGTGTATATAAAGATATATTGGCATGTAAATTGTGGAACGGAACGTACCAACAATATTACGTTTAAAAAATTCATAGACATTGTTGATTTGGGTGGCAAAGAAATTTTTTTTCATTTTAATAATTAAATATGGTAACAAAGAATTGTTTTTCAATTCATTTCAAATATTCTTAATTATATCAATGTTGCCTTACATAATAAGCTTCATTCATTAAAAATGGTTAAATATACTGATCTGGTGAGAAGCTTCAGTGTTTCCTTGTAGGCTTGTTTTTCGAAGCCATAAGACACATATATGTAGTAGTTCATTTTGATAATATTGATGGATTCATTGACGACTGTTTAGATTTTCCTTTCACAGTGGCATTGTTTTATATCACCAAATGTCAACTCTTGTGTTTTCAAAATTGATTGATTATTAAATACAACTTTATTAGAATTGTCTCCCCTTCAACCTATATTTACTTATCTATCTTGTAATATTTTGTTTTTTCATACTTTAGTATTCCTCTTGTTACACATGCATTTGTGTTGAGAGTATTAATAAAATTCTACAACTATTATCCAGTAATATTCGAAAAAGCCATTTAGTCATAATATCAGCTTTCTCGACTGGATGTTGACAGAATTGGCAAGGCCAGATTATCAAGACTAATTTCTATTTGTTACCACACTTATCGTTCGAAGATGTATAAGTTAGGTATATGAAACTTGTAGCAAAATTTAAGAAGAAAAGCATTGCTTTTGGGAAATAACTCGTATGAAAATGCAAATAAACATATACGTTAACAATCAAATCGGGAATGTGTTAAAGGTATATATTAGGATAAATCGATGGGCAGAATATGCATTCTTTTCTCAAAGAAAGAAGCAAAAAATATCCTGATCTGCACAATTAAAATCGCTTACGAAAGATTAAGCAGCGAATAGTACAGATTATTTGTGATTAGATGTATTTTGGCACATAAGAAAATTTTCCTTTGTTAACAAGGCATATCGACATCATTAGTTTTCCCAACTGAATTTCCGGAAGCGGAACCATACTTGGCAACGATAAGATGGCGGCATAACGATAAACGTCTGTTTTTATATGACGTAAGTTTTTTGCTGTAATGATACAAATTAATCGGTCGATTACATAAACTCGAGCTACTTGTTTGAATTTATTGCCTGAGATCAAATAGTACTGTTTCATTAGGTTCAAGATGGTGTGATGCAATTTGTTTTAAGATTGATATTTCTGTGTGTAGTTTTCGGTAATACAGGACAGTCGTCCATGCTAACTTGTGGTTCAATGAATAATGTGTCTACTATCACTATTTGTTTATTATCATTTTCTTAATTAAAGATGATGTTTTATCACTATTTGTCATGGTATCTTCGTCAAGTAAATTTATCTGATTTGTCAATATTATGTATTAAATATGAGGAAAAAAAGAGGGTTGAGGGGGTATTTATTAAGATTTACTCATTCAATATATCATATAGACCACACACATATGAGGGTATCGGATTCAAAACCTTTTGCATTTACTCTAAAATTTTGTATTTCAGATAAAAAATATGCTTGATGTATAATATATGATTAAATGGAAAGGACAAATAAAAAGAATATACTGAATAAATTGTATTCTAATTAAAGCTTGTCGTCCTTTGTTTCGCCATTTGATTTTATATTGTTTGTGTTAGCATATTGAATTAAGAAAAATGTTGATTCTTTTCCTAGTCTTATGAATATACCAATATTATGATGTTTAACATGTAATCAAATGAACTATTTATAATTTCTATAATATACAAAGGAATAGTAAAGAAAATGTGTTTTTTCAGGAATCAAATTTCATATAATTTGTTATTAAAATCTCATTTTCAGCTATCTAACGTAATATTGATAAATAGGACAATTGTCAACGCCCCCTTTAAAGTTATTGGTTATCAGACAAACCAATAGAAAAAATCGTTACAATGTACTGAAATTTGATCTTAAAAAATAACTGGATACACAATTAATAACATATTAAAACAGTATAAAACACATGAGTTTCCGACATTTTTATTGCTCATTAGAGGAGGACTATTCTGATGATGATAATGGCGTCTGTTACGTCATTAATCAGCTTCAATCTATCTCTCTTATATTGGCTTTCTGTTAGTCTCCGTTTTATCGTTTTTTTTCCCACAAAATATGAAAAAGCATAATAGAATACTCGATCTTCAGTTTTATGTGTTTTGTAGATCGTTGTTTTGTTGTCTTGTACTTTTCCTTTCGGCCATTGTGTTATCTGTCCTTCTTCGATTTACGGATTCTGATTACCCCCTTTGGTATCTGCAAGCTCTTCTGTTGAGGCAGAGGAGGATAGGGTTGGTGAGAAATACAGCCTATAAATCTCATACCTTGTACATTAAAAAAAAATATAGGTTTAGTTTGTTTTTTGTTTTTGTTTTTGTTGTATGGTGTTTAACGCCACTTACAACAATATTTCAGGTATACCGTTTTTTTATTGTTGGAGGAAATCGGAGTACCCGGAGAAAACCACATAATATATATATATATTGATATGCATAGAACAATCATTTTTTGTTTATTAAATAATTATATATTTGTTTAATCATGTAATTAAACATACCATGACACAGATATAATGGGTCATTAATGTTAACTGGCATTAGACGTTATTAGGATAATAACATATATATTTATTGCATTGATGTGTGGTCTGAGATGCACATGTGAAAACGTGTTACGAGTTTTATTTGATAAGAAACTGTAATCATTCTACTTGTTTTCCGGCATCTCGTGCCATCATTATGCACGTGTGGAATTTATATTTTAATATATTGCATTTTGATAAATACATTTTGAAACTGATCTGTTATATATATACATCGAAAGTCATTAAGTTAAGCCCTATAGAATATTTTCCTTTGTATTTTAAAGTAGATGGGGAAACGTATGCTTACCTGATTATTTATGTAATATCTGCCATACCCCGTATAGAACGAGTATGAAGTATGAAGTCCAAAGCATATTGTGATATTTACCTTTATGTTTGTACCGCTTTGTTTTGTATCTGTCTTTGTGTTTGCACTGTTTTGATTTGTTTTTATCTTTGTGTTGTACCGTTTTAATTTGTATTTACATTTGTGTTTGTACCGTTTTTGTTTTGTATTTACATTTGTGTTTGTACCGTTTGCTTCGTATTTACCTGTTTTGTACAATATGTTTTGTATTTACCTTTATAATTGTTTCGTTTTGTTTTGTATTTACTTTCAGTTTGTACCGTTTTGTATTCACATATATGTTTGTTTCGTTTTGTTTTGTATTTACCCTTGTTTTTGTATCATTTGCTTTGTATTTATCATTGTGTTTTTGCCGTTTTGTTTTGTATTCATTTTTGTGCTTGTCCCGCTTTGTTTTGTATTTACCCTTGTTTTTGTACCGGCTTGTTTTGTACATTTTGTTTTATATTTAATTTCATTTGTGTTCGACCGTTTTGTTCTGCATTTACCCTGTTTTATCTGGGTCATTCCATTACTCGAATACCTCTGAATCTGGATACTATGTCGATATTGTGATTAGCGTAACGTACAGTATTATTAGCAATGAGATTCTCTTCTAGCTCTCCTATTTTTATATTGATATAATTTTCTTAACAAACGCTCCGAGATGAGTCCACTTGTTGGGTGGGATGAATCAAATGAACAATTTGTCCTTAGGACGGGATACAGGAAGAGTTTGAAGATATCAAAGGGGTAATCAGAATCCGTAAATCGAAGAAGGACAGACACCACAATGGCCAAAAGAAAAAGTACAAAGGGACAAACAACGATCTACAAAACACACATATAAAACTAAAGATCGAGTAACGCACCTTGCAAGTATAAGCATTAAGAAACCGCTCCTAATGAGTACATTTGTTAACGAAGCTTGCTGTTGCAGTTTCTGATCCTATCTATTTTCTTTTCCCTTTCCTGTGGCAATCTATGCTTCAATTTATGTTATTTACGCTCTTCATAGCACTCTGTTACTTAGGCCACTAACTTTCGCTATTATTTTGTAAGCCTAGTCTATTAACAAATGGAGTGAAAAAAATTGAGGATGAATTATACAAAATTAATTGCAGAGGTATTAATAAATTTATTTCAAACCATATGTTAAAACATCATATTTCAGAAGTAATCAAAAACAATATAATTCATGTAAGGTATATCCTGATTAACTGTCATTAATTCTATAATTAACATATAAGGTGCGTTTTACATGAAACTCTCAATTTCTTACATAAAAATACGTCACATGATAAACGTTTCTTATGTTCAACAATGACTTGACAAAAATATATAATAGTGTCCAATTGCTGACGGTAAAGGATTGAAAAAGTTTGAGATAAGAAAACAGACTCCCCCTGGAGAGCCCCTTGATGTATATATCACCTACTCATTGGTGTGTTTTATAAGTATCTGTGTAAAATATCAGAAGAAAAACTCATAAACAACATAATATTTCTTGTATTCAATACCCCTACTGGGGAGTTTGGTTTCCAAAGAACATATAAAGGACTGTTTAACCATCGTAAAATATAGACGTTCAATGAAAATGAAGACGGAAGAAAAACGATTAACAAATTTATACCTATCCCACACCTGACTGAAGTAATTTGTCATGTATACAGTAAGATGTTAACTTGTGAAATATTATAGCACTACATTTGTAACCAACATGTCGACGTTTTTAAAGCGATAATTATAACGTTATACAATCCTTATTTTGCTTCTTGATACGAAACCATTAAAATTATTAACGATGATTCTATGAGAATGAAATGTTTTACGAACTATGAATGAAATATAAGATCTTTTACTTTAACTGTTATTCACTTTTGTCTTTTTTTTATCTGGTATTGACTGTTATTTTATGTTCTTTCATTAGTATCAAACGCCTTTCTATAAACAAGATGCACATGTTTGACAAACTTCCCATAAAAAACTGCACAGGTATCGAATCCTTATTCATTAATCTTTATAACGTGTTGTGCAAGTGCAATGTTCTTTTGTAGATTTCGAAAATAGAGTGGGCGCGTTGTAGCCACAACAATTATCCATATCCAATTCGATATAACTTTTCAGTAGTAGCCAGTAGGTCCCGATTTTCTCATATCGCCCTTATATCCGCATAGTTTTTAGATATTATTGAAAACAAAAACGAAAAATTAAATGTCATGAATCGTATTCTAGAAATATATAATATTTAGCTTTATTTATATTTTTTCATATTTTTATAATGTCTTAATCACATTTCAATAATGTCCAATTTGTCATAAAATTCATGTAGTGTGTTCGTCTGCGGATTTGGGTTTGTTTGTCTTCAAACGTAGGTATTCTGTGTTCGCAATAGGATTGGATATTCTAAGTTCGTCTTCGTTCTTCAGAATTCGGTGTTTGTTTTTGAACGTTTCTTACCTAGGGCTTCGGAACTCTGTGTTTGTCTTCATACTTCGGAACTAAGTCGAACTTTGGTACTCGTCGAAATTGGGGTGAAAATAGTCCATCTTATGTGTAAAAGTATTGTTAAGTGTATTTGAACGTCAATTGAGAAGCAACATGAGGAGGGATCCAATTTTGCAAAATGTGTTTTATGTAATTGTATTCAGTGTCCTATTGTCCAAGTATATATAATGAAAATACCTACATATTGTTCTCGGGGGAATTGCATTTGTAATTCTTTTTTATCTATTTTGTTGCATGCCTTCTTTTCTAAAACCTAAATCACAGAAAACCAATTATCTCAAATAAGAATGTAAATATATGGAAGTACGTGACATCAGAGGCAAGGTTATATATATATATATATATGAATATAACTACCTTTTATGTTTTGTTGAAAAATCTACATATATGATCAAAAAAAATTGGGGGTTGCAATTTCACTGAAGCTACAAATCTAACAAACTCGGTCTCAATCGCTCGATATTTATTAATAATTTAAGGTTGACCATATCAAAGGCAGAGGTCAAACGCATATAATTTCTTTGGAAGTTTGGATATTCAGTTTCATTCAATAGTCGTCGATATTATGACTAAGCTTTGTTATTATTAAAAAAGACATTGGTTTTGATATCAGTATAACCATACACCAACATATAGAAATAAAACACTATAAGCTTACCATACACCAACATATTAATAAATACTATATATTAGAAATATAAAACCATAAGTTTACCATACACCAACGTATAGAAATATAAAACCACAAGTTTAAATAACTGAATAAAATGGCCTTTTAAAAGGAAGTATGTACTTTACATTATTGTTGGTTATCAATCATTTTAGTGTCATATGAAAATTGACCTGTTATTTAATATTTTCGGTATCACAAATCACTATAATTTGATCATCAATGGAGGAAGCACACAGCAGTTGGAGACTATGGGGTTCAGTGCTGTTGCAGGGATAGAATTTCCCGCTCATGTTGTAAACGTAACAGTGTGTAATTTATAACTGGTCATACCTCCATACAAAAGATCGAAGACGTAGGTTTCATATATCTGGCATATCATTAATGTATTATTAATTATTCATTTTATATTGTCAATAGAGATGAACGACTTATCAAAATCAAACATTAAAATACTATAGTGATACCTGTGAAAAAAAACTTCTTTGGTAAATTCTATATTAAAATTTCTGATGGTTTATGGTGTTTAACGCCACTTTCAACAATACTTTAGCTATATCGAGGCGGGCAGTTTTATTGGTGGAGGAATCCCGAGTACCTGGCGAAATCCACCGACCTGCTGCAAGTCACTGACAAACTTTATCACATAATGTTGTATCGATAACACCTATCTTGAGTAGTATTCGAACTAAAATTTCAGAATTTTAGTTTATCTTTATGTAAAACCAATATGAAATACACAACCCTTAATGGTATGACAGCTTTAAATAACATTCTTATTTTGTCTTTTTTTTTTATTCATAGCATCAAATATTATTAAAATGCATAATATGCTTTGGAACAATGATTTTTTGTGTGCAAAATGAAAAACAAAACAACAAAACAAAAAGATCAAATCCAATCAAAAAATTGTATACTTAGATATTTTATACGAAAATAAAATAAATACCATATACATTTTATAAAGGATGTGTTTGAATAATTCACGCCATTTATACCACCACCAATGATGAACATATTCTATTGTACTCTCATCTAAATCACTTCACATATGGCTTTTTTTTTATATAAATGTGTTCTTTTTGTAGAATAATTACATACAAATTTCTGACTTTTTTAAAATTAATATTTTATTCAAATATCTAAGTTCTTTCTCTATTTAAATAGTCATGATCATTTCATTTCAACATATAAATTTCTGACTTTTTTTTTAAATTAATATTTTATTCAAATATCGAATTTTTTTCTTCTTCAAATATTCATGGTGATTTCAATATTGTTTACATGGTAAAGTGTAAAACGATAAGTAAACAAGTAATTATCAAAGCTCCTGAATTACGGGGTAAACTTGTCAAGACAATCTTAAACAAATTAAAAGCAACTTTTAATTAGTCATCACGATCCAGATGTACGTTGGGCTCAAGGAATCTTTCCTTTAGTCACAATAGCGAAAATCTTTCCTTTACTCATTATTTTTGCAGATGTCATTCTCATTGATATCAAACTAACATAATTAAGCTTTAATGATCAGAAGATAATCTGTGTAATCTATGAATCATTAAGGTAAAAATAAAGGTAGAGTGTAGTTCCACGCATATCATAGCACCATCTATTAAATCAAGGGTCATAACCCTTCAACTATTGGAGTCTTATCATTTGCATATGTATAGATTAAAATACCTTGATTGCATGTTCGATTTAAATTCGATAAAGATCGAGCTCAATATCAGTTGAATTAAATTGATGTATGAAAGAATTTGACGTTATAAGAGGACACGTTTTAGATAAGATCCAAACGATAAAACAATGATAAAGTATAAAACGTGTGTCACGAATCCCGTTCCTATTGATAATTTTGTTAGGAATTATGCTAGTTAAGTCAATTGATCTATTAAATATACCTACATATGATGAAATTCGTATTATATTATACCTACTGAAATAGGTCGGGATTCTTCGTAGAATCTTTTGTGTTGTTCGCTTTGCTCTGTTGGGATCGGGGAGAAGCATTAATTTGGTAGATACCAGAGCTACCCAGGAGTATTACAAATACAAAGATGTGTTTAATTCTTTTATTTTAACACCAAAACGTGCTATGTCTATGACAATATCAATTAATATCTCAAGATTTATAGATAGGGACAAATCAAGTTTTATAATTTGGTATCATTTTATATTCCTTATCGTGGAGGAGATTTTACGAGATATCACCTCTTTTGATTGATTAAATTTGATAATGTGTTATGATATCGAGTAGTCGATCTGTACTCGTTCAGAAGTTACCAAGGTGGCACCATAAACAGCATACAAATATATACATGTATATATAAAGTTTTTTTCCTTTCATATGTACCAAACCACAATGGTCGATTAATATCATTTAAGACCTGTATCAGTAGTAGTGTTTTTTTACTCGACGTATTGACTATTCTGGTTAGTTATCCTCAACTCGATCCAGTGGTCTGTTCGACCAATTGTCCAGCTCTGGTTAGTTATCCTCAACTCGATCCAGTGGTCTGTTCGACCAATTGTCCAGCTCTGGTTAGTTATCCTCAACTCGATCCAGTCTTATTGAATATCTGTGTCACAGATGACCATGGATATGTTCCTTTTATCACAATCCCGTTCTCTTTTTCTCTTTCATCACTTGTCACCGAGTTTGCAACAAGAGTAACATGATGGATGCAACATGTGGAGCAAGAAATGCTTGCCCATCCAGAGAACCTGAGTTCACACCCGGTTTTTTTGGGTTCGTATTACTCGATCTTCAGTTTTCTGAGTATTGGTTTGCACACCATTGTTTGTCCTTTTGTACTTTTTCTTTTGTCCATTGTATTGTCTGTTCTTCGATTTACGGCTTCTGATTACCCATTTGATATCTTTAAGCTTTTCTTCTTGTCCAGTGCTGATTATTTATATATTAGATTAAATGTCGGATTTTTTTTTCTATTCTTTTTGAATTGGTTTCAATTTTCATTTTTGTTTATTCTGTTTCTTCCGGATTGCACCTCTTGTATTTCACTTCACAGAGGTCTTTTTTCAGCAGTTGTTTTACTTACTGTCTGTTTTCCTTTAATTTCAAATCATTGTCAATGTAGATCAGCAATTAAAGAGTACATGAGTTCATCTCCAATACTTAGTGGTGTCTGTGTTGCTCAATCTCTACCTTTCTGTGTAGTGTTTTGTAGATCATTCTTGTCCTTTTCCCTTCTGTGTACCCATTAGGTATCTTCATACTTTTCTTAAAAGGATATTGCAGATTATATTTACATCGGGAAATCATTTGATACATCGAAATGAATCATTTACTGTACATATATATTAAATTTCGTCACATTGTATAAATCTAATTATTTTTGTCATATGTGTACTCGTAAACAATCACAGTACCTGATGTTTTGTAGATATGTAATAATCGTCTGGTGTCTGAGGTTTCTATATCAGCATGGTATGCTTTGTAGATTTGTACGAATTGTCCCTTGTCTTATGTTTCTATATCAGTTAGATATGTACTAACGGTATGGTGTATGATGTTCCATTGGCAGTTAGGTATATTTTGTGATAGTTAGCTGAATAACTTGTCTTGTGTACTAAAATGACTAGTACGGTATTTGTATATCATTAATACTGAAAATTTTCAAATATTTAATATAAGTAATTTCTTACTTTGCTAATCAAAGACATATAGGTTTTTATTATTTTATTAATAACACATTTTTCTTGTTGAAGTCAACAATTATAGAATCATTCAGATTTCGAGGATTGTAGCACCATTTAGTGCCGTAGAAAGAACATGGTACTACTTCATAAAAACTAGTGTATTGCTATGTTGTTGATTTTAGCACCTGACGTGTTTTTTTGAATACACTATCTTAAAACATCTATTTGATTCAAGGATACGGTTTAATCAAATTGATAAAGATCTGACCATCTTGAGATGTTTTGTTCTGTCTTATCAAGTAGGATAATTTGCGAGATATCACCTAACTTGATTGCTTTTATGTGATACCGTGTAATAGTGTTTGACCTCTAGGGTCAAACGAACTAATAGGTTATAATATAAAAATGTCTGGTTTTGTATGGTAATAAAATTCCAACTGCAGACATTTGTTGTACATTGTTCCAGAACGAATTTTCACACAAATAGCTTTGGAGATTTTTACCCGCCTCTGAGATATTGTTGGGTTTTTTACCCAAAAAAAAAATACATATTTCAATAATTACAATATAAAATATGTTATCAATTAATATGAGTTATATAAGGGAATGATCATTGGAAAGGTCTATTTTAATTTTTACTGTTTATATGACTTTACGCATATGTTGATTATTTTTTATTCATTGTTCAGATTGGCATTTTATGTATTTACAGCTTTCAGTTATATCATTCTGCCATTTGTATTGATACAACAATATCTTTATTCTCATCATGGCAAAAAGCCGAGCGATCTTTTGTTGTCGGTGGTCGTCCGTCTCTCTTGCTCTTGTAGGGTTCTTTATATTTGTTTATCTCATTTACATATAGGTAATGCTTTAATACATGCTTCCTTGATGATATTGATGGGCTTAGATAACATATCACGCCACAATATGGCCAGATTATGGTGTTAAGCAGCAAATAATATGATATTTCTAGGTGATCAGAAAGATAATGGAGTACCCAGAAAAAAACATCCCTTCTTCAGTGGGTTTCTGAATGTTTTCCTCATATTATGTTGACTACATGAGTGAGTTGATAATTATAAAGTGATTGTTTGTTTTCTTGGCTTTTTATCCCCTCGCCAACGAAGTTGCGAGGGGATATAGTAAAGCTACCGTCCGTCCGTCCGTCCGTCCGTCCGTCCGTCCGTCCGTCCGTCCGTCCTTCCGTCCGTCCGTCACAATCCTTGTGAACACTCTAGGATCAACATCCTTCAATGAATTGTGACCAAACTTGGTACATATTTAGTCCTTAAGAGAATCTGGAACCATATTGATTTTCAAGATCATAGGTTAAAGGTCAAGGTCACAGGGTCAAATTTTTACCGCATAACATCCTTGTGAACACTCTAGAATCAACATCCTTCAATGGATTTTGACTAAACTTGGTACATACTTAGTCCTTAGGAGAGTCTGAAATCCTATTGATTTTCAAAGTCATAGGTTAAAGGTTAAGGTCACTGGGTAAATTTTTTACCGTGTAACATCCTTGTGAACACTCTAGAATCAACATCCTTTAATGGATTTTGACCAAACTTGGTACATACGTAGTCCTTAGGAGAGTCTGGAACTCTATTGATTTTCAAGGTCATAGGTCAAAGGTCAATGTCACCGGGTCAAATTTTTACTGCGTAACATCCTTGTGAACACTAGAATCAACATCCTTCAATGGATTTTGACCAAACTTGGTACATACTTAGACCGTAAGAGAATCTGGAACCCTATTGATTTTCAAGGTCAAAGGTCAGGGTCACAGGGTCTAATTTTTAGGCGAGGGGATACACCACGCTTTGTGTTGCCCTTGTTGTGATTGCAAAAATGTAGGGGGGTTCTTGTATGGTGCCAAGACAAAAGAGAAAAAATATTCATGACTAACCATTAAGCATATTCAAGTGAATATATATTTTTAGCTTAAAGACCTTATGTTAAAATGTTCTTTCTTTATATGATTAATATAATTGAAAAGGTGCACAATTAATAATAATTGTTTGTAAAATCAGATCGAATTTCATTTAATTGATAGATTGATTTAGATCTTCCCCTCATGGGCAACTTTTCTTTTGTACCCACAGTAGAAATTAGGTTCACACAAAGATGGGTTTTTTGATAATCAGAATATTTCTGAACGCGCATATGTTTTATTTGCTCTGTTTTGATCGCATTTGCTCATATTTCCTTTGGCAACATACATTTCCTTGTTATTTGTATTTGTTATTGAGTAAGTCGAGCTACGCTTGATTTTCAAAGAATTTCGGTACAATTTGAAAACAAACGCCTGTACAACACGTATGTATCTGTTTCCTTCTATCCTATTATTTCAATATACAAGGCGCCAGGATCTATTTTTCCATCTAATGAAAGACGATAACATTAACAATACAGATAAAAACAATTACATTTCAATTAATCAAATAGAGAACACTCTTTGATGAAGTGTTACAACAATTTTACGGATTGATACCTTCATTACACGATGGCTACATCTCACATAAACTCAAGCAATTGGAATTGTCTCGCCTGTTCATTCCGCATAGGTCTCTTACGTTCAGAATAATTGTGAGTTTTGTTTCCATACGACATTGTTATGTTGCTTATCAATGCAACGCCGTCTTGTCATTTGAGTTCACACCTGGTTTTTAGTGGGGATCGAGTTACTCGATCTTTAGTTTTATGTGTATGTTTTGTAGATCGTTGTTTGTCCTTTTGTCCTTTTTCTTTTGGTCATTGTATTGTCTGTTCTTCTTCGATTTACGGATTCTGATTACCCCTTTGGTGTCTTCAAACTCTTCTTAGCATAGTATATTAGTGTCTTTTGCGATTGGGCTACCTATGTTTATTTTAAAGCTAGCACTTGGACATGGGATACAAGGATTGCATGAGGGTGTACAGCTATTTGAAAGCATGATCAAATCTTGACAATAAACCTAACTTATTGATTGATTTAAATATATATATAATACCAGCATGTAGCAAAGCATCGTGCATTGATACCTGTAGCAGGTAGTAAATATACGTTAGAGAAAACCGAAGAATGGACAATCCAGAGACACTGGCAACATTGGACACAAGACAGGACGAAGACAATCCAGAGACACTGGCAACATTGGACACAAGACAGGACGAAGACAATCCAGAGACACTGGAAGCATTGGACACAGGACAGGACGAAGACAATCCAGAGACACTGGCAACATTGGACACAAGACAGGAAGAAGTCAATCTAGAGACACTGGAAACATTGGACACAAGACAGGACGAAGACAATCCAGAGACACTGGAAGCATTGGACACAAGACAGGACGAAGACAATCCAGAGACACTGGCAACATTAGACACAAGACAGGAAGAAGTCAATCCAGAGACACTGGAAACATTGGACACAAGACAGGACGAAGTCAATCTAGAGACACTGGAAACATTGGACACAAGACAGGACGAAGACAATCCAGAGACACTGGCAACATTGGACACAAGACAGGACGAAGTCAATCCAGAGACACTGGCAACATTGGACACAAGACAGGACGAAGTCAATCCAGAGACACTGGCAACATTAGACACAAGACACGACGAAAACAATCCAGAGACACTGGCAACATTGGACACAAGACAGGACGAAGTCAATCCAGAGACACTGGAAACATTAGACACAAGACAGGACGAAGACAATCCAGAGACACTGGCAACATTGGACACAAGACAGGACGAAGTCAATCCAGAGACACTGGAAACATTGGACACAAGACAGGACGAAGACAATCCAGAGACACTGGCAACATTGGACACAAGACAGGACGAAGACAATCCAGAGACACTGGCAACATTAGACACAAAACAGGACGAAGTCAATCCAGAGACACTGGAAACATTGGACACAAGACAGGACGAAGACAATCCAGAAACACTGGCAATATTGGACACAAGACAGGACGAAGTCAATCTAGAGACACTGGAAACATTGGACACAAGACAGGACGAAGACAATCCAGAGACACTGGAAGCATTGGACACAAGACAGGACGAAGTCAATCCAGAGAGACTGGAAACATTGGACACAAGACAGGACGAAGACAATCCAGAGACACTGGCAACATTGGACACAAGACAGGACGAAGACAATCCAGCGACACTGGCAACATTGGACACAAGACAGGACGAAGACAATCCAGAGACACTGGCAACATTGGACACAAGACAGGAAGAAGTCAATCCAGAGACACTGGAAACATTGGACACAAGACAGGACGAAGACAATCCAGAGACACTGGCAACATTGGACACAAGACAGGACGAAGATAATCCAGAGACACTGGCAACATTAGACACAAGACAGGACGAAGTATATCCAGAGACACTGGCAACATTGGACACAAGACAGGACGAAGACAATCCAGAGACACTGGCAACATTGGACACAAGACAGGACGAAGACAATCCAGAGACACTGGCAACAATGGACACAAGACAGGACGAAGTCAATCCAGAGACACTGGCAACATTGGACACAAGACAGGACGAAGACAATCCAGAGACACTGGCAACATTGGACACAAGGCAGGACGAAGACAATCCAGAGACACTGGCAACATTGGACACAAGACAGGACGAAGACAATCCAGAGACACTGGCAACATTGGACACAAGACAGGACGAAGACAATCCAGAGACACTGGCAACATTGGACGCAAGACAGGACGAAGACAATCCAGAGACACTGGCAACATTAGACACAAAACAGGACGAAGTCAATCCAGAGACACTGGCAACATTAGACACAAGACAGGACGAAGACAATCCAGAGACACTGGCAACGTTGAACACAAGACAGGACGAAGTCAATCCAGAGACACTGGCAACATTGGACACAAGACAGGACGAAGACAATCCAGAGACACTGGTAACATTGGACACAAGACAGGACGAAGTCAATCCAGAGACACTGGAAACATTGGACACAAGACAGGACGAAGACAATCCAGAGACACTGGCAACATTGGACACAAGACAGGACGAAGACGAAAAAAACAAAAAACACAACACAGAGAACAAAGAGATGAGCAACACGGACCTCACCAAAAACCACAACACAGAAAACAAAAGAGATGAGCAACACGGACCCAACCAAAAACAGGGGTAAACCCAGGTGCTCTTAGAATAGTTACATATAGAATAGTTAATATATATATATATTACTCTACATATTGGTGTTTTCTGAGTCATTGTAAAAAGATATGCATACTTTTTTCTATTTGCTACCATGTGAAACAATGTATATTGTACTCATATTTTATTGTTAGCTATGTGTAAATCAAGCGGGGTCATATTCATGGGAAAAAAAAGATTTTTTGACTTCTTTTATATTCGTCACTTAGATGAACGGTTAGCTCGCATTATAACTGTGGTTTTTGCAGGAGTTATAATTTTAGTATCATATAGTTATCTACAATAAATATACACGAGTTTGTAACATAACATTAAATTGTCACAGGCTCTATCATTGATGAACATCAAAAGATATGTGATGGATGAAATACCAGAGAAATAACTATATGAGTACATTACCCAGTACATTGTATATAGAACAAATATATTCAATTACAGCATGCGATAAAGTTTGTCAGTGACATGCGACAGGATATTCCGGTTACCGCCACAATAGAATAGAATAGAATAGAAAAGTTTATTTTAAGTCGGGTTTACAATGTAACATTACAACATAAGCTCTGTAGAGCTTTTTGCCGACATTAACTGAAATGTTGTTTAAACTTGCGTTAAACACCCTAATCCTATTCAGTTACAGGTACTCTCAATTGTGCAAGTATTTGTGGTGTTAAGGGGACCTTGCACAATTAAATAAAAACGGGAAAATGATCCAGTATTATAATAAGCACATAGCATATGTTAAATTCAGACAATATAAGGAGTCGAACATCGTAAACGATATAAGATTCCACATTTGGTAATCTCCACATACGGGTGCAATCATCTACGGTTCATATACTCAACAAAAAAGGTTAAGGACCATTTTGAAAAAATGAATTTAATAAATAACAATAAATAATATAAATAACATAGGTAAATATTTTGAAATTTTTGAACACTATGGTAAATAACAAATTTATTTCAAACGATTCTACTATTGCATATGGAACACAGCGACGGTCATAAACGATAACACTAAATTTTCGAATTTTTAAAAGATTCCATGATTATCAAAAAAGTTACGAATCAATTGAAATGTCACAAAATGTCAACAGTTTAAACATTAATATCGAGTATGTCCACCTCGCGCACGAATAACTCTCTACAACGATTTTAGAAGCTGCGAATTAGTGTTTGAAATTCAAACTGAGGAATCCTTGACCATTCATCAACGAGTGCATCTGCTAGCTCTTGTAGGGAGTTTGGCTGGTTTTGTCGATTTGAAATCCGACGTTGCAAGATGTCCCAACCATGTTCTATCGGATTTAGGTCCGGTGACTTTGCTGGCCAGTCCATGCGCTCGATTGTTTCCTGCTGGAGATACTCATTGACGATTCTAGCGCGATGAGGTCTAGCATTGCCATCCATTAGTATGAAATCATCGCCAATTGCACCAGCGTAAAGTCTAACAATAGGAGCAAGGATTTCATCACGATATCTTATACCAGTCAAAGATCGTTTCTGATGACATAGAGGTCTGTAGAACCATCGTAGCTAATGTCACCCCAAACCATAACGGAGCCCCCACCGAATCGATCATGTTCAGCCACACAACAGTTCTTAAATCTCGTTCATTCTTCTGCCTCCAAACTCGTCTTCGACCATCATGAAAATCTAAACAGAACCTAGATTCATCTGTGAAAAGTACAGGTCGAATACGACGTACACCCCAGTTGGCATGACGCCTGGCAAACTGAAGACGGCAATTACGGTGACGTGCAGTTAATGGAGGTCGTACAGCAGGTTTTCTAGCATGCAAACCAGATGCATGAAGTCGGTTTCTAACCATCTGTGTAGAAATCCGCACTCCTGATGCTGCACGAAACTCTCTATTCAACGTAACGGCTGATGACATCCGATTTCGCTTCGCTAGCAAGGCTGTTTGACGGTCTTGATGGGCTGTCGTACGTTTAGATCGGCCACTTTGTGGTCTCCGTTGTACACTATTAGTCTGTTGTTAACGTGTCCATAACCGTCCGATTACTGTATGGCTAACGTTAAACTGTGCACCCACTTGGCGTTGCGAAAGACCAGTTTGCAGAAAACCCATGACTCTTGAGGCTTCCTCTACTGTCAAGTGCCTTCTCATCGGCATCTTTTAATGTTTAAATGTTCAAAAGTGACAAATTTACACGAATTTACCAAGAAATCATTTTTCTACAGCTGTTTGGAAAAATTCACTGTCTATAGACCACTTTGGAAACAGCAGAAAATCAATATCAATGCAGTGCAGACTCAGTGTCACGTACGCAATGTACGCACAAAAAAGGTGTACTCGATAATATTGATTATTGATGTATGGAGGTCCAGATTAGCAACAAATCAACTTTCAAATATAAACTAGAACTTTTTTATACTTCTGGAAAAATATGGTCCTTAACTTTTTTTGCTGAGTATATTTAGTATGAGTTGTTTATTTGATTCATCCCTTAAAAGAAATACAGGGGTCGTTAAATCATATTTCTATGCTGATTGTTTTCTGACAGAGACAATAGGATAAAGAAATGTTTTTGTCCTAAATCGATTTTTACTATATGTTAACGATGTCCATAAAAATATTGTCACTACTTAAAGATAACAAAATTACGTATTTAAGGTCATGTCAGTGATATTGAAAATCACTTACTTTTGATTCGAAAGTCCCAAGTTAATTAATTCCTCTTTAGTGAAAATGTGTTTAATTAATCCGGGTTTTTCATGTTTTGTCAAAATATTTAAAAAGTTTATTTCATAATTTAGAACCTTTTATAAAAATGTAAAACAAACATTATTGATTACAATATATTACTAACTAAATATGTATTACTTCGGCACCTTATTCTTACTTTTCAGACATTTTGTGAAATATATATGTGTGTGTTTCTACAACTAGAATGCAAAGACAATTAAGAGTACGATCCTTATACACAAAAAACTGTGGTATTCGTCTATGTCTAAGCTAGGGTTGTATATACTGCAAACTTTTTATGCATTTTTTAGTAATAACATTAAATAAAGATATATTTCTTAACAATAACATACTGATTTTATTTACACAATCACTCTGAAATGTTTACAATATTATTCCTGCTTGGAGTTGCTCAAATGTTCAATTTGTACATAATGCACAATTTATGCTTTGTTTTCGTAGAATGTAACAGCTTATCGTGTGAATCAGATCACAATGTTACTTTTACAAACAGCATCACGCTTAATTTACAATCATTTAGTTCTCTTGTCTTTTGTGTCTTCAAATCTCAATAAAGGCATGTGGTTTACATTTTTCACTTGGACTATCATTAAATTGGCAATTTCTGTCAAATTAAGAAAGGCGCCACGCGACATTGAACCGTTTAATATGGCGCGATCACGTGAATGAGATGAGGCGAGATACCAATTTCAAAACGAAAAATTTAGTTAAAGAAAATTTCCACTTCTAATCAATATTTAATATTCCCTGAAATGCATGTGAGTTTTTTTTTTTTTTTTTTTTTTTTATAGTTTTGTGTGTAACGCAACCTTCAACAATATGTCAGTTATATAGTATCAGCAAGTGCTATTGGCGAAAAAATCAGAGTATGCGAGAAATCTTCCTACCTTAATACGCATAAAGTCAATTAGATTTCTCACGTACTCTGATTTCCTATACCAAACTCTATACGCATGTACTGACTGAGAAAAATGTGTACATTCTTCTATCCAGTACAAGGCTTTATTTTGAAACATGATAATATTTTCTTCTTAATTGGAGCCATATTCAAATAGTTTTTACCCTGAAAAGATTTCTCGAGATTTCGTGACATTGCTGATGTCCGGTGTGTATGCCTGAATATATTGTTATATAACTATTATATAACACATTTAAACAAACTATTGCAAACATTTATCTCCATGAAGAAATATTTTGTTTGATTGTGTATTATATAACAGATATACAATTTCTAATAAGATATATCTTAATATGCTGTTGTCATAATTAAGCTGTGACCAATGACTGTAATATTGATTATTATGGCCGTATCAATGTAGTATCAACTTACTACAGCGGTATACGACGGTTTGTGTCATGATTTTACATCGGTATACGACGGTTTGTGTCATGATTTTACAGCGGTATACGACGGTTTGTGTCATGATTTTACAGCGGTATACGACGGTTTGTGTCATGATTTTACAGCGGTATACGACGGTTTGTGTCATGATTTTACATCGGTATACGACGGTTTGTGTCATGATTTTACAGCGGTATACGACGGTTTGTGTCATTATTTTACAGCGGTATACGACGGTTTGTGTCATGATTTTACAGCGGTATACGACGGTTTGTGTCATTATTTTACAGCGGTATACGACGGTTTGTGTCATGATTTTACAGCGGTATACGACGGTTTGTGTCATGATTTTACAGCGGTATACGACGGTTTGTGTCATGATTTTACAGCGGTATACGACGGTTTGTGTCATGATTTTACATCGGTTTACGACGGTTTGTGTCATGATTTTACAGCGGTATACGACGGTTTGTGTCATTATTTTACAGCGGTATACGACGGTTTGTGTCATGATTTTACAGCGGTATACGACGGTTTGTGTCATGATCTTACAGCGGTATACGACGGTTTGTGTCATGATTTTACAGCGGTATACGACGGTTTGTGTCATGATTTTACAGCGGTATACGACGGTTTGTGTCATGATTTTACATCGGTATACGACGGTTTGTGTCATGATTTTACAGCGGTATACGACGGTTTGTGTCATTATTTTACAGCGGTATACGACGGTTTGTGTCATGATTTTACAGCGGTATACGACGGTTTGTGTCATGATCTTACAGCGGTATACGACGGTTTGTGTCATGATTTTACAGCGGTATACGACGGTTTGTGTCATGATTTTACAGCGGTATACGACGGTTTGTGTCATGATCTTACAGCGGTATACGACGGTTTGTGTCATGATTTTACAGCGGTATACGACGGTTTGTGTCATGGTTTTACATCGGTATACGACGGTTTGTGTCATGATTTTACAGCGGTATACGACGGTTTGTGTCATGATTTTACAGCGGTATACGACGGTTTGTGTCATGATCTTACAGCGGTATACAACGGTTTGTGTCATGATTTTACAGCGGTATACGACGGTTTGTGTCATGATTTTACAGCGGTATACGACGGTTTGTGTCATGATTTTACAGCGGTATACGACGGTTTGTGTCATGATTTTACAGCGGTATACGACGGTTTGTGTCATGATTTAGTTAATGTATGTAGTCATGCGGACAATTGACTAAAGATGTCTCAAGATAGGCTATAGATTTATTTGTCATTTCACTTAATTCTGACAAGATCTGTGCACGTGTCTTAATTAGAAAACAAACAAATTGTTAAAACTCCGATAAGGAGCAAGGTATAATTACTTGGTTGGTTAATAAGAGTGGTAAACCTGTCTGTGATGATTTTGATTTTCATTGAAAATTTCAAACAAAATTTTACACACCCAGAACCAAGATGGCATTAAATTTATTCAAGTACTATTTTATTCACAAGAGAAACTAATACATATATTTTAATACTAATAATAATGTTCATACCATGCATTGATATCATCAAATATTATATTTGCAGGAAGCATTTTGTGCTTATTTAAAGCAATGTTATTATACCTGTAAATTAAAAACAACTAGTACCTGTATATACATTGTTGTATTTAAGAAATTACCAAGTAGGATTTTTTTTTTAGAAAATAAGTATGAAGATTTGCATCAATAAAGATATCTAAATTAATTCGCACGACGCCTTTCTGGAATCAATGTCAAAAGATAGGAAAGTCAAATAATTAAGTTTGAAAACTTTGGGAGCAAGGAAACCAAACATTCTAAACAGGATAGCCAAAATAAGGTTCCTATGTCTGAGAGAGGAGAACCTTAGTTTAATTATATTTGTTGTCTTTTTATAGGTCTTTGATAATTGTTTGCAATATTTCTTATGTTGTCTTATACTAAGGAAATCATTCACCGCATAGAATTCTTAAATTACCACTTTCATAAGTCTCATCGCTTATTTAGACCATTTATGTGTTCACAATACAGTTGTGACCAATTGGTCAGTTTATGGATACATAATAAGAACCATCTATCTATTAGTGAATCAAAGTTGTTATCGATTAATATTGGTCCTTCTTCAGCGTGGTGTGATGTTGATGAAATGTAAACGAGATATATCAGAATTACAATGGAATGAAATTTTGGCGCCAAGAAAGATTCGTTAGAAGATTGCGTTTTCGATAGTCTTCACCGGGAATGAGTTGAGAACACAATGAATGCTAGGTCTATAATAGAAAATCTTATATTTGTCACTAGTTCCTATTAAGGTCATTAATTTCTTGACACTCAAGCAAATTGCAACGTTATTGGAAATCCACACGAGGGAGAGAAATGTACATCAATATAACGCAATATGTAAACATTTAGGAAATAGTCCTTTGAAAATACATTTGATATATAAGATATTGTTCTCAAAGGGACAGATTCCTTAAATATTTCGGTCCTGAAATGCGTCTATGATGCAAATATATCTGTCAAAGTCCTATTGTTTTCTACATTAGCAACGATGATAAAATGTATTGAGCATATAACTTCATTACGTCAGAGAAATTCACAATATAAATGGAATCATCAAATGAGAGTAATGTGAATATTTGGACACTTAACTTACAGACCATCAATCACATATGTATAGGGGCTATTTTTATCCATGTGTCGTTGCGTTGTTAATTTTTAGCCAATCGCATCAATCATAAATCATTTGATTGATTAATTACCTGATGTTTATCACCGATCTCAGCGAAATTTCAACTATATAGTGGCATAGCAAAATGTTGATCGATTGATTGAATGATCGTATATTGTGGCATCGTATCACAAATATTGATTGATTGACGTTTAGAGAAGATTTAGCAGTGCTTCAACTATATGGCATGATGCAACAAATTTCATATTATTCTGCATGTGTTGCTTCATTTTCCATTAGAGTGACCACGAGAAATAAAAAAGTCACCTTAAATTTAATAATTAAGACATTGAAGCAATCGAGACGCAAGACTAGAAAAGACGAATACATAACAAAAATCTTACCTCTTTCACAAAGTTAAATACAATAAAATTTCAGCTTAAATTTAAAGCATATCAGAGCCACTCAAAATATGAATGTAATATACATTTATATAGGTATTTCTAAAACAAACATACAATCAATCAATCATTAAGAATAAAGCAGACACAAAATTTACTGGCAAATTGTATTACCATATTCTTAACACACTAACCTAAAGGTTATTCCAGAAACACGTCGTGCGCACTAGACTTGATATCTACGTTTGTGTTAGTATATACATCATGCATCTAAGCATAAGACACCATCCCAAGCAAACTCTACAAGTTCCATACATTATCAGTTCTGTAAAAGAGTTTTTTTAAATGAAAGAAAATTAAATTTAGATCGATATAGTACTTATCTTTAAAAAATGCCATTGAATATTAGCAATTTCATGGAATTTTATTTATGTACACTTGAATATTATCAAGTCAAGGAAAACATTATCTTTACGTCAATTCTGATTCTATGTCCTCCTTATCAGCCATTGAAATGTTCCGCCAACATTAGACTTTCTTCAATTTCTCCCTATTCTCTCACTTTTAAGTGCCATCAATAAACATTCATATGGGACAACTCGATTAGCTGGCTTCCCATGAGATGTGTTTTAGTTCTGATCAAATTATTCTGTTTGCTGATGTGCTAGTCTGTTTGCCAATAACCCGATTAGTGTTATATTAGTATAATTAAGCATTACTGACTTCTTTGATCTTCATTTTCACTGACTATAACCTTCTGTTTGCTAAATGGTTTTTCTTAACAGTATAGAATGGCGACTATATGATGTGTGTTTCAAACCGATTTGTAATAACGATAGAGATATTTATTGTGGAGAAAATTTGGATTAATATTAATCTTGCTATAAAGAAGCAAATATTTCCATGAAGATAAAACCTCTAGAATGCTTTAAAAGAGTCCATGTTGCAGACCATTGTAAATGCAATCACAAAAATAAAGCACACACCTAATATAAAATGAAAAACGAAAATACCACACTATTGGAATAGTTCAAAAATCCAAATAGAAAATGGTAGCAAGAGGTAAAATCGATAACTCTAAGACATATATACATGACTGCTTACTTTTTTGGCTTAGTACAGGCACTTCAATAAAAAGTGACGGGGTTACACTAATTATATGGACCCAAACCTCCCCTCTTGACGTTACATTTTAATATTTGAGTTAATATTTTGTTGTGGCGTATGTAATGAAAGTTACAGTAAATATAAAATACGATATAAAATCAAACAGAAGCAGAAGTACAAACCCTGTCATAATTGTATTTTTGGATAGGATGAAACTGCAAAATAACTGACCATTGACACACAGCTGCATGCTAACATAAATTCAAAGATTTACATCACAAATTATAGGGGAAATTGTAGATACTGGTTTGTGAATGGGTTGTTATCTTTTCATAAATGAAACTAAATATGGAATAGCTAAGATGTTTATGTTTTCTGGCAGCTGCAATGAAAATATAAGAATAATATAGAATATTAAAAACAAACAAAAAACCAAAGTGAAAAAATGCAGAAAAAAAACTAAATGTATTATTCATGATTATGTACAGAAAACTTGAACAGTGATTGTCACCAATTCCACCAATATCAATAAAAAGAACGACTACTTCTCACATTATTTCACTGAATATAGAATAAGACGACGACTTTGGAAATCCATGTCCTGGATTGAGACCGTCACAAAAATGTGGCTTATAACTTAATTTGTTAGTGTGTTTAAGCTATTTTATATTTGTTATTTTACACGAATATGATTTAGAACATAGTGTTCGAACTGGTCAATTCTTCTTTTCTTTTTTCACAAATAATGATTTTTGCACTAAATCTGCTGTGAACGCTTTACTAGGTATGCAACTTTTACATAGCATCCATTGTGGTTAATAACTGGTATTTTTTTTTACCATATTCTTAATATCTTTATATTACAATAAATTAATGCCTCCATTGCAAAATGTCCAAAGTCAATGTGCTACGTCTTGTCTTAATACAAGTCACTTGTGTTCATTGCTTCGATACAATAACTGAGTCTCCGGATAAGAGCAAGACAATGTCATATAAATCTAATCATTCAGCTGCTTTGGGAAATCCAGAGTTGTTCTGATGAAGTAGATTTTTTCTTAATTATGTTTGAATTTCTTTTGAGTCACTTGTGTTCATTGCTTCCATACAAGACCCTGAGTCTCCCGATGAGGCCAATGATATAGCATATAAACTTATTCATGCAGCCAGAGTTTTTCTGATAAAGTAGATTTTTCGCAATTTTCCTTGAATTTTTTTTTCATCATATAAAGGTTTAAGGCTTTTTTTTAAAAGTAATTTGCAAACTTCTCCATATTAATGAAATTGATAAAAACAAATTAGAACTTATTCGGAATAACATGATTATTTACTATTTATCAACGTAAAGCTAATGCATGGTAATAATTGTATCGTCTAATTGTGTATATTATGATGAAATGTAAAAACAAATGAATATGAAATATGTTTAAGTGGACTTTTTATTTTTATTTTCACTTGCTACCCCTGGACAAGTGAGATTGATGTAAAACAGGGACCCTTAATGTGCGCTTCTGTGCCATTAAAGTTATTGTAAACAGGAGATTTTTGAATATACTATATTATGATGTAAAAAAAAAAGTAATTTACATGAACATTACGTTTCTGCAAAATCTGAAATGAGTCTTTACTTTGTTGCACCGTTATCAGCTCTTTGATCTTCTTTGACAAATTCACTTCGATTCACTGGTGTCAAAGACGTTACATAATTTTCACTATTTTCATATTCAATCTTATTGATGGCATGCAAAGCAGTAGATAACGTCATCTTCTTGATTGAGTTCAAACCGCCAACGTGACCTTGATGTGACCTCTTTATTTCGTACAAAACAAAGTAAATAGCCGTAACATTAATGACAAGAGAAATCTTCTAATATCTAAGAAATTGTATTTTGTAAGCACTTGTTTTATGATTTTCGTGGTTTGATCGTGGTTATTTGTGCGTTTGAGATTGCGAAGATCGATGACAACAGATGAAGAGTTGTTTTGCTGTGTTCATTTGTTAGATGTTAACACGATAGGATGACAGCCTTACAATTCATTTTTCATTTCGTTCAGGAAAATCTGCGAGTTTGTTATTATAATATTGATATTTAAAAGAAAATAGATGGACGAGTCATTTTTGGAAACAAGAAAACAATAGGATTTTGATTTAATATTTAGTTGATTAATACATGTATTAAATTATTTATCTATTATTACAACTAAGATTTATTACTTAAATACTCAGAATATTGGAATACCAATGTTGGTAGCGTCAACCAAGAGCATATGCGACATTGGACGATGAAAATATATACCCGTGTTGATTTACATATTCTCTAATTTCAAAAAGTCTGCTATATTTAATTTTATTTTTATTGACTTTCGATCTATTAAATATGAAAAAAAACATTGATTTTACTAATTTTAGCAAACACTTTTGTTTCAATGATCAACAGGTAACCAATAAAATATTAAAATTATTCTACTTTTCTGGTTATTTATGATAATGTTTTCTTTCTCTGGCATGTAAAAATAAATTATAGCCTATTTTGAAAAAAAAGTGTTAATTTTGAGAAATCAGCTACTCTATGTATATGATCTTTCGATGTAATGGAAAAGTAGACCATCCCATATTTATGATGTTATTTACTCTCTCTAGCATAAAAAAGATAAATTGTGGCCTATTTTGAAAAAAGATGTTAACTTTGAAAACTCAGCTGCTGCATGGGTATGATCTCTCGAAGCCGATGTAATGGACAAGAAGAGGGTCACATTGTGATATTGACATTAGTTGGGATCTGGAAACGTCGTATATGGACAGACCAACTAAGAACTAAGTCATTGTGTCTAAAGCTATTTTATTGTTTGGTCTATTTGGTCCAAAAAGTACCAACGATTTTTTTTTTTTGGAACTTGACAGTGTGTTATTTATTTGTTTTGTATTTATTTTTTTTTTTTTTTTTTTTTTTTTTTTTTGTATTTTTGTATTTTTTTTTTTTTTGCTTGTTTGTTTGTTCTTATTCTTCAATAATATGGTTAAAATAAAATATGGATAAATATAGCAATAATCAGTTTAATTACTTACTTATACATTTCGGACATTGCTACTCGTCTCAAGACTTATTAATTTCTTTCTCTTTTACCAGAGATATATAATTAAGTGCGCATGACGCGTTTCTGAAATAAAAGATTGCAAAGTCAATTAAAAAAAAACTATGGATGGATTATCCTTACAACTGGTCAAAAATTGCATACCTAATTTAAATATTTAGATATTAATCTAAAAATTTATATGTTGGTTGTAGATTTTACTGTAATTTTGTTCTTTTTTTGCACCAAACACTAAACAGTTTCTCAGTCCTAACAATATAGCAAATAGAAGGATATCTCATAATTTTAGTCACTGTATAATTTTTGATATGACCGAAAATGACAAATTTAACACTAAATGTATAATTTTGGAATTATTATCTCATATTTTGCATATAATGTTTATATCAGGCGCCAGAACTGGGAAGAAAAGCTTTAATTTGGTGATATTATCATTTCATACAAACTACTGATTGAAGATGGTAAATTTGACTTGATATGAACGATAGAAGATGTAAATTACGTGTTATTCTATTGACTTTGGCACCTATGGTCTGTGTCTTTGATTACACGGCTTTAGTTTGTACTGCAACAAGAAACATTAACAACACATTTTCATTTTCCCACTATCCTTATGTTGTCAAAATCACATTAGCTGGTGCCATCTCTTATACACTCTGTTACGATATGCATACAATCTATCACGATAATTGCATGTTTTGTGATGCTGTGTATTGTTCAATTATTGTTTTTGAATAAAAAATGCATTTATTACATTTAATAAAACAATTTAGATAAAAAAAAATATGACAATGTTGGTTTGAGGATTTGATAAAAAGAAGATAAACAAAGTATTTCTACTGTATTGATTAAAAATGTAATACTTTCCTTATCTTAAATAATAGATGTTAGATTCTAACTTTGCACGACTGCATATTCAAATACATAACTTCCATAAACTAGCTTAATCCAGCCACTTTTTATTGAAGTGCCTGTACCAAGCCAGGACAGTGAGCAGGCATGTCTGTGTGCTAGGGGCTGTCGAGTTTGTACGTTAGGGGTGTCGAGTTTGTACGCTAGGGGTGTCGAGTTTGTACGTTAGTTTGTACGTTAGGGGTGTCGTGTTTGTATGCTAGGGGTGTCGAGTTTGCACGTTAGGGGTGTCGAGTTTGTACGTTAGGGGTGTCAAGTTTGTACGTTAGGGGTGTCGAGTTTGTACGTTAGGGGTGTCGAGTTTGTACGCTAGGGGTGTCGAGTTTGTACGTTAGTTTGTACGTTAGGGGTGTCGTGTTTGTATGCTAGGGGTGTCGAGTTTGCACGTTAGGGGTGTCGAGTTTGTACGTTAGGGGTGTCAAGTTTGTACGTTAGGCGTGTCGAGTTTGTACGTTAGGGGTGTCGAGTTTGTACGTTAGGGGTGTCCAGTTTGTACGTTAATGGTGTCGAGTTTGTACGTTAGGGGTGTCGTGTATGTACGTTAGGGGTGTCGAGTTTGTACGTTAGGGGTGTCGAGTTTGTACGTTAGGGGTGTCGAGTTTGTACGTTAGGGATGTCCAGTTTGTACGTTAGGGATGTCCAGTTTGTACGTTAGGAGTGTCGAGTTTGTACGTTAGGAGTGTCGTGTTTGTACGTTAGGGGTGTCGAGTTTGTACGTTAGGGGTGTCGAGTTTGTACGTTAGAGGTGTCGAGTTTGTACGTTAGGGGTGTCGAGTTTGTACGTTAGGGGTGTCGAGTTTGTACGTTAGGGGTGTCGAGTTTGTACGTTAGGGGTGTCGTGTTTGTACGTTAGGGGTGTCGAGTTTGTACGTTAGGGGTGTTGGGTGTTAAGTGTGTACGTTAGGGGTGTCGAGTTTGTACGTTAGGGGTGTCGAGTTTGTACGTTAGGGGTGTCGTGTTTGTACATTAGGGGTGTCGAGTTTGTACGTTAGGGGTGTTGAGTTTGTACGGTAGGGGTGTCGAGTTTGTACGTTAGGGGTGTCGTGTTTGTACGTTAGGGGTGTCGAGTTTGTACGTTAGGGGTGTCGTGTTTGTACGTTAGGGGTGTCGAGTTTGTTCGTTAGGGGTGTTGAGTTTGTACGTTAGGGGTGTCGAGTTTGTACGTTAGAGGTGTCGAGTTTGTACGTTAGGGGTGTTGAGTTTGTACGTTAGGGGTGTTGAGTTTGTACGTTAGGGGTGTCGAGTTTGTACGTTAGGGGTGTCGTGTTTGTACGTTAGGGGTGTCGAGTTTGTACGTTAGGGGTGCTGAGTTTGTACGTTAGGGGTGTCGAATTTGTACGTTAGGGGTGTCGTGTTTGTACGCTAGGGGTGTCGAGTTTGTACGTTAGGGGTGTCGTGTTTGTAGGTTAGGGGTGTCGAGTTTGTACGTTAGGGGTGTCGTGTTTGTACGTTAGGGGTGTCGTGTTTGTACGTTAGGGGTGTCGAGTTTGTATGTTAGGGGTGTTGTGTTTGTACGTTAGGGGTGTCGAGTTTGTACGCTAGGGGTGTCGAGTTTGTACGTTAGGGGTGTCGTGTTTGTACGTTAGGGGTGTCGAGTTTGTACGTTAGGGGTGTCGTGTTTGTACGCTAGGGGTGTCGAGTTTGTACGTTAGGGGTGTCGTGTTTGTACGTTAGGGGTGTCGAGTTTGTACGTTAGGGGTGTCGTGTTTGTACGTTAGGGGTGTCGTGTTTGTACGTTAGGGGTGTCGTGTTTGTATGTTAGGGGTGTTGTGTTTGTACGTTAAGGGTGTCGAGTTTGTACGTTAGGGGTGTCGAGTTTGTACGTTAGGGGTGTCGAGTTTGTACGTTAGGGGTGTCGTGTTTGTACGCTAGGGGTGTCGAGTTTGTACGTTAGGGGTGTCGTGTTTGTACGTTAGGGGTGTCGTGTTTGTATGTTAGGTGTGTTGTGTTTGTACGTTAGGGGTGTTGAGTTTGTACGTTAGGGGTATCGTGTTTGTACGTTAGGGGTATCGTGTTTGTACGTTAGGGGTGTCGTGTTTGTATGTTAGGTGTGTTGTGTTTGTACGCTAAGGGTGTCGAGTTTGTACGTTAGGGGTGTCGAGTTTGTACGTTAGGGGTGTCGAGTTTGTACGTTAGGAGTGTCGAGTTTGTACGTTAGGGGTGTCGTGTTTGTACGTTAGGGGTGTCGAGTTTGTACGTTAGGGGTGTCGAGTTTGTACGGTAGGGGTGTCGAGTTTGTACGTTAGGGGTGTCGAGTTTGTACGTTAGGGGTGTCGAGTTTGTACGTTAGGGGTGTCGAGTTTGTACGTTAGGGGTGTCGTGTTTGTACGTTAGGGGTGTCGAGTTTGTACGTTAGGGGTGTCGAGTTTGTACGTTAGGGGTGTCGTGTTTGTACGTTAGGGGTGTCGAGTTTGTACGTTAGGGGTGTCGAGTTTGACTCTTTCAACCATTTTGATATTGGGTTTTGGAACTGTTCATTTTATTCCAGCAATGACAGTAAAAACAGCTCCAACTATATGTGATAAGGTAATAATATAAATTAAAAATAAATTTCTATTAAAACCAATTCTTTCAGGTAGTTATAAGATCTCTCTCTCTCTCTCTCTCTCTCTCTCTCTCTCTCTCTCTCTTCCATTCGGCTTGTTTTTATCATATCTTATGGCAACACTGTATGTTTTAAGCTATTCATTCTATCCAATAGACCATTATAGTGGTCATTGCACAATATTTGTCTGGGTATATATTTTGATAAAACCAACCTAGTTTGAACAACAATATTACACCTACAGTCAAGCCTGTATTAGGTGGTCACCTGGGACAAAGAAAAATTGGTCTCTTAAGACAGGTGATCTCTTAAAAGAGGTTTAATTCATATAAAATTTACTATGAGAGTACAAAAAATGTGACCTTTTAATACAGGTGACTACTTAACAGAGGTGACCGTACGGGCAGGTTTGACTATTTTAATATATATCCTATCAATAAGCAAAACAAATGTAAGGCGGAGTGAAATAGTCTCATTGAAATTGGGTAGACATTTACTCAGGTCTTTTATAAAGGTGTAAAGTTTGCAATGGAAAAAATCCGTAAAAGAGACCCTAAGAGGCATTCACGAATGGACAATCCAGAGACACGTGTAACATTCGGCACAAGACACAGAACAACGATAAACACAATACTCGAGACAACACAAGAAAACTTAAAATATGAGCAATAAGGAACGCACCAAAAACACACATTCTAGTTCATAGGTCACAGAAGAAAAGAATAAATAAAAGACTGACCAGAATAAGAGCATCGTCACATATAATTAGCAACATTAAAAACACGACTTTTACAATGCATGTTTTAATGGCGGTAACTTTGAATCAATATTAGTATGGGTGATCAGATATATAAATTAATACGCGATTGAACAAACATTTTTAACATATTAAAAAGTAGTGACGGAAACAACTTTCTAACATTGTTAATTGCTGGGAGCCGTCGTGGTCGTGATCGTATGGTAGTTGGATTTACAGCTACATATGCAATAAGTGCCAATCACCACTGATGTTGTGAATTCGAATGTCGGTAAGGGCGAGGTTTACAAATTTTGTGATACAGTTTGTCAGTGGCTTGCGACAGGTCGGTGGTTTTCTCCGGGTCATCCGGTTTCCTCCACCAATAAAACTGACCGCCACGATATAACTGAAATATTGTTGAAAGTGGCGTTAAGCACCATCAAACAAACAATTAATTGCTGACTTGAACATTGATCATATAAATGTATATTTCTATGTCGGGAATGAATTATCATGACTAGACGTGAGAGAGTCTTTATGCCGTTCATAGGTTATTGAATTTTTTGTATGATTTAGTTCACTACAAAACATACCACACCGTCGTAACAGTTCCAAAATCTCAAAGAAATATCTTAGAAAGAGATATCCCAAACACATATATTAATGAGTGCAATAACACGTGGCAGGGTTAAACTAGTTTTATGAGTCCAAACATTTTTCATATTTTAATATGTCTTAAATAAGCAATAATCAGTTGGATATATTGGGATTATATCCATTTTCTATACATAAATGGCACACTAAACATTATTTTTTTAAAGAACCGCTTATGAATTGTATGTCATTGTTATGTGGGTGTTAGTTAGCAGTCAAAATGTTAATGTAGTTTACTTTCATACAGCAGTAAACTCTCAAAGAAAGAAGAGAAATAAAACACAAACCAGGCGCTGTACTCATCATCATTATAAGGTTTTAAAACATTTAATATTAGAATATATGCTGACAGTTTGCTTTATGTATTCAAATTTATTGTATTGATAATGACTGATGAAACTATTTAAGTAGTTACGTTGGCGTATGAAAGAAATATATCACATGATGTGCTAGCTTAAATATAGAGTATAGACACGTTTTCTTCTCGCAAAATTCTGAATTACGACTAGCATTTACCGAATAATTGATAATTTTATCCATAAATCATAATATTGCAATAAAAGAACGTCTCTATCATGAAAATATTATCCAAGCCCCCATTATTATCACTAATTCCACTGATTTCATAAAATCCATTGATTGTTTTAGTCAATGCGACAAGACTACACGAAAACGACGGACTATTACATTGAGGATAATTATGGCCGTTGTGATGTATTGACTCGCGGAATGATTCTGACATCTTGTTAGGCTGAGCTGTTCGAAAGAAGTAGTCACCATGCACAAAATTGGAAAAAGGTTAGAGAAAAACGTGGATATTGAAGCGATCATTTAATGGAAAATCAGTAAATTCAGAACATTTTCTTGACACTTCATCGGCAAATTAAGCGCTTGATTGAAAACTCTACCAGAACTATAGTACCATTTAGTGCCATGATGCATCGACAGTGTAAGAGTTCAAGAATTGAAATGATGATAGAAAGAATTAGATGACTTTAATCTATCTAAGCTGTTGAGATAGAGTATTATTATGTCGTTAGTTCGTAGAAATTAACTATAAGATATTTTACAAACTGGGTGTAATAACTTGTTACGTTGACTTGGGTCACTGGTGATGGATAACTTACTATATACAGCCAGATTTAACGGAATGATGCTATCAAGAAAATTGTAAAAATAGAATTTTTATCACTAGCAGTAAAATTGCCATTTCATGTATACATCAGGATTTGAAAAATAACGTTGTCTGTGAATGTCGAAGGTCTTGTCTACTCTTGTATATTTTTAGCTTGTTTTTTCTTGCTGTGAAATATTATCAATCTTGTCGTGAAATAAGTCTGATCGGTGGACAAACAACAAAATTATTCTATCCTATGTACAACAACAGCGCAATATGATTTCCACAATTTGTCAAATATTTTCTTTTACGGGTAAAATATCAGATGTTTTTTTTAAGATATTGCAACTTTGGGATATCAAAACTGTTTGAGTAGAATTTGTGCTTGGCAAATTATTTCAATCGAAATCACAAGAAATGTAAACTTAAGTCACCGCTTCAAAGCAATATGTTCGTCATGAATTTGTTGATCATAGACTCCCAATGTCTCAAATGATTACAGACATGTGTCCTATATGAACTTGAGAATCTCTATTCCTTTACTGACTTGCGATAAGTACTCCACGACGGGCCTCACTCCAGAGTGTCCAGGGGGTTCGTGTTAGCGGATCAAGAGTGTTTTACGTCTGGTCTGAGCTGATTGTGTCTGTATCAGTTTTACTTATTTATAGCTTGAACTCAAGAGTTTCCAGAAAAAAGGGCAATGGATGTCGGTATCAGATGACTCTTTCTCTTTCCCACTACAGTCAAGTAATAAAGTGCCATATAAAAAGAGTTTGAAGATACCAAAGGGGTAATCATAATCTGTAAATCGAAGAAACACAGATAGTACAATGGCCAAAACAAAGAGTACAAAAAACGATCTACAAAACAACTACACAGAAAATCAAAGATCGAGCAACACGAACCCTGCTGAAAACGGGGAATGAAATCGGGTGCTCCGGAAGAATTTTACGTTATTTGTATTTCCATCTTTTTTTCTAATATTTTCATATTGTTATCTTGATGGCCTAAAAGGGTAAATTGTATAGTTGCAAAAGCAGTGTACAGACGTGTTTTTTATCGAATGTGTGATTTATATGTGATTTAATACACTACGAAATATAATAATCGGATTCAGACAGGTTTGTGAGCATCTTGTTTGTTATAGTTTTTCGTCGGGGAACTTCCAGTTGTTCTGAAACACATTTTAATTGACCAAATGCATTCACCAAATACTAGCACTTACATTGTTTTTAGTCATTTGCTTTATTTTAGGTTTTCACTTCATAAATGAAAATATCTTATTATTTTGAAGTTATTGAATACAAAGCTACGTAGCAGCAATGGTGTTGGCAATATATATTCACCCTTATATGTATTAAATCGAAAGAATCCATGCAACAATTATCATAATACATTTTATCTAGACTTACCACCATCTATGCATGTTACCAAAAGAGAGAAACACCACATGTGATCTCTGCAATTATCTTAGATGTAATACGTCAATAGACCAGTTGTGACAATCTCGATGATAGTATTTGTTGGAAATAATCCTGGATTCTACGTCACCAATGTTGTTACCTATATTTCCTTATCAACAAAGTTTTGACTATAGAAATATATTGCACTTTGCAATATATCAATAAAAACGGGAAAATCATTGGAAAACTGAAAGCGGTATGTTAATTCTAAATTGAATACCACCAATTCATGGTTGGACCTATTCATTGACACAAAGGCATTTACTGTGAATTAGCTGTAATCAAAACGTAGAAACCTAATTTAGTGCGCATGAAAAGTTTCTGGGATGACCTTCATATGGTATGCCCTTCATCAAAAGATTGGAAGGTCACATAACTTACAATATATGCATCATATACTGTGTTCTATGTCTACAGCATCTTATAACAGTGGATTCATGTATGTTCATTGTTTATTTTTATTGTACAGTTGTTGTACATTATGCTGTTAACACCAACTTTTGTTTCCTGTACAATACATTATAATTTGCTTCTACCACGAAATTTACAACATTGCACATTCCACATACAGATGCTTGATCAGTTTTTGATTTGTTTTTCAGGATGTTGAGGGTGAACTTCATACAGTTAATATAATAAGAATTGCAAATCATTAATATTACCCAAACGCCCATAACAAAAGTGAAAATAGTTTATCAGCGATCAACATGAGCATACAGATTATAATCAACCATATAAAATATCAGTATTCAACGGATCCTGCAGTGGCAACCACCGCTTCACATTTTTGACGCATAGAGCCGATCAGTTTCTTAACAAAAATCTTGTGCAATGTTATTCCACTCCGTCACGGAGTAGTGTAGTGTGGAGCTGTCCCAGAGTTTGCATGATAACGGACATGCCTTCCGAATGTATCCCAAAGATGTTCGGTTGTCGGTAGATTTTGATATATGGCTGGGCAAGGAAGCATAGGAACATGAAGTTGGACCAAGATCTCTGTATATGCACCATCCACGTAATACTTGGCACTATCTTGTTGGCATGCATGGTTGAATTAATGACGACGAAGAACGGGGGAACTATTCATGAGAAAATGCCATCTCGACATTTTATTGTATTCTAAGTTCTTCAAATTCAATAAATGTCAATTCTTTGCGTTTTTCATGCCATATCCCTCGAAACACCATAACGCTTCCTCCCTAAAAATGATTGGTGTGTAACCAGGATTCATCCCTAAACAGAATGCGCCAGCAAGTGTGATTTCTCCAATGACGTTAAGGATATATCCAATTCAGTCGAGCTGTTTTGTGCGATCGGTAAGCATTGGTCTACTTCAGAGAACGTTGAGGCCGTACACCGGCTTCACGGCTTCAGGGAAAACAACTTCGAACAGTTTGATTAGATACTCTATGGTTGTTCTTTCCAGGTACGGAGGACTATTTCCTCTGTATTTACCATGCTATCGTGTATGAATAAACTTTATATGTACATAGCCTACCGCTTCGATTATGTTCCGCTGTTTTATGCATATATACCAGTGTGGCGCAACCAAAATCACTAGTTTTTATTTGGTCACTTTGTATACATGAAAGTGGTTAGTGCTTCATGTCAACTGATTGTTCATGCTCATTTTGATGTAATCTTGTCATCATCACATTACGTGACAATAACAACAATGACAGGGTGTTTTAAATTGTCTACAGCACAATTGTAGACCTCACGTAAATGTGTACACCTGTTCTCATTAGGATTAAACTACACATTTTGGAAAAATATTGATCTTTGGAATGTGTCGTAATGTCAACTAAGACAATCGTTTCAAAACATGGCTATGGACTAATATTTCAATTTCAAAGATATCTATGCAGAAGAATAAAACAATATATTCTAAATTGGAATGTTAAAACAAACCTAAAATATCGGATATCCACATTCCATTTGCTTTTGGAATTTCCAAACGTTAACATTTTCCCATTGTTTCAGTCATCTCAGAAATCTGTAAAATAATTTATTACATTATATTAAGTTCTTCTATATTACATTACAATAATAATTTTGTACATCCATACATGATATTCTTTGTCTTTAAATGAATTTTTGCTTGTGATATAAGTACGTAGAGGTTTATTTAGAGTGTAAAAATTATTATTTTGAATCTTTGTAATGTCTTTATAATATACTTAATGCATTGAAATTTATTTAACCCGAATATATAAATACATTTTACGAACATATGTTCTCTATAAGGCAGCAACCATTTTATTCTGAGTGAAAGATTGTGGTTTTCATGTTTAAAAAAGTGTTGTACTTTTTTTTTAAATAAAATTCCTTTGAAAATGAATTTCTGAATATAATATATCTGTCCTTTTGTCAATGTGAATAAGATTTAGAGAAGCAATTATGGACGCGAAAATATATGATAGAGTTGTTGCATATATCTCCGTCAATACCAAATTGTCGTTTCCTCGGCCAAATTCACAGAAATAAGTCTGGTTAAAATGGAGTTTTTGTATAATGTTCAAATGAAATCACTGTATTTTTCAATTATTTTTTGTTACAATTTTCTTAAAATTTAATTATGTTTTGTATTATTCACGTTTCTGTGATTATTTTTTAAGATATTATTCAACCAGAGAAATTACAAATTTGCGTATTATTCTTTTATAAATTAGCACCCGTTTTGTTATTTTTAAACACGTCTCTATTTATTTATTCTTAATTATACGTTGCCTAATCTGTATGCAAAATTTTTTTTACACATTATTCAACCATTTTGTCAGTCCATCCATTATTTTCTTAAGTTTATTTGTTCGATTGTCATAGCTGTGAAAATGTGACTTTCAACCTGCAGAGTGAGTTGGATTTTAACTTGTAAAATTAGAAATAATATCATTGTCCTCTTAATAAAATCGTTATCAGATAATTGTCAAACCAAGTGATTACTCACTTCAATCATTTATCAATTTCCTTTAAATACTATTTGCGGGTTTTGTGTGTAAATAGACAACCGCTCGTGTGTTGAAAAAGACCATATCAATTTAAACAATTAATTGACATTACAAGTGAACATTTGGTATTAGGACACTCCCACCAAGATGGCGATTGGTTTTTCCACTTAGCACGTGAACCAATAAGTCGTCTGCTTGCAATAATTTACACGGAAAATGGTTTAATGGTAGATATTTTTTTTCAATAACAAGTTAGAATGAGGATATTGTTTTTATTATTGATACATGCTAAATTTGACGGACAGTTAAACAAATAAGAAACATACAATGTAACATTTTATTTCAAATACAAATATTGTTCATGTAATCAACTTTGTTAACATCAACAAGAAATTCGTGAAAGGAATTCCTTTTGTTTTATAGACTTTCTTTCAAAATACTTTATATTCTGTTTGGCTATATGTGAATAAAAAAAAATTTATGTAAAGAAAATTAAATTTGCATTTTACTCACAATTGAAAATGGAAAATGAAGACAATTCACGATTGGATGTTATAGACAATGTGCAAAACGGATTATCTCAACAACATAAAATGCAACTTTCTTCCAAAGCAACGGCTTTTTCTATTGCTGCTATTATTGGTAGTGAAAATAACAGTAATGATATGAGACATGCACAAACATCTAATGAAGACCAACAATCATCCGATATATCTCCACTTGGTAAGACTTGTAATGTCGTCTTGCAGTTTGTAATTTGGGCAAATAAATAAAATGTAATGTATTTATTTATTTATTTATTTATTTATTAAGACAAACAAAATTGGTTAATCGTATTTACCTCATTGCTTAAAAAAAGGTTTTTTTTCTGGATTAAGGAAAAAGAAGAAAACAGGCATTAATTTTTTTAATGATATATATTCTGAATCTCATTTGCAAAATCCAATATAACATCTTTCTTAAAAACAAAGTCAGCAATTCAAGAAAGGATTTGGAATCAATAGTTAATATGTTGAAAGAAATCTGATGACATAAATGATTTAACTTAACACACATTTTAAAAAAATTACTTCAATTTGTTTTTACAGAGAAATTCGTAGAGACGACAAGTGCATCACCTTCCCATCAGCCTACAATCTTACCTATAAGTCCAGTGCTACCAGAGATCCCTGTAATCAAACGAGAAGCAACGTCCGAATTAGACAATAATGAAGTTACAACTACGACATCGCCAGCCTGCAGCAAGGAACTCGCCAATGTCCAATGTAGACTTGAAACCAAAGATTTATGGGATAAATTCCACGAGCTGGGAACTGAGATGATTATTACAAAGACAGGAAGGTATGAGTTGATATTTCTTAACAAAAAAGCACAATTCGTAGGAGGAAAGGGTTTTTAACGTTTGCATTGTATATTGAGTTTATTAAACTATTTTGTCTGCGTTTTTATACAAGGCCATACAATTTGTATGCAAGGCTGTCCAATTTCTAGATTTTTGTATATAAGACGGTCAATTATTCTATATTTGGTAAGACAGTAAATCTTTAATTTGTACCAGACCGGAAAAAATAGCTTTTTTTCTTACCTTTTTGTACAACAAAACTCAAATTTTATTTCTGGTTTCTCTTTTACACAAAACTGTCAAATTTCATTTTCCGTTATTGCACAAATTTTCTGCAAGAGCAGCAAACATATTTATGATTTGTTAGCTTTATATAGAAAACCATAGGATTTTATTTCAATTTAAAATCACTAGTTTGTTAATGTAACTTCAGTACCATTTTTGAAGTATGCATAATTTTTAATATCAGTCCAAAAGTTTACAAATCAAACATCAGGTTCATTCATTTTAACTATATATTACGTTGAGATATTAATTTTTCTAAATCGCAAATTCTCTTAGTACGAAGATTTCCTCAATTCAAATGATACTGCACATATACCAAAAATTATTTGCTTTGTTCATCAGTTCAGGTAAAATCTTGGAAATTATCAACGCTTCACACCTTAATTGTCAAAGAAAAGTTTTGTGATAAAGATTTAAATTTTACTTTTAAGCAAGTGAAATTTGTCAACAAATTCGTATTTTATGACTTCACGCCTTTTTACTTCATTCATTTTTCGTGAGTTAGAATAAGTGAACTTAGTTACCGATGTTATATCCAAAGGTTCATTGGTGTAGGTCTTAAGATAACGCTTAAATATAACGTAAAACAATTATCCATGAATAAGCTGAACACACAGGTTATTTAATTTGCTGATTTTAAAACAGATTATAAATTGTGAAAGAAGATCGATATTTAATTGAAAATTAAATTGTAAGAAAAAAACTATTTTCAAATAAAAATGAAAATTATTTCAGAAATATAATATAGAAATGTGCAGTAGTTTTAGAAATATAAATTTTCGAAATATTTTTCTTCACGTATTCAAAATCATTTTATTATTTTAATATAAATTTTCCTGCATAAAACTGATTTAATATGAATTATTTTGTAGTTTTTTTTAAAGTTATATAATGAATTTTCATTAAACAGCATTTGTGTACATCTAACTATTGTTTATATTCAGTGTACGATATTCCATATAATTCATTGATTGTCTATGTGTCATTAGATTCGTTGTGTCTCTCTGTAATTTCCAGAGAATAAAAGTAAAATAACAATTTAAGTAAAAGTGAAAATATCTCAACGTTGTTTGGTTAATAAGAAAAATATAGGTGTAAATGAGAAATATTTTACATATTAAATTACTACACAATATTATTTTTAGTTTGTCAGTAACTTGCAGCAGGTCGGTGGTTTTCTCAATGTACTCCGGTGTCCTCCACCAATAAAATTTACCGCCACGATATGACTGATATATTGTTGAAAGTGGTGTTAAACACCATTACCCTACCCTACCCTACAATATTATTAAGAAACATTCACTGTATTATTTTATAGAACAGTTTATATGGATTGGGCACGACTGTTGTGTACGATACATGGACTGATTATTAGAACTGTTTCTTAATGTCTTAAATTTGTGCACTAATCATGTCAAATTCTGATGATGTGGTATATATATATTTTTTTTCCATTTCATTATATTCTTATCAAAATAACACAGTTGAAAAAAAGAGTCATTTTTATTTTATTAACACTCTTTTGTAAACAAACAAAAAACAAACAAATATGTGTTGGTGTTGTCTGTGTTTTGTTGTTTTGTTGTTTTACCCATGTAGTTATACTGTTCTATTTGTTGGTGTTGTCTGTGTTTTGTTGTTTTACCCATGTAGTTATACTGTTCTATTTGTTGGTGTTGTCTGTGTTTTGTTGTTTTACCCATGTAGTTATACTGTTCTATTTGTTGGTGTTGTCTGTGTTTTGTTGTTTTACCCATATAGTTATACTGTTCTATTTGTTGGTGTTGTCTGTGTTTTGTTGTTTTACCCATGTAGTTATACTGTTCTATTTGTTGGTGTTGTCTGTGTTTTGTTGTTTTACCCATATAGTTATACTGTTCTATTTGTTGGTGTTGTCTGTGTTTTGTTGTTTTACCCATGTAGTTATACTGTTCTATTTGTTGGTGTTGTCTGTGTTTTGTTGTTTTACCCATGTAGTTATACTGTTCTATTTGTTGGTGTTGTCTGTGTTTTGTTGTTTTACCCATATAGTTATACTGTTCTATTTGTTGGTGTTGTCTGTGTTTTGTTGTTTTACCCATGTAGTTATACTGTTCTATTTGTTGGTGTTGTCTGTGTTTTGTTGTTTTACCCATGTAGTTATACTGTTCTATTTGTTGGTGTTGTCTGTGTTTTGTTGTTTTACCCGTGTAGTTATACTGTTCTATTTGTTGGTGTTGTCTGTGTTTTGTTGTTTTACCCATGTAGTTATACTGTTCTATTTGTTGGTGTTGTCTGTGTTTTGTTGTTTTACCCATGTAGTTATACTGTTCTATTTGTTGGTGTTGTCTGTGTTTTGTTGTTTTACCCATGTAGTTATACTGTTCTATTTGTTGGTGTTGTCTGTGTTTTGTTGTTTTACCCATGTAGTTATACTGTTCTATTTGTTGGTGTTGTCTGTGTTTTGTTGTTTTACCCATGTAGTTATACTGTTCTATTTGTTGGTGTTGTCTGTGTTTTGTTGTTTTGTTGTTTTACCCGTGTAGTTATACTGTTCTATTTGTTGGTGTTGTCTGTGTTTTGTTGTTTTACCCATGTAGTTATACTGTTCTATTTGTTGGTGTTGTCTGTGTTTTGTTGTTTTACCCGTGTAGTTATACTGTTCTATTTGTTGGTGTTGTCTGTGTTTTGTTGTTTTACCCATGTAGTTATACTGTTCTATTTGTTGGTGTTGTCTGTGTTTTGTTGTTTTACCCATGTAGTTATACTGTTCTATTTGTTGGTGTTGTCTGTGTTTTGTTGTTTTACCCATGTAGTTATACTGTTCTATTTGTTGGTGTTGTCTGTGTTTTGTTGTTTTACCCATGTAGTTATACTGTTCTATTTGTTGGTGTTGTCTGTGTTTTGTTGTTTTACCCATATAGTTATACTGTTCTATTTGTTGGTGTTGTCTGTGTTTTGTTGTTTTACCCATGTAGTTATACTGTTCTATTTGTTGGTGTTGTCTGTGTTTTGTTGTTTTACCCATGTAGTTATACTGTTCTATTTGTTGGTGTTGTCTGTGTTTTGTTGTTTTACCCGTGTAGTTATACTGTTCTATTTGTTGGTGTTGTCTGTGTTTTGTTGTTTTACCCATGTAGTTATACTGTTCTATTTGTTGGTGTTGTCTGTGTTTTGTTGTTTTGTTGTTTTACCCGTGTAGTTATACTGTTCTATTTGTTGGTGTTGTCTGTGTTTTGTTGTTTTACCCATGTAGTTATACTGTTCTATTTGTTGGTGTTGTCTGTGTTTTGTTGTTTTACCCGTGTAGTTATACTGTTCTATTTGTTGGTGTTGTCTGTGTTTTGTTGTTTTACCCATGTAGTTATACTGTTCTATTTGTTGGTGTTGTCTGTGTTTTGTTGTTTTACCCATGTAGTTATACTGTTCTATTTGTTGGTGTTGTCTGTGTTTTGTTGTTTTACCCATGTAGTTATACTGTTCTATTTGTTGGTGTTGTCTGTGTTTTGTTGTTTTACCCATGTAGTTATACTGTTCTATTTGTTGGTGTTGTCTGTGTTTTGTTGTTTTACCCATGTAGTTATACTGTTCTATTTGTTGGTGTTGTCTGTGTTTTGTTGTTTTACCCATGTAGTTATACTGTTCTATTTGTTGGTGTTGTCTGTGTTTTGTTGTTTTACCCATGTAGTTATACTGTTCTATTTGTTGGTGTTGTCTGTGTTTTGTTGTTTTACCCATGTAGTTATACTGTTCTATTTGTTGGTGTTGTCTGTGTTTTGTTGTTTTACCCATGTAGTTATACTGTTCTATTTGTTGGTGTTGTCTGTGTTTTGTTGTTTTACCCATGTAGTTATACTGTTCTATTTGTTGGTGTTGTCTGTGTTTTGTTGTTTTACCCATATAGTTATACTGTTCTATTTGTTGGTGTTGTCTGTGTTTTGTTGTTTTACCCATGTAGTTATACTGTTCTATTTGTTGGTGTTGTCTGTGTTTTGTTGTTTTACCCATGTAGTTATACTGTTCTATTTGTTGGTGTTGTCTGTGTTTTGTTGTTTTACCCGTGTAGTTATACTGTTCTATTTGTTGGTGTTGTCTGTGTTTTGTTGTTTTACCCATGTAGTTATACTGTTCTATTTGTTGGTGTTGTCTGTGTTTTGTTGTTTTACCCGTGTAGTTATACTGTTCTATTTGTTGGTGTTGTCTGTGTTTTGTTGTTTTACCCATGTAGTTATACTGTTCTATTTGTTGGTGTTGTCTGTGTTTTGTTGTTTTGTTGTTTTACCCGTGTAGTTATACTGTTCTATTTGTTGGTGTTGTCTGTGTTTTGTTGTTTTACCCATGTAGTTATACTGTTCTATTTGTTGGTGTTGTCTGTGTTTTGTTGTTTTACCCATGTAGTTATACTGTTCTATTTGTTGGTGTTGTCTGTGTTTTGTTGTTTTACCCATATAGTTATACTGTTCTATTTGTTGGTGTTGTCTGTGTTTTGTTGTTTTACCCATGTAGTTATACTGTTCTATTTGTTGGTGTTGTCTGTGTTTTGTTGTTTTACCCATGTAGTTATACTGTTCTATTTGTTGGTGTTGTCTGTGTTTTGTTGTTTTACCCATGTAGTTATACTGTTCTATTTGTTGGTGTTGTCTGTGTTTTGTTGTTTTACCCATGTAGTTATACTGTTCTATTTGTTGGTGTTGTCTGTGTTTTGTTGTTTTACCCATGTAGTTATACTGTTCTATTTGTTGGTGTTGTCTGTGTTTTGTTGTTTTACCCGTGTAGTTATACTGTTCTATTTGTTGGTGTTGTCTGTGTTTTGTTGTTTTACCCATGTAGTTATACTGTTCTATTTGTTGGTGTTGTCTGTGTTTTGTTGTTTTGTTGTTTTACCCATGTAGTTATACTGTTCTATTTGTTGGTGTTGTCTGTGTTTTGTTGTTTTACCCATGTAGTTATACTGTTCTATTTGTTGGTGTTGTCTGTGTTTTGTTGTTTTACCCATATAGTTATACTGTTCTATTTGTTGGTGTTGTCTGTGTTTTGTTGTTTTACCCATGTAGTTATACTGTTCTATTTGTTGGTGTTGTCTGTGTTTTGTTGTTTTACCCATGTAGTTATACTGTTCTATTTGTTGGTGTTGTCTGTGTTTTGTTGTTTTACCCATATAGTTATACTGTTCTATTTGTTGGTGTTGTCTGTGTTTTGTTGTTTTACCCATGTAGTTATACTGTTCTATTTGTTGGTGTTGTCTGTGTTTTGTTGTTTTACCCATGTAGTTATACTGTTCTATTTGTTGGTGTTGTCTGTGTTTTGTTGTTTTACCCATGTAGTTATACTGTTCTATTTGTTGGTGTTGTCTGTGTTTTGTTGTTTTACCCATGTAGTTATACTGTTCTATTTGTTGGTGTTGTCTGTGTTTTGTTGTTTTACCCATGTAGTTATACTGTTCTATTTGTTGGTGTTGTCTGTGTTTTGTTGTTTTACCCGTGTAGTTATACTGTTCTATTTGTTGGTGTTGTCTGTGTTTTGTTGTTTTACCCATGTAGTTATACTGTTCTATTTGTTGGTGTTGTCTGTGTTTTGTTGTTTTGTTGTTTTACCCATGTAGTTATACTGTTCTATTTGTTGGTGTTGTCTGTGTTTTGTTGTTTTACCCGTGTAGTTATACTGTTCTATTTGTTGGTGTTGTCTGTGTTTTGTTGTTTTACCCATGTAGTTATACTGTTCTATTTGTTGGTGTTGTCTGTGTTTTGTTGTTTTACCCATGTAGTTATACTGTTCTATTTGTTGGTGTTGTCTGTGTTTTGTTGTTTTGTTGTTTTACCCGTGTAGTTATACTGTTCTATTTGTTGGTGTTGTCTGTGTTTTGTTGTTTTACCCGTGTAGTTATACTGTTCTATTTGTTGGTGTTGTCTGTGTTTTGTTGTTTTACCCATGTAGTTATACTGTTCTATTTGTTGGTGTTGTCTGTGTTTTGTTGTTTTACCCATGTAGTTATACTGTTCTATTTGTTGGTGTTGTCTGTGTTTTGTTGTTTTACCCATGTAGTTATACTGTTCTATTTGTTGGTGTTGTCTGTGTTTTGTTGTTTTACCCATGTAGTTATACTGTTCTATTTGTTGGTGTTGTCTGTGTTTTGTTGTTTTACCCATGTAGTTATACTGTTCTATTTGTTGGTGTTGTCTGTGTTTTGTTGTTTTACCCGTGTAGTTATACTGTTCTATTTGTTGGTGTTGTCTGTGTTTTGTTGTTTTACCCATGTAGTTATACTGTTCTATTTGTTGGTGTTGTCTGTGTTTTGTTGTTTTACCCATGTAGTTATACTGTTCTATTTGTTGGTGTTGTCTGTGTTTTGTTGTTTTGTTGTTTTACCCGTGTAGTTATACTGTTCTATTTGTTGGTGTTGTCTGTGTTTTGTTGTTTTACCCATGTAGTTATACTGTTCTATTTGTTGGTGTTGTCTGTGTTTTGTTGTTTTACCCGTGTAGTTATACTGTTCTATTTGTTGGTGTTGTCTGTGTTTTGTTGTTTTACCCATATAGTTATACTGTTCTATTTGTTGGTGTTGTCTGTGTTTTGTTGTTTTACCCATGTAGTTATACTGTTCTATTTGTTGGTGTTGTCTGTGTTTTGTTGTTTTACCCATGTAGTTATACTGTTCTATTTGTTGGTGTTGTCTGTGTTTTGTTGTTTTACCCATGTAGTTATACTGTTCTATTTGTTGGTGTTGTCTGTGTTTTGTTGTTTTACCCATGTAGTTATACTGTTCTATTTGTTGGTGTTGTCTGTGTTTTGTTGTTTTACCCATGTAGTTATACTGTTCTATTTGTTGGTGTTGTCTGTGTTTTGTTGTTTTACCCATGTAGTTATACTGTTCTATTTGTTGGTGTTGTCTGTGTTTTGTTGTTTTACCCATGTAGTTATACTGTTCTATTTGTTGGTGTTGTCTGTGTTTTGTTGTTTTACCCATGTAGTTATACTGTTCTATTTGTTGGTGTTGTCTGTGTTTTGTTGTTTTACCCATGTAGTTATACTGTTCTATTTGTTGGTGTTGTCTGTGTTTTGTTGTTTTACCCATGTAGTTATACTGTTCTATTTTGTATTCAAATCGTTCCTTTTGCCAAATATATTTTCTGACTTAGGTACCCTGTGTTCGTCGAACATATAAACATTGAACATTATACATTCGATGTAGAAATTAACAAACATACAATCCACATGATATTGCCGCAAATATTTGTGTGCTTATGTAAAAAACAGTTATTATTTACTAACACATTAAATTAACTTGCAATTTGTTTTTATATGTTTTATGATATTATTTTCCATCAAAACTATAATTGTTGTTTTTTCTCTTTAGTTCATTTTATGACAATACGCTATAACTCAAGCTGCACGAATAATAGTTATGACATATTACTAAGCCAAAATACAGAGTCCCAACTCCCTTAACTACTTGTTTGTTATATTTCTTTATCTAGTACTTCATTTAATTATGCTTTGTTTAATACTATCTAAGCATGATTTATGCCCCTTTTCGTACACAATATTTCCTCTCGCATGACCTGTTTTTAGTTACACTCTTGTTGGTGTTTTTTTATGCTTTATGATGCCATTGTACTTTGTCGCGCTAAAGCTCGATTTAACAAACGAAAACCACCCTAGATCAAATAAAAATATCCAAAACCCCATTTTTCCTCTGGTAACGCCATTGTAGGTTTGTTTAGTGTTTTACGATGCCATTGTACTCCAATACTAGTGATATAAAACTGGACTGAACAACCGAAAATGATCCAAAATGAAAATATCCACATTTGTCGCACTCTCCTTCTACTAATCATACCATTTATTGACCTCTAAGGTATAATTTTGTAATCATCTTGATATTAATTAAAATTGTTTTGATAATAAGTCTTGTGGTTTCTAATGTATTGAAAGTCTGTTACAAACTATCGGTTGGTTATTTGAAGAATTATTTGCCACCCACTCAATGGTTTGGTCTGTCAGCGGAACTTTGAATCAAATGACAGTTAATTTACACGTTAGCTTTGTATGATAGACGGATTCTTTCTGATGTGTTGACCTGTTATCTCACCAGCAGACGAAGATGCTCACTTCCGGAACATCAAGAACGAGGCTAACTATTAAAAAACTAAAACCAACAAGAGAATGGCATATAACTCGGGACAGACCGTCGTCCGAACCGATTGGGCACAGCATGGAACTCTGATTATTGGTATTCATATAATTATTTAACCGATAATTAAATGACAGAAGAAAAATAAAGAAAACATTTAAACGAAAGTGGTCATCATGGAAATAATACTTAAGAGTTGTCGCTTTTACTGACTATTAAATGGACAAAGAAACATGTAATTAAACAATACAATGGCCAGTGTGGTTAAATCTGTCGAAAGTTTGTATAAAGCATCATTGGTATCAATAGGCCAAATAACAGACTACATCGTTGAAGGGTCTATTTAAATTGTGATGAATTGAAGATATTCAATGCATCTAATCACTTTTAAAATAAACAAATTCATTATATTGGCAATTGAGTAGAAAGGATGCTGGCTTTAGGGTATTGGAAATGGCGTGAATTATCACCCACACCTTACGTGTGAAGGAGGGTGTCAAATCTTTAATGTATTATTTCCCTTTGTAGATATACTGTTACATAAATATAAACAATGGGCATTGTGTTTTGCCCTATGGCGGGTAGTGGTGGTAGGCTTTTTTTGTAACGTGATAATATAATATAAACATGGAAAATGATTCATTAACTTTTAGTAACATAAAATAATATGTGAGGATGGTATAAATTGGCATGTACAATGTAATATTGTGATAAACCGATTAAAATGTTCAAATATCTCCGATTTAAAATAATGGCGAAACTCAATAATATTATCCAAAGTCTGATTATTTGAACTGAGGAAAATGCGATACTGTAGTATATATATATTAGCGTAAAATTGAAAGCAAATATTGTGCATATATACATTTGCAGTCAAAATCATATATTCATAAACTTTCAGAATGAAGGAAGGAGCTCGTGATATTTGGTAAACTTTTTTCCATGCCGTTGTCTGTTTCTACTAGAGAAGTGTACAAAAAAATAATAATTCTACCACCTCTATCAATTAGCTACGGATTATAACTGATCTCACAGTCATTTTGTCAACCATTGGGTTGATGGTCCATCCGTCAATTGCAGGTCCACTGGGTTTTTTTTTTCTTAATTTTCACCTGACATTTATATTTTCATGAGAATTGAATGGTTACTCTACGTCCTGGTGTTATGATTTAACCATGGCGAAACAATTATCGCTATCAATTAATAAATATTTAAATTTGCGTATAGATTTTGAAATCCGATATTTTGCACAGTTGTTACTGGGAAATGTTTTTAAATCTTGCCCAAGCAAAATTTCATGAAACATTGCTGACAAGTATACATTCATGTTCTGGTGTTTGTAGGATTTATGAAAAGTCATAGATATTTACTATATGAAAAATAAATGTTTTTTAAATTTTGACTTAAAAACATACATATCAAATTTAGTGCGCACATGGAATTCGTGTAACCCATATAGGATTAATTAATCTTCCGGTTTACTATCAACATGCTATTATATATATGTCACAACCATAAATTGGATTTCTATTATAAAACAATATCATATATTGGTTATTAATAAATGTTTCTTGAAAAATTAAATTGTTTTAATCTAATACTAAGTTAATTATTGATGTTCGGTCTGTTTGTATGATACTGATAAATATGAAAATTTCAAATTAAAACATAATGAATTCTAAATGTGACTGTTTATTGGAATGTGAATAACATTGCAATGTTTTCAGCTAAATAAAAATAAAAACGTTTCAAAGAATGAAATAAAGATGAAAGTCATATCAAGTAAAATGTAAAACAAATATCCAGTTCTAAAATATCCATATGCATTTAAATATTTATTTTTCTACATTCAAAATTTAGATTTTTCTATTATACACATCGGAAACCAGAGTTTTAATGTTCACACATATAATAATTATTGTTTTTTTATAGAATTTACTGAATAGAACACATACGCTTAAAACTGAGTGTGCAAAACTATATTTCGGAAAATCGAAATTACACCACGTAAAGATTTTAGAAGCAGTTTTATGTGTAGATCGATACTAATACAATTTGCAGGCAGCAGGATAATATACGTTTGTGTTTGTCGAGAATTAGATCTGACAAGCTGAAATGTTCTCTTCTCGTTCCTTAAACGATATTTAGATAATTAGTTAAGATTTGAAAAGCAAGTGTTAGATTCTGAAACAGATTTCATATTGTCTTGTAAATAGTTCGCGGTAGTTGTCAGACTGACACTTCTTAATGCGTCACGAGACAAATATCCATGCGCAAAGTATTTCTGGACTATGTTTTCATCTTATCACTTCCCTCCTATCAGTGGATCAGTGGGAGAAGTTATTGTGTGGCAGAATTTGTCCTAAAAGTGTAAAAGTGACTAGGGAATCGAGTAATCCTCGGGAATCAAGATATTCCAAATTAATCTAATTCCTTCTGAAAACACACATTGATCGTTTTTCTTTATCGTCTAATTTGATCTATTATTCCATGCTACAATTACAATGTCAAGTGCGTCTTTCACAATTTAATCTTTAGACATTTTAGTGAAGTTATTTCATGGTTTCTTTCTGTTGCATTTTGTCATTAATTAATGAATCGGTCGCTGAGAAAATAAACCAAAAGAAATTGTAAATTCTCGAAAATAAATCAGATTCATTCATTCATTCAAATTAAATGTATTTTTCTGTTTTAAATGTAGAAAAAAAGCAAAACAGTACAATCCCATTGAATAAATTATATCTATAATTATGGTCTTTTTGTTTTCAGTTATTTAAAGGCAGTTGTCAGTTTTGTTGATATTGTTTGAATTGTTGCGGACCATCACTGTTTAATCTGTCTTTTTATTGAAATAATACATAATGAAAAATGTGTAGCTACTGAAGAAGAAAACGATATATATTTTCTTCTGGGAATTGTCAATGTGTAATGTGTAATGTGTAAACTATTACTTATACTTCTGTTACGTGTATAATTGTTTTATAAATAAAGTAAAATTTTAAAAAACTGCAACCGTGGCCCTTAGCGTCTTCTATTATTGTATAAGTGCACGTCAAGACATAAATCACAATTTTATTATCTTTTTGTAAACTATTAGATGGTCACACGCACTTAACACGGGCCACCCTCTATGACATTTCCCATCATTTCATTAAAAGGGTTGAACCCAAAACACTTCGACCTGATGATACTAGGGTTCAACTCCATAAATCATGATCATGCGCAATGGATCATTCCCACAGGCGGTCTATCAATGGTCTATGATCAAGATTGTTATTTATTTGTTTGCACTTTAACACTTTTTTTTAAAAACTATTACATTCTTTAACACATTATTGGAATTAAAGGGAGATTAGTCATATGTATTTGATTGATTTCGTTAATCTCTTTACCCTGTAATTTGGTTATGAGAAATAAAGATATATATGCTACTAATTGCAGATGTCCTGGTATTAATGTTTGACATATATATTTTCTATAACACTTAGACCACAGAATCGTATTTTGTTATTACCCTTATTTGGAAGATTTTTCGGAGTTCGGTAATTTTGTTATTACCCTTATTTCAAATGCAACATTACAATGTAATATGTTGCAATATTTTCTAATGTCAATGAAGAACGATCCCTACGAATTAATTTGGTTAATTAACATCTTTGAATTTCAATCCTTATTTTGTAATCCTGGTTTTACGGGTGTGATTGGATTCTACTATTGTGTACATATAAATGATTATGGTAAAATACCAGCAAGAAAGAGCAATACAAAAAATATGCATTTGTTTTATTGTTACTAGTCTTTACAAGACAACACGGGTGAAACAAGAAACACCACAAAAATAACAATTAGATACTAGTTAGAGGAAGCAGTTCAATGATTACAACACCAGTGAAACATAAGATAATTTTTTTATAGGAAACCGGACAACACGAACTGCCACAATAAACAGAAATGAGATGATGTGCCTCTAAAAAGATTTGCCTCTCTCTTTCCTTGTATATAACATCTATTTTCAATACTCAATCTTTTGACTATGAACAATAGTGCGCACAACGCGTTTCTTACCGGTCATGCGCACCAATTTAGATATCTACGTATTTGTATGATAGTTACTCTAAGGAGTTGAGATACAGAAATCCCATAAGGCACCGAATATTTAACTTTCAGTCAGGGGGTATATTTTTTATCTGAAAACAAAAGTTTCTTTCGCATAATTTAAAAGAAAAACATAATTTGATCTGAAATATGAAAAAGAATAAGTAATCTGACTTAGCAGTATTCAACGAGAAATTTTGGTAAAATTAAAAAATAAAATAAAGATTTGTCATGTCCACAAAAGAAATAATCCGATTTTAGTTTGTTGTGCAAACAATTTTCATGCTCTGATGGGGGAAAATAAATTGTCCATTCCTAACGGTCGATCAGCTAAGGATATCGAACATGTATATATATATATATTGAGAGATTACTTTAGGCAGTAGATGCCCCTACATCCGCCTTTGTTATATAATGATATTTCTTGGCATTTCACTTTATTGTAGACTGAGAGAAGCATGTGTAACGGTATTTGATTCTCATTCTTCCGTCAACATGTGGTATATGTCGGTTTCTTTTATTGTTATAAAGCTCTTTTCTCAATTGGATTGTATAAACTAATATTTTGAAATTAGAGTAGTGTCAATGAGAAGCAAAATAAACAGAGATGAGCATGGTCGATACATTGTGAAGTGTCAGACGGTATCCATGAGTGGTATACCGCCATATGCTTTTTCTTTTACCGGTGACATGCACACATTGACAGATTTAGAATCATTTAGCTACGAGTTATTGTACCTGATGTACTTAGTGGGCGATATCTCTACTGATAAACTGTGCTATTGTAAACTGATGCATTTTATATAATTAAGTGTATATGTACCTGGTGTTGTAACACCTGGCTAACTACTGCAGTCATTATATAAGAACTGGCGATTACAACAACATTTTCAATATTTATATAAATTTATTACTTTTATAAAATTTACACTAACAAATATCATTTCAAAAATCTGAATCAATAGAGAAAGCCAGATACATTTGCTGGCTGGTATCCATGGCTCCCAATTTTGTAATATTTGTATTTTTCTTCAGTGTGTGTGTGTGTGTGTGTGTTCTTATGTTTTCCCTTTTTTGGTGCTCATAAACACAGAACTGTTTCCTCTGTAATTTTCTTTGTATTATTTATATTATCCGTATAGAGTCATCATTATCAAATATTAAGTCCTTACATTTTATAACTTCTTATATTTAAGCTACAAATGCAATTACTTTTATTAGTTTATGATATTTATATATGAATGCACATTTGCCAATAAACGCATTGCAAAAAAGATACATTTGTAACAGTAGATGGCAAGCACGTAATACATATTTTAATTGCAATAAGTCAATTAATGTAAGTTTTATGCATACATTGTATCATGTAAATTTCAATATTTAATTTGGCATGTCATTGTCTCATGGTTTCATTTATAAAAGGGACAATAAGTTCACCTTGACTCTTAGCTCCATACTATCGGAATGAAAGGGGTGTATTGCTTTACACTCAACCCAAACTATGACAACAAAACCATCTCAAAATGTATTTATAAAAGATTTTCGGATTTTCAGCAAGCTTCTCAAATTGGTTACTGTGTTGTTATTAGACAATTGACAGTCGAATAAAGAAAACAAAGTATTACAGGAAATGTACCTTAAAGGAGAAATCGTATAAAATACAATAGACAAATAACCAAAAACTAATGTATACAGAAACACATGCTGCTTATCATGCATGTATATACCATTGACTATATATTGAGTTACTTAATGACAACTTACATGTTGATAATTTAAAACAAGTTATTAAAATGGAAGCGTGGAATCTTTTATAACTGGGAAAAGTTTTTAACAAAACAACAACAACAACAATAAACAAAAACAAAAACAACAAATAAAAACAACAACAAAAACAAAAACAAAAACAAAAACAACAACAAAAAACAAAAACAAAAAATAAAAACAAAAACAAAAAATAAAATGTTAAGCATTTTTCAATGATAATTTAGAGATGGTGATTACACTATATATAATATGTTTACTAGAAACCTGTAAGTAGTGGCTACCACGGTACCTATTTACCAGTAGAAGAAATACTGGGACAGTGTAGCATTGGATTGTAATATCATAACATTTTGATTTATATCAAATAGTAATATTTATCATATTTATAATAAACCAAATATTTCTTGATAAAATCAAATCTTTGTATAGTTTTTGTGGAACAATATACTTTTCTAATTTTAATTCATTGGAAACCACAAAAAAAAAACAACACCAAATAGAGGTAAAATTAATAAAACAATTACAGTCTGGATAAACAAATAAAAATGCAAGTGAAAGTAAAACAAAAATAAAACAGAAATAAAAATAAAAATACCGGACAGTATCTACTACTAAATGTATGACACAAATGATAGCACATTATGAAGTACCCATATGATTAGATATAGAAATAATAATTGTTTTGGGTTTTTTTCATATGTAGAATTAAGGTGATTGAAATGGTTGGTTTAAATTTCTAATATAATGATCTAAAAAGAAAATAATTTTTAAATTTCAGAACCAAAAAAATCGTAGCCATGAAAACGTATCAAATTTAGTGCGCATGACGTGTTTCTTGAATAACCTTCATCAGGTACGCTCAAAATAACCTTCATCAGGTACGCTCAAAATAACCTTCATCAGGTACGCTCAAAATCGAAAGCCAATAGAATTTCTGTTGAATTTTGAGGTTTGATAGATCCGTGGTTCGTGTTGTTGTGGTTGCTATATTGACTGGGTTTTTCAACAAACAAACAAAACGTTGCAATAACGTGGATTGGTCTACTTTGACTCAAGTCGTTGTAAAAAACTATCATGCGGATTTGTTTCTTTCTGTTTCTGAAGTAAAGCACACAAAAAAACATCATGTTGTGTATTTAATATAAAAACGCAAGATGCTTGTAACAAGAGAAACATGGCGGACACCTCAGTTCATCCCGGTTTCTAGTGGGGTTCGTGTTGCTCAATCTTTAGTTTTCTGCTTCGTGTTTTGTAGATCCTTGTTTGTCATTTTGATTATCCCTTAGGTATCTTCAAATTTGTGTTCCTAAAACGAAAGTACAGTGGATCAGCAATTGCTGAAAGATATAATAATGTCTGACCAGTTCACATGGTGATGTTCATACAAGTTATGTACATTTTAGTAGTTCTCTCCAAGTACATTGAACATATGTATTCAAAATGATAGTTTCGTTAAAATTGTTTTTAATGTTATAAAACCGTATGATTAATATGTTATAAATGACTATAATAAATACCACAATGACAAAACAATAATGTCATCCCCCTATATTTATCTTCTGAATTCATTTTTTCAGACGGATGTTTCCAACGTTACGAGTATCATTTACTGGCATTGATCCTGAAACCCGCTACATGGTACTAATGGACATAGTTCCTGTTGACAACAAACGCTACAGATATGCTTATCATCGCTCATCGTGGCTGGTTGCCGGTAAAGCCGATCCTCCTCTTCCAACAAGGCTCTATATGCATCCGGATTCTCCATATACAGGAGATCAGCTTATGAAACAAACAGTTTCATTTGAAAAACTTAAACTTACAAATAATATGCTGGACAAGAATAATCAGGTAAACAAAATGGTTCCTATATATCTAAGAATTGAATGCATTTTTTGTAGTTTTATAGGCGTGTAAAAGCGTGGACCGAGGAACATTATTTGTATGAAGCGCGATTCAATTCTTATAATTACATTTAAATCACACCAAAATTTAATATAGTTGAATTTTTCGTTGTGAATTTTATTTGTTAGATTATTTGCTGTTGGAAATTATTACGCCATGCATTGTTTACATCTGACGTCGTCATGGAGGCACGTGCAAGTTCGGGTTTGAGCTTTATTGGGATGTAAAACATCTCTTTTATAATCATGTGACCACTTCATAACCAATCATATTGTAACATTTCAATGAAAAACGAAAGTAATGTAATCATATATATATCAAATGACTTTGTAACCCAATGCTTGCTGACGATTTGTGTTTGTTGAAGGGTGAAATACGGTTGGTTTTGCCAAGTATGTTTTACAATAAAGAATAAAGATGTATATAATTTGATATTGGTAGAATCTTCTTCGTGAAATCGAATTGCTTTATGAGAAAGGAAAACAAGTGCCAGAACTGATCTGCTTGTACTACTGTCGGTTTACTTTTCAGAGAGGTTCGCAATGCTAGTTTCCAAAATAAAAGAGTCTTACATTGATAATGTAGTACGTCTATCCTGGAAACATATTTATTCTAAAACAGAATGATAGAAACATCACAAATTTAATTGAACATTCCTTTTTTTAATATTATGTGAAGGTTACTTTATTATTCGATCGATTATTTCCAATGCATGCTTACAAGACCTAAGAGAAGTACACTTTATTCCTTTCAGGGTTTGACAGATCTTCACGAGTAAAGCAATATTTATTTACAAAACAGCACTAATTATAACATGAAGAACACTTGGGTGAATTCGTGTCTCCATTTTGTGTTCATTTCCATTATTTTGATTATGAAGATATTGTTTCTTTAGTCATGCACTTTTCAAAACTTAACATATTTATTGCAGTAAGCATATACAAAAAATGTATTTGATTTAAAATTTTGTAAATAAAACGCAGACAATCAATAAAGTGCTAACGACGCGCCCCCGGAACAATCCCCACCAGGCACGCTCATATTCCAAAGATTGAAAAGCCAAACAATTTTGGGAGCAAGCAAATCAAAGTACCCATACAGGAAAACCAAAAGCGGACATGGTCACCTATCCCCAAGACGGATTGATAATAGTTTTAATTAATTACATTATTTAGGAACTGTAAATATTTGTAAAATAATAATTTCATAGAATATTGGTAAACCCAGTATTCGTTTGTTTTCTACATCAATCTTACAAAACATTCCATCTGTACTTTAAAAGTTTTTATCTTGAAACACGGGCGCCCGAAAAATTGAAAGAATTATTTCGCTCATTAACAAGACATTTGTTCCATATTCACACGTTTAGAAAGCATATTAAACAACCATATATATTATTCCGCTAATTATTAACAAATGTTATACTTCGTTTATTTCAGATTATTCTCAATTCCATGCATAAATATCAGCCTAGAATTCACATTGTAAAGAAAAAAGATACCGGTTCAAACCAAACATCCGTGTCAAGCCTAGACGCGGAGGAATTTAAGACGTTTATATTTCCTGAGTCTACGTTTATAGCTGTAACAGCGTATCAAAATCAACTGGTAAATATACAGCTATTTATTTTTTTAAACTCATTTCCAATGATGTCAGTGTTATGTTATAAACTTGATCACACATGTATTTTTATGTTTTGTTTTGTGAGTTGTATGATTTATTTCATGCATTTCAAATCGTTTCTATTTTACATTATTATGTTCCGTTTATCGTAATCACAATCTTATCCTTTTCTTCATTCATGACTTATCACCGGATGTTTAACAAATGTAACACGACGAATGCCACTAGTGGAACAGGAACGGCCTATCCTTCCAGAACATCAGAGTTCACCTCGTTTTTAGTGGGATTCGTGTTGCCTGTGTTTTCTGTGTAGTATTGTATCGTCCATTGGTTGTCTTTTTGGCCAGTGTATTGTCTGTCCTTTGAAGTAAGGCTTCTGATTATCTCTTTGGTATCTTTAAGCTTTTCAATGCTTTTTAATACAGTGATTATAAAAATTGTTTTAAAATCGTAGCCCTTCACCTTTCATCAAATTACCTGTACTATGCCGATTGAATTTTAGAACTGTTCTGACGGTGTGATATCTTTTTTTCATTTTATATCTTTTTTAAGTGTCTGAAGCGTTTTCTTACAGATAACCAAACTGAAGATAGACAGTAATCCATTTGCCAAGGGGTTCCGGGATTCTACACGATTAACGGAATATGAAAGGTATATAATGAAATAAATATATCTCATTTATTTTAAACCCATTCCTTAATACATCTTTTTCACATAGTTAGATAGGAAATAGGATAAGTAAAACAATATTTTTTACACATACAAACACACGTAGAAAGGTATGAAATATTGTCATCATTATTAACCTTAAGATAAATGATCAAATGATGAAGGACATCAAGATAAGCTTTGATGTTTTTGTGCTAGTATTTGTAGTGATTTTCTAATAAAAACGTATATGTATATCTAATTTAGTAGACTCGACGTGTTTCTAGAATCGCCTTCATCAGGTATGCTCAAAGTCAAATGAAGTTTATTATTCATTTTCGGAGCACCTGAGTTCACCTCCGGTTCTCTGTGGTGCTGGTGTTCCTCAATCTTTAATTTTCTGTGTAGTATCTTGTCAACATTTGTTTTTTGTTTTGTCCATTGCATTATCTGACCTTCTTCTATGTACAGTATCTTTGGTACCTTCAAACTTTTCTTCCACTAAATACGGACGCCGTTATTGAGTAATAGGGCTATTGGCGGTTTTCGCCACTTTCAACAATTTGTGAGCTATATCATGACTATCAGATTTAACTAATACACATATAGTTTGCATAATAAAGTTTAAGGCTAATGGAAGTATATTGGCTGTTATTGTCCATTTATGTTTTGTAGTAAACAGCAGATCGTCTATGCATGTCATTACTTTGTTTTATCACTATTTATTTTACAATGTAATTTAGAAGTCACCTGAGTTCACCCCGGTTTTAATGGTTCTTGTTGCTGAATCTTTTATTTTTCGGTGTAGCGCTTTGTGGACCATTTTTGTCTTTATTTTTATTTATTTTTCCTTTGATCATTGTATTGTCTTGTCCCTCTTCAAATTACGCCTTCTGACTACCGTTTTCGTATCTTCCATCTGTTGTTGTATGTGATGATGCTTTCAATAGTAGTTAAACGTCTATCCCTATTTCAATGTTTTAAGAAATACACTTGTCAATTAATAAATCACAATAATAAGAAAATAGTCAAAAACGGTTTTCTTATTTCAAATATCACTTTGAAATATTTTTTATTAAACATTCATAGGGGGGTAAAATTAAATTATATATGATGTATCTCAAATTTAATCATTTGAATGCAGATGAATACAGTCCATGTATATAACTTTCCAAATTAATCAATTGTGTTCTTATTTTGCAGTTCTGCGTTTGGTTCAGATTGCCCATCTTACCCATTTTTGTACAGAGAGAGTATGGAGAGTTTAATACAACAACATACGTATGCCAGATCTCCATTAAGATCATACTCTGAGTCAGAAATAGAAGAACAGCTTAAACAACACAGGGAATATATGACTAGAGGTGTGTAAATAAACGTTAAAGAGAACCGACGGGTGAAGCAACAATAACCAATAACGGTAATAACAAAATTACCGAACTCCGAACAATCTTACAAAGGGAAAGTCAAAACTCATAAGTATATAAACAGACAAAATCAGTCAACCCAGGGACACGGAGCACTCAGACACAATACACAGGACTACGACAAAACCAATAACACAACACAGAAAACTGGCAAGATGAACACCAGGTGCTCGTGAAGGGTAGGCAGTTCCTGTTTCTTATAATATACCAGCTGTGTAACCCATAATCAAGTCCTGTAAAAGTCTTGCTGGTGATAAGTGAAAAAAACACTTTCAAATATATATAACTTCAAATTTCAATAGCTAACTTAAAAGTAAAATTAATAAATACTTCTACACAATGACATTAGAACTGTATCAAGAGAGAAATTCGCAGGATAAGATAAACTAGTAATTTAACTATGGTTTTTGTGAAGATAAGATCTTTGGGCTTTTTTTCAATGTTTTTTTTCTACCAAATAGATTCTACTTAGTTTTATAAAATCGAGTGTAGTTGATTTGCATTTTACATACTAGTATTACATCTGTTAATTAGGCTTTTCCCAAAATGTATGTCCAATTGAAGTAATAATGTCTAACATTTTGATATTTTAAGGATTTAACATAATATGTCATTAAATACTGTCTCTATATATATTTATGATTAAATACATGATACTAATATGTTTCAGAAGATGGTACTGGTATAGACAAACAAGGCAGTATTCCTCATCCTCCATGGCCACTATGGCGCCCAATTCCTTCATCCATGATGGGGTCGTCTGCTTACCTACCAACAGATAGATCATTGTACACATTGTATGGAGGACTGTTTGGAATGGCTCCTAATTCGAACTTGGTTTTTCCGACTGTTGCTTTACACCCGTTATTGGGTGGTAATAATTTACGACTCAGGGACTCTGTTCCTACGAGTTCTTCATACCCGTCAACAGACAATAGTGGACTACATTATCCGTCAGCTATGTACCGATATCATCCTTATTTGACACCAGAGAAAATAGCACAAAAAGCAGCAGAAACAGCAGCAGAAGGATGTCGACAATAAATAATTGTGATAATTTTCAAAAAGGCCTTGTCTTTCATAGGTATGATTTGCCATAGGTTAAAGTTCATCTAGTCACATGACTTCTCACATTAGAATCAATTTATTTGCTTCGTATCTCGTTCTCCCGGTGAAATTAAGACAGGGATTGACATAATTATTTAAGTATGACTTATCTAATTGTATTTACGAGAACACAATCATATTGTGATGCAGAAAAATGTCTGATAAAAGATGTGTATGAGTTAAGACGCCAACCATATTCTTAGCCGGAAGTAGGGGGCGCTGTAAAACATTCGTCTCCTGTCGGGAAAACATTCTAAAGCGAAAATTACCATCTTTTGATTTTCTTATATATCTTTTGTAAGTTTCGATTCCATTACGGAAAAAATGCTGCTTGAACAAAACAAACTGAGACGATAAAAACCTCGACCATACCCCGATAAGAAAATGGTTGGTCTCATTTTATTTAAAAAAAAAACTAAAGATAAAATAACATGAACATGTTTTTCCATTTATGCATATTCTTACGAATATAATGTATTGTGATGTTTGGTGTAATATTATGTGTTGAACGTTTCTGTTCCCGGTAGAGTAAGGTGCGGCAACCAATCAAAAGACGACATTTGTTTGTTTTTATGTTATTAAATTGCATTGGATGTTGATATATAATAAGATGTATTTAAATGTGTTTAACACAATAAATTATTATGAGTGTTTGTATTTTCACAAACTGGAAATGTATGTTGTATTCAAATTGTTTTGTTTGATATGATAAATAAAGATTTTTAACAAAGAATAGCATCTCAAAATTGTATCTAAGAATGATATAAAACAAGGTAAGTAAGACAACCCTAAGTCAAAAGAAGTATATAATTTCCTTTCTTTTTTAATTTCATTGTAATTAAAACTTTGTTTGTTTTTCGTGTTCTTGGAAGAGCGCACATATTCCATGACAATGTTTTTAGAGTTATTGGAAGAACACATATGTTCCTTGACAATGTTTTTCTTGGTACCGGAAGTGTACACATGCTTCTTGATAATGTTTTTGTAATTAGGATAGCTTCATGTCATTATACTCTTCATGACTTACCACGGGATTTCTACCAAGAATAACACGACGGGTACCACATGTGGAGCAGGAATTGCTTTCCCTTCGGGAGTACTTGAGTTTTAAGTGGAGTTCGTGTTTGTCGATCTTCAGATTTCTTTGTAGTATTTTGTCGATCATTGTTTGTCTTTTTGTCCCATTTATTTTGGTCATTGTATTATCTGTCATTCAAATTATGGCTTCTAATAACCCTTTTGGTATCTTCAAACTTCCTTAAAAAGAATTTTTAAAAAGCTTGTCATTTTATTTTCAGTGATGTCATACATACATAAACACCATGCATGTGATGTAATACATTTCCGGTTAGATACATTTTCCGAAATGTTTCTTAAATAAAATGTTGAAATGTGTGTGTTGCAAGACAGTGAAAGACCTACATAATGGCATAATACATGTAAAAAAAAACAGGTATTAAAGCTTATACAAAATGTGTACTAACTGCCACTGCATTGTAATACTTATTAACATTTACATGAAGAAGGAATATCGTACAAATGAAGAAACATGCTTTTACCTATCGAAAAGGAAAACAAAATGTCATTCTGCTGCTCAATTTGCTGGAAATGATGATAGCTTCGTGCAAATATGGTTGTCATCACTGTGTATATATCCTCCTAGCATATCTATAACGTGGGTAATTGAATGTCTTCTCCTCGTGTTGCTTACTGTCAGATCATGCTTATAGTATGTACGTCATAAACAGATAATGCTACCAGCATACAAAAAGGTCACAATGTTAAACACAATTGAATCATTTGGTTGTATTTCTATTTCTGACAACAAAATTAGCTGTACTATAATCTTACAGCACTTGTTGTTAGTTATTTTGTTATACGGAAGTCCTCGAGTGCATGCCAAGATGTAGAATTTTTCTACAAATATTAAGAGTACCGCAGTCTAGAGACTTGCACATCCATTTTATGGTACGTGTTATGTTCATTATTCACGACGCTACTGTGACTTTGAAATGCATAACAGCAGTATTGCACTGTTCCTTTGCTATTATTTGTGTCTAAGTGTACAATTTAATGTTTAATATCATCCATATCCTTTCGTACAAATGATTAAGAAAACAGTAGACGGTTAGTAGAGATCACTCCGGATTACAAGAATAGGAGATATCAATGTGTGATCAGATGGGCAGAAAGTGAGGATGAGAAGGGAGCAAAGGATTGAAAGAAGAAATTGCTAGGAAGGTATTAAGATATAACTAAGGATGAAAATGAGGGAAAATAGGCATGGTAATATGAAATAGAGATGGAAAGAAGATATAACTAGGGTTGGAAAGAAGAGATAACTAGGATGGTACAAAGATATAACTAGGGATGACAATGAGAGACTATAGGGATAGAAAATCGAGATAACTAGGGATGGAAAGAATATATAGCTAGAGATGTACAGAAGAGATAACTAGGGGTGTAAAGAAGAGATAACTAGAGATGGAAAGAATATATAGCTAGGATGGTACAAAGATATAACCAAGAATGAAAATGAGAGACTATAGGGATTGAAAGTCGAGATAACTGGGGATGGAAAGAATATATAACTGGGGATGGAAATAATATATAACTAGGGATGTAAAGAAGAGATAATTAGAGATGGAAAGAAGATATAGCTAGGATGGTACAAAGATATAACCAATGATGAAAATGAGAGACTATAGGGATTGAAAGTCGAGATAACTGGGGATGGAAAGAATATATAACTGGGGATGGAAAGAATATATAACTAGGGATGTAAAGAAGAGATAATTAGGGATTGAAAGACGAGATAGATTAGGATGGCAATAAGAGATAGAAATGGGAGGTAAAAAGAGGTAGTGGAGGTAAGACTAAAATAGCAAGGGTGGAAAGAAGCGATAACCTGGGATTCAGTTAAGATGATAGGTTATTTGCTCTGTTGATATTGGAAGAAGACATGACAATCACTTTGTAAACTTTCTTTTCATAATTGTAATAAGAGATGTAGAGGAAAAATCGATACCTCTAACACACATATACATGACAACTTACTCTCCTTGCTTCATACAGATATTTAAATAAAACGATGCGGAATAAAACTAGTCTTACGCGTCCAAGTCTCCCTTGTCAGTGAAATGGTGCGGCTATGCAATTGTTTTTCACATGTGACTGCAATGCTGACATTTCCTGACATATAATGTGGTAAGCAGTGTTCTTGTAAAGAACGTTGAGTCTTAATCCTGAACTAGATGCATAATATATTTATATTTATTCTTAATGATGCAAAAGTTGTCATAAGCATAACACTAGGTCTACAAAACAGAGACAATGACCTTAATCATTATTTGAATGTCGGATAGTACATAAGGTTGTCGGAAAACTTGTTAGAGAAACATAGGTCAACTGAACTAAAATCTACTAGCCAATTCTATCTCTCGTCATCTGTGCCCATGTGCAGTGCTAAGAAGACAAACAACGCAGTTATAAGATGACAGTAATTGATATGGTAAAATGATAACAAGAACGTGACAACAATAAAAACGTAGATATGTAATTCAGTGCACACGAAACACTTCTGGAATGCGCTCAGATACGCTCAATATCCAAAGATTAAAAAGCCAAATAATTTTAAAATGCAAAAGAGTCATTTACAACGTTTGGATTTTCAAAACACACTGAATGCATATTATTAATGAGAAACAACCATTTAGATAGATAAATGATGACCCAATTGTACCGTAATTATTGTGTAAAATATTTTACTACAGTAAGTAGTAATGTACAAACAGCTGTTTTGTCAACGGAAATTTGAGTTGTGTACAATGAATTTGCAAAATAATGAGAAAAGCTTGAAGATACCAAAGGGGTAATCAGAATCCGTAAATCAAAGAAGAACAGAACACAATGGCCAAAGGAAAAAGTACAAAGGGACAAATAACGATCTACAAGACATACACATAACGAACCCCACTGAAAACCGATGGAGAACTCTTGTGCTCCGGAAAGAAGCAGTTCCTGCTCCACTAGTGGCACCCGTCGTGTTAATCTAGATACAAAACCGGTGATAAATCATGAATGAGGAAAGGGCCGGGAAGTGTTTACAACAAGTGGAACATATCTTTGTCATTTGTGTCACAGATATTCCATAACGGTCAACCAGGTCATGGTGGCGATCGTAAAACTTTCGAAGTAATGACTTCAACTTGACTAAGAGGAACCCATGGCTCAGTAGCTTCCTTGCTTGCAGCAACCCTCTATTGAGGATATCCTGATAGGAACCACAAGTTCTGGAATATCGTATCAACTGAGAGATATATACTCCATATGCAGGTGCTGCTGGAATGTTGCTACATATAAATGGAAAGTTCACAATGGGAAAATTGAAATCATCTCTTCGACTATTTTAAAAAAAAAATAAACGGCTATGAAACATAAAAGCTTTGTGTTCGTCGTAAATGCTATGTTCAAATAATTTAACTGAAGCTATTGAATCGAGATTTTTAGTTTGTACGAATATTAATTTTAACTATTTCCATTTCTAAACCTCGGTGTACATTTTCTTATTTCGTTGCAAATTTACTTAATGAAATAATATTAATTTTTCTTAACATTGATCATTAAGAAGTTATAGGTATTCATATTTATAATACATTTATTTAAGCTCGTCCCCTATCCCTTTACAAATTCTTCCCATATCCCTTTTATACTCTTTCAAAAATCCCTTACAAATCATGTACACTTATACCAAAAATCTATATATAAATATTAGTAATAAATGACTAGCTCATTGGAACATATATTTGTTTTTGTTCCTTCCTGTTTTAATAGGACAAAATGAAAACGTAGATATCTAATTTAATGCGCACGAAGCATTTCTGGAATAACCTTCATTAGATAATCAATAGATTTGAGAGACAAATACTTTTTTTTAAATCTTTGGGATCATGAAAACCAGCGGCCTAAACAGGATAGCAAAAATCAGCTATGGTAACCTATGTCTGAGGGTGGAGAACCTATGTCTGAAGGTGGAGAACCTTAGTTTTATTAATGGTAACCTATGTCTGAGGGTGGAGAATCTTAATTTTATTAATGGTAACCTATGTCTGAGGGTGGACAACCTTAGTTTTATTAATAATTACACTATTTAGGGACTGTAAATTTCAATAATAAATGTTTCTAATAAATTAATTTCCATTTTTGTAAGATATCTGAAATAAATTATATATACTTCAAATACAGACAAAGTTTGATATCTATGTGGTAATGGAGATATTCGGAATCAACAATTTCCTTCATTAGTATTATTTTTACATATCGATATACGGCTATGGTGTACAAGAAATATCCATTGCATCTACTGCTTTGAAGAAAGTCAATAGCCTAGAGATTGTTTTTAGTTTTACAGGCATGTTTTAGATCTAATAGTACTTCCGCATGTACCATTGCACTATTGTATAGTGGAATCATATAAGACATTTTTCGTTGGTGTTAATCATCCGGGTTATTTAAGTGTGATGGCGTTATTCATCCGGGTATTTCAGACAAGATGGAAATCGGTTCTCAGATTGACGTATCAATTTGTTAACGTTTGCCGTCTATACGCATACTAATAGGTTCACATTAGAACTTAGTCTCGGAGGTGAACTTTTCTGTCAGTTATGATATCATATACATCTTGATCTATGCAATAATTCTCACAATTCGTATATAGGAATCAATTTTATTTGTCTCTTGGTGTCAGACATGATGACCACTTATGACAGAAAACAGACAGATTCCTGTGAATTATTTGGCAAAAGACCGTTAGTAACAAATAAGGTTATTTGTTATTATGATATATATTAAATCCTTTGTGAGAATTCTTATCAAACTTTTAAGGGCAATGTTTCTTTACAGATCGTAATTTGAATTGACACCTACTTGCTAAAGGATTATATTGGGCATTCTTCTTTGCATGTAGCACCTTGATATTGCAAACATAATGCGCTTTTCATTCAGCTAACCAAGATTTCTGTCTTTTTTATATTTTCTACACAGAGTTACTATAAATTTTGATTTTTAATATACTTAATTTAGAAACAAAGCAAAAATATGTCAACAAATGCCCTGATTTTTGTTAAACATTTTTCATATTATTAACTTAATATATTCTCACCCAGCATAGAGTTCAAATAAAATTACAACGACTAAATGCATGTAGTCTCTTGTGGTTCAAAAAACCAATGCCATTGGTCTAAATCAATAGATTGTTGGTAGTGTATTATCCTTTCAACCATGCGGAAAAGCCCCTGTGTCAGGGCGAGATGTGCTCGGTGTAAATCTAAAGCGAGAATGAAAACTAAATATTTCATCAACACTTCGTGTTCTTCAGTTACATCGGTATCCTTATTCAACACATCTTGTAGATATGGTGGAATTGTAGACATAATGAATCTGAACATGTGACATGAAAATTATCACGCTCATCTTTAAAATAAAGAAGTTTTCAATGTTTTAGTTTTCATTAGTATGTTATCATTTATCCAAACTGTCTGCATAACAAACAAATTAATGACCCGTGAAAAGCATGCACGCATCATTTGGTATATTAAATGCTTCAGTGTTATTGTGACACTCGCTAGCTACTCCAGGGGTGGTGTGAATAATAGTTAAATTCTGAAAAATTCCAAAATTCTATTAGAGTACATACTATCTCCTCTTGTAATATCATTAAAACATTTCAATTTTCTATCCTCTACACAATGAATCGATCACCCCACTCAAAATTAAAAGAGCGATTCAAAGAATTAGCTCAACTTTGTTTCATAAAAAAAGAATGGTCAACGTAGATTCAAAGACCTTATTGTAAGAAGGGACAGATCTTATTTTGTTAAAAGCACACACACTCACATTTATTCAAAACAGTTCTCTAAAACTGATATCATCGAATTGGTTTTCTTGCTCCCGCAAATTTTAAATTATTTGGTTTTCAAATCCATTGACTTTAAGCGTACATGATGAAGGTTATTCCAGAAACGCCTAGTGCGCACTAAATTTGATATCTACGTTTTTATTTTGTAGAGGAAGTTTGGTACCAACGTAGATAGTCCTCCAACCATGTTTGTGTTGTTACTCCTAATTATTTTTTATCTATTTTATGTAGATGTGGCTTGGTGCCCACGTAGATTGTGGCTTCAAATATCTTTCGTGTTGTTGGAAAACCATTGAGAGAGCTATCCCTTGTAAAACATCAGGTCTAATTCTCGATTGTATTCCTGTTAATGCTTTTCTATAATTTAAATAGTTCATTCGATAGGAAGGCTCATCCAAAATAAAAAATAAAAACTCATTATAAATTCATTGGGAATTAAAAAAAAATAATTAATGACTGTCTATATACAAAAAGACTTTGGCTCCATCCGTTAGTGATTCTTTATATGTCTTTAAACTTTCTGAAATATTTGTGCTATGCTTCTTGAGTCATTTAAAATTTTCGTTTTTCCCCCGTTTTTTTAAGATAAATGAGTGATCCGGAGTAATGTTGTCTATTTTAGCAAATTGTATTGCCAATAAAACAATGAAAAAAATCGAGAAATCTCTATAAGTCCACATTAAACTTCCACAAGAGATCCAATGGACAATTATCTCGTCTCTTTTATTTTAAATGACATTCATTTGCAAATATAGTATGGCCAGTCAACAGTGTATATGTAGATTCTGATTAAGCAGGTGGCAATAGAGACATGCATATCCAGCCACTGTACCACATGTAATAATGAGTAGTGACAAACAGAGGGCATGTATCGTTTCCTTTGTGCTTGTTTGCTTGCTTGCTTGCTTGTTTGTTCTGTTAATGTTCTCTTTTATCAAATGTAGTAACAACTGAACATTGAATCATATCATCTAGTCAGAATAACTTCTCGTACACATGTTCACATGAAGACATATACAAGACATATTTTATTTTCTTGGTTATAGTGATGAATCACATTTTGTCTAAATGCATAACAGGTGTTGTAGATGTTCATATTTACAATATGTGCAAATGGTCGTGTTTTAATTTAAAATATTTTTAATTAAACAATTTCCACGATTAAAACATGGAGCCAAGATTCGTCATCCCTCGTAATGGTAGTAATATGATTTCAGACTATTATACGGGTGAGTGGTTTAAAGAGAAATTCTTAAGCTGTGGTTTATAAGAGAATTATCAGATTTCCAGATTTTAAAATGATAAGGTAAGCTTAATTTTAATAAAAGATATCATCTAAATAGAGATTTGATATCAAAAGATTGAAACATCGCTTGCATGATAACACGCTGAATCAAGCTCGGGTGTGCATCTGTGAGCGATCCGGATCACAGGATCTTGAAAACTGATTCCGTGTCATCCTGGCAACGCTTTAGTTTAACAAAGAATACATGAATATAACAGAAAATCAGGTAGATGTTTAAATAAATTTAATCCCCTAGTTCTCTGGCCAAGTTACCCCGTTAAACTATGTGGGGTCAATTAAATTTGTCATTCTCTGGCAACGAGGCGATATTTTAGATGCTCATACTTAGAACATTTCGTGCCGGTACAAATTATCTTCAACAAAAGGACTAAATATTAATTTCATGCGAATAGATAAATGTTGTGATCCCAGGTATATATTTCTAACATAATTTTGACTATGTGTGACTTGTTTTGTCGTATATGGGAATATGGCCTTTAAGATAAAAGCATATCAGAAAACATACCGTCATAGCGCAAAAGTTTAAATTTCACAAAATATGCAATTAAAACAGTTATTAAATTTTAAAACAAAAGAGACATAATTTGGCAATAGGACGCAAGTATCGAATTTTATATAAATATCCCCCCTGAGAAGTTAAAATTAATCAGATAAATTAGAATTATAAGATTAAGTCTTTGAATATAAATTTTTCCCAGTATCATATTTTTTCTTAATCTAATTTTCAAGTAGACACAAATTCTATAAGCTTGTGTCGAGGTTACTGTTAAAATACAGGTAGAATTTGCTTAAATCGTGGTACAGATTTACAATAGATTGTTTAAAAGATATCCATGTGGAAGGCTTTAAATTTGTAGCAGCATCACATATCTGCGTTTTTTTCTTCAATTAAAATGTAAAGAAAAAGAAGCTCATAAGATTATATTGCTTTTCAATTACAGGGGAGGTTTGGACCCAGAATACTAGCTCATCACCGCCACTCTTTATTGAAATGCCTGTACCAAGACAGGAAAGTTAGCAGTCTGCGATTTTTCCATTGGATTTTAGGATTGTCCTGACAGTTTATTTTCATGTGTTAAAAGTAAAACAGCCAATCAATATTTTGGTCTATTTTTTTTTCGTTTTTTTTATGTACAATTATAGATTTTGTCATCATATAAATACACTTTAAAAATATATATGGCGTATCATTAATCTTTTGCATTGTGAAAGGTTAAATATAATTAATCAATTAATTTACGTGCACTCCATGAGCATTGTATGCCTTCTCCTTCTATCTTTTCTAAAAAGTTAGAAAGTCAAAAAGTTAAAAATATTGATAGGAATATAAATTAAACCAATCAACGCAAAAAAACGAATTCAATGGGAATATCATCCCCTGTAGGTAGGCATTGATATTTTCAATTCCTTTCAATATAATACATTGTGAAATCTTGAAAAAGATATGCAAGTCGGCGAAAAGAGGAACACACTTGGCACCCATAGCATTCTCTACTTTATACACACACACACACACACTAAATATAACAAATGTGTTGTCAATCAAAAACTCAAGCTATTTCATTTTGTCAGATTCGGGGAATTTTTGTTATAATCATAGTGAGTTTTTGGGTTTTTTTTTTACAAAATAAGATTTGTCCCTTTCTAAAAAGAGATAATTGTATTTACATTGGACATTATTTTTAAAGTTGAACTATTTTGTAACCTGCTTTTTAGTTCAGAGGGGGGAATAGTTGTGTAGAGGGTAGAAATGTTTTAACATTTAATGCTACTGCTTGAGGAGAGTGGCATTGATTGTATGTACGCTAACATATATTTCGAATTTTTCAGAATCTACATCCGATTCAACCACCCTAGAATAGCTAGTGTCATAGTGTTACGGGAGATTATCTACAGTGTATATGATTTCTATATTATAAACTATACATGGCATTAAAAGGTTCGGGATTCTATTATCTTAATATTATCTTTGAAATGTCAATACAGTCAAATATATTCCGAGTCACCTGAGTTCACCCCCGGTTTTAAGTGGGGTTCCTGTTGCTTGATCTTTAATGTTCTGTGTAATGTTTGTAGGTTGTTTGTCCTTTTGTCCTTTTTTTTTCTCTTGGCCATTTTATAGTCTGTCCTTCGATTTACGGCTTCTGATTACCCTTTGGTATCTTCAAACTTTTCTTGCACGCATATGATTTGGATATAGATCCAAGAAAACATACTCTTGGATAAGTTAAATAGTATGTTATTATAATATATAATGCTTTCAAACCTGCATTATAAAACAAGTTATTAAATGCTTACCAAACTTTTTTTAAACTGATCAGCCATAAGCGTAATGGTCTTGCTATTTCATTTGATTTTGGTATTACATTGTGTAATTATTATGGCTTTTAAAATACAACAATTTGCTTACGTTGGAATGCTTCCGATAATATATACTTATTATTTTATTAATTTGCTACTTCGTTTTTTTTTAATAATGAAATATTCCATGATAAATGTGCTAACTATTTTTTTTTTTTTTTAATAGAATCTCTATATTCAGAGAATAATGTTAGAACATTTCATCTTTCTGTGGAAATGGCTATGAATTTGGTTAGATATTCATTGAAATAACAAAACGTGCAAAACCAGGAAAACGTATTTTATTATTGTATTATTCTTCAAATAGATAGGTGTCGGATCAAGCAAGCAAATATTTATTATCAAATTTAATTGCTTTCACTATTTGGGATAAAAAAATAAACAATGTTAGCAAAATTGTGTCATCATGGTCATCATGGATTCCAAATGAATCATTTTCGTTTATCAAGAAAACAAAAGCAAAGCTATATTTCAATAATCGTGTGAGATCATTTTGATTTTGCTTCAGTCTCATTAATTATAGTTACAATATAGAAAATTAATATTGCCGTCAGCATAATGTTAAGTGTAAGACAGTTATCTTCAGAAGTTAGATTGCAAATAATCAGCCAAGCAGACCAGAACATTTGCACGTCCACCCAAATTCCTTCCAGCTTTTATCATAAATATTTCATTCGATTATAATCAAATTAAGAAAGTGTTCTCGTCACGATTAGTTTATCATATAGCTAACACTAAACATCTTGTTTTACTATAGATTCTGTGTGGTAATGCTGAAATACACTTCAAACATATTGTAGAAAAACAATGGCGCCAAAGTATGGTCTCATTTTCTTCTTCATATTAGCTTTAGACCAAGTTATGACTTGTATATCTTCAACTAATATTTCACAAGTCTAAAACGAGACATATACTACGTTTATTCCATAAAGTCAAAGATGGTCAGACAATTTTACATAGTCATTCTTGTTCCCATGGCGTCTGGTATCAATGTATTGCTATAGTGTAATCAATGTAAATTAAACATAAAAAAGTCAAGCAGTAGTAGTTTACCACAAAAACCAACATTAATTACCTGAAGTATCCTGATGATTCCAATAGTTCAACCGTTGACAGTATAGAGTGGAAAGTTGGTAGTGGTCAAGCGGGGATATGTTTGTCATTTCCCGTCTTGACGCTTCAAAATTTGACAGTATCTACGCATATTATAGTAGTGTACTGTTTCTCTCCGTTTTTTATTTTTGTTGTCACTGTCGGACACGAATGCATAATGCAGCATTTATTTGTAAATATCAATGTTATAACTTGTAATTGATTGGATGACATTGAATGCCCGAAATGAGGGAATCGTGCTAATTGTCCCAGTTGCCATTTCCAAATGTCTTAAATTAGGTGTTTTCTTGATCGTTCTAGATGCTGTCATCAACAGATGTGTTCTTTGACGATAGATTCAGATCTGTTTCTTTAGCATCTTCAAAGACTATTTCCTTTCTGCCAAGGAACGCAACAAGCATTGCGGCTTCTAGGATGTGTTGGGTGTGTATGTGTAATACAATACCAGTGGGAATATGCAAAGCAATTGTTAAAGAAACATCAACATTCTTTGATGAATTTTTCTGAAGTTAACAATGTTAGTTTGCAAAATGGAGCTGTAATGGTGTATAAAAGGATAGGATGCTGAAAAGAAGCGTTTTTCAATTAGAAGCGTGTGAGGTCACGTTCTCACAGGTTGTTGTTTTTTTGATGTTACAACCAGACACCTACATAGGTAATCACTTTGTTTACAATCAAAGGTTGCAAAACAGGTGATGTTTTCTGGTGGTCTTTACTTGCCAAGACTTACTATGGGAATATTTTTTTCATAAGTAAATCAAAAGCATGAATAATAACACATTGCTACATTATTATCGGAAAAATAAAGAGCTTTGCATTTTCTAAAATATTAATTTAACGATTACTAAAAACGATTTGTTAGTTATATGAAGATTACAGATCTAATGCGAAAATGTAAATTAAATTTTCTATAGCTAAGACAGGAGATATACCCAAAGTCCAATCGTAAAGTCGTAGATACCTGGGCAAATTTCATACCACTAACACACATGACTACTCACCTTCCAGACACTTCAATTAACAGTGGCAGAGTTAAGCTACTTTTATGGATCCCAACTTTCCCTCTTAATGAAATGAGCGGTCATACAAGTGTATCAAGGTATTGTTTGTAATCCTCTATGAATGTAACAAAATGAAATACAAAGATTACATCACTGTCGGAACAGTTAGGGTACTTGTCTTGAAATGTACTGGTAAAAACTTATGCATTATTTGTTTTTTAAATGCTGAATCTGAGAAATGATAGTACAAGACTACAAGAATATATAATAAATATATATAATACATTGTGTATATGTTAATGATAATCCCTCAAAAACATAATTATTACAAAACATGTCCACCACTAACAAAATAGGAAACATAGATTTGTGCTAAGCAGAAGAAACGGAGTATTAATTTCATTATTCCCTCGTTCGTGACTTGTCTCCGGCGTTTTTGGCGTGAGAGAGGCACAGCGAGTGATGATGGTGGAGTGGAAGCTGTCTCTCCTTTCCGAATACCTGTGTTTTCTTCCGTGTTTTTATGGGGTTGGTATTTGTCAATCTGTAGTTTTCTGTATGATCTTTTATGAACTATTGTTTGTCTATTCGTTCTTCTTCTTTAGGCCGCTGTTTTCTATCCTTCGATTTATTTTTTGAACACGCAAAATATAACCCATATTGACAAGTTTAATTTTCCTTTAACTTTAATTTTTGAAGGACATATATTTTTTATATTGTGTGCATCAAACACAGACATCATTTGATTACCAAATGCGAAGATATCATATACTACGTCTCGTCATCATATACTCAACCTGTTAGAAGACAAATTTGTATAGAAAAATGTTATATTTCATCGACACAATTAGCACCTGTCGGATGCTCACTCAAAATAGGTTTGTTTGACTGTTAAAGTATCAAATGAAAAGTAAATGCTGTGAAACAGGCCAAGAAGGATACCATACACACGACAATAGGAAGACTTGTGTCGCCAGTTTCTATTCAGTTACTATTACAGTATTACGCTCGTTGCGTGCGTGGTCAGTGTAAGCAAATATTCCATTTCTACATTTTTCAACATGTATGAAAACCCAAACGCTGAAGATATTGTTGAGGGGAAAACGATACTCGATTAGTTATACAATTCATTAAATGCACGATATATGGATATAGGAATGCAAAACTCTTGATATTCAATACTGTAGTAATTGTGGATGATTTCATCGACCATATTTACAGAAAAAAATTGCAGCCATTTTCACTCTGTTCACGTATATAAATGAACGTTAGTGAAGCCCGAAGGGTACAATTAGGAACGGTCATTCCAGAGAATTAACTTGAAGACAAAATAAAACATAAAAACACAACACAGAAAACTTAGAATAGAACAAAATATGTGCTGAGATCTAGAATAGACAATAACGATGGCACCCCGTGTAACACACTTAGACCTAGAATACAGACAATAATGATGTCACCCCGTGTAACACACTTAGACCTAGAATACAAACAATAATGATGGCGCCCCGTGTAACACACTTAGACCTAGAATACAGATAATAATGATGGCACCCCGTGTAACACACTTAGACCTAGAATACAGACAATAATGATGTCACCCCGTGCAACGCACTTAGACCTAGAATACAGACAATAATGATGGCACCCCGTGTAACACACTTAGACCTAGAATACAGATAATAATGGTGGCACCCCGTGTAACACACTTAGACCTAGAATACAGACAATAATGACGGCACCCCGTGTAACACACTTAGACCTAGAATACAGACAATAATGATGTCACCCCGTGCAACACACTTAGACCTAGAATACAGACAATAATGACGGCACCCCGTGTAACACACTTAGACCTAGAATACAGACAATAATGACGGCACCCCGTGTAACACACTTAGACCTAGAATACAGACAATAATGATGTCACCCCGTGCAACACACTTAGACCTAGAATACAGACAATAATAATGGCACCCCGTGTAACACACTTAGACCTAGAATACAGACAATAATGACGGCACCCCGTGTAACACACTTAGACCTAGAATACAGACAATAATGATGTCACCCCGTGCAACACACTTAGACCTAGAATACAGACAATAATGATGGCACCCGTGTAACACACTTAGACCTAGAATACAGACAATAATGACGGCACCCCGTGTAACACACTTAGACCTAGAATACAGACAATAATGATGTCACCCCGTGCAACACACTTAGACCTAGAATACAGACAATAATGATGGCACCCCGTGTAACACACTTAGACCTAGAATACAGACAATAATGACGGCACCCCGTGTAACACACTTAGACCTAGAATACAGACAATAATGATGTCACCCCGTGCAACACACTTAGACCTAGAATACAGACAATAATGACGGCACCCCGTGTAACACACTTAGACCTAGAATACAGACAATAATGACGGCACCCCGTGTAACACACTTAGACCTAGAAGACAGACAATAATGATGGCACTCCGTGTAACACACTTAGACTTAGAATACAGACAATAATGATGGCACCCCGTGTAATACACTTCTAAACGGCTGTATAGAGTAATCGGTATGGCATAGTCTACTTATAAAGGCATACCCGTATGAGGAAATGCTGATTTTAGGTGAAGCTCTTTCTTGCACTTTGCCATAATGAAATTCGCTACAGGTACTGATTTCAAATGTGTCTTGTTTACTAACCTATTATATTCCGATAAGATTAATAATAATTAAATTAAGAAAGGGACTAATAAAGGAATTCTAGATCTTAGGAGTAAACAATGTAAATCTAAAGATTGGCGAGTTATAAAATTAAGCTGATTATATATCCTTAAAACAATATACTACCACAAACAAATATCCCCTTTTGAGCTATTGAGGCTGTTGTTCGGAACAGTTACATTACCATGGTATAGTGCAGCAATTGAAGCAATTGTTGAGAGTACTCTTTATCTAATTTATTTTCATAGTCTCTGTGTTCTTGTATGGTTTCTTATTTTTACTCTGAATAGAATATGTGTACGTCTTTTGTTACTCTTTAGAAAACTTAGTAACTAATTTACATCCTTTCATTCATTGTGTGAAACACTCGGCCATTTCCATATGATATATCTTCGTTATTTTTGTTGTGCTTCTAATCAGAGGGTGGCATAGTAAATCTTTTCATAACAGTCTTTTATTTTTAAATGATGTGATTGATCAATTTGCGGGTTTATGATTGTTTGGTGGTCACATTCATAATGTAGAGTCTACAGATACACATACAATCATGTCTGACTTCAAAGTAGTTCCTCTACCAAATATCACTTCTAATTAAACAAACGTATTAGTACTATTAGATGAAAAACTAAGATCTGTATGAGAAAAACAGTTAATTATATTAATTAGTATTTAAATATCATTTAAGGAAAATAAAAACATCGATGTGTTTTGATGATTGCATGGCATAAAACTAATGTTTTGTTATGAGTGTTATTTTACAAAAAGATTTTAAAGAACCATCTGATGTACAGATGGTCATAAATCTGAAAGATGTCACAACAAGACGCTTTGTTACACAAACAAATCTACTGGAAACGATTTTCATTTTTGCTTCCGTTTCATTCAACAAATTGTCAATGTTAATTTGATTAAAATAGCTTAATATCAGAAAACAATTCAATTACAGTGTAAATTCCGTCATGATTCAGTAATCGTTTTCATACTTACGCTGGTTCTATTTCGGTTTGATAAATTGTCTATTTTATCTTAAAACACTTAATTACCAATTGGTACCATCAGTTTGTTTCATAGAAAAAAGATTGTATCTGAAAAAAAAGGAAAATAATATTGAATTAAAAATTAAAATTAAATTATCTCATTTTTCAAATAATTTAATTACGAATGTTAATCATTTTCTATGTCTATAATACAATAGTGCAATATTTCACTGCATTCTATACTTCTGAATTGAATGCGTTGCCATGGAAGATTACAACTATGAAATACGTTCTAATAAAACTATAACCTGGACATATTGCTTTAAATTTGTAAAAACCTTAATACAGTGAAGTAGTAAAAAATTAAAAATTAAAAATACCACTCGCGTCTCCGGAATAACTTTCATCAGGCACACTCATTGCCATAAGATTGGAAAGCCAAATAAAATTAAAAAAAAATTAAAAAAAGTTTTAGCCAGTAATCCAACAGGCTAAATAAACGTTAGAGAATACCGAAGGTGCAATCAAAAAAGGACAATCCAGAGAAACTGGCAACATAGGATACACAAGACGAAGAAAATGAAAACAAAAACACAACACAATATGTGTTGGACACCACTATACGGAAACAAACACAAATAACATAAATAAGACATGCACCCTCCTACAAACAACTGGAGGATAAGACGAACCGCAACGGACATCACAACACTGAACTCAGAACGTAGAGACACATAATTGGACAACACAAAAAAACTAAAAAGATTAGCAACACGGCAGACCCACCAAGAAGGTCGATAGAATCAGCTAATGTTAGTTGTGCCTGAGTGTGATAGACCGTAGCTTTAATATATTACATTATTCATAAACTGTAAATTTCAAACAAATAAATGCATGTACACGTATATCTAATACACCAATGACAGTGCTGAAAGTAAATGAACTTTTAATTTAATGTTACACGATCGCAAGCTTACCATAACTTTTTTTGTAAACGTGAAGAAGAACTCGTTTCTTTCGAAATGTAGATAATTCAAATGTCATGTAGTTTCAAAATGTAACCAGTTCCTATTGAAATAAGATCTAAATTTATGCTCTGTGGAATACAATATTCATTTTATTGTGTGGTCTTATGCATAGTGTTATATTGGAAGATATTCGACAACCTTATAACCTAAGTTTTATTAAACTGAAGACTTTCATTTGATTTTTGCGTGTTGAAATCTATATTGGTGAAAAGGTTGAATAACTATCACTGATAGCTGTTTATTCACAACTCTAATAAAATCTTGAGAATATACAAGTACATCAATTTACAAAGATTCAAAGGTATATTATGGCAAACATTTGTTTTGCTTGTAATGAGGGGAACGAACCACAGGTGTGTTGTAAGAATATATATTTCATTATTTGTTTTATTTTCAACAGAAAAAAAGTGTTCGTTGCTTTTTATCATTAGTAAGTGATTAGTAAGAAAGGATACAGGTGTAAATGAAGATGAGAGACTATCCAACATTTAGACACAAACTGATCTTAGAAAATGAATGATATTAATGTTATTATCGACCATGAAAATTTTATATAAATTATCTTTCAGTTTTAAGTGAGTTGTGCCATTTCAACATTTCATAGTCTGAGATCTTCCGCCGACATTTATAAAATGTTATCATTTAACTTTCGAGAGTTGAGAAACATCGAAATAATTTTACCAATATTATTATTATTATTATTATTATTATTATTATTATTCAACTCGTTGATAAAATGTATATCTGAGAAAACAAAATAATATGCGATATCGGACAGGTTATATTTTTATAAAAATTTATATTAAATCATAATTATTATTAAAACTAAGGTTCTCCTCCCTCAGACATAGGTGACATTAGCCGATTTTGACTTTGAACTTTGAACTTTATTGAAGAACACTCAGACACTATACAGTGTAACATGAGGTACAATATTAAATACAATACAGGAAATGACGAACTACGAAAATGACGAACTAAACAGAAACAGTATTAAGAATACATTTTATATATTAAATATACATGTATATATATATTTTTTTCAATTATATATAGAAGATAGTTATAATAATTGTGAAATATTTTTTATAAACCTGGAAATATTAGTCATAAGTTGACTGTTGCATAATCTGAATAAACCCTCCATCTTATAAATAACAGGTGGATTCCAATAATAATTTGGAATATGTTTTTGTCCTAATTGAACAATTCTATCATTTGAACATGTAAATAAAATGTGATATTCATCTTCAATTTTTTTATTACAAAATGAGCATAATCTTAATTCTTTTGCTATGTTATTGCATCTTTCGGTTTCAATGGGAAGTTTCAAGTTTAATGTTCTAAGTTTGGTTATGTATACCCTGTCTTGTTTTGATAATCTAATAAGGTACTCTTCAAATTTAAAATCTTTCTGAAAACTATTTTGGAATAAATTGATCACATAATATTGTTGTTTTATTGCTAATTTTATAGAAGACATACAAATTGGAAATTGAGATTCAAATACATAACTCAGTCTAGTATCATTGACTCCTGCTTATACCCGGTATTTCTTGCTCGTAAGACTTTTAATTTATTTGGCTTTAAGATATTTTGGCTTTGAGCGTCACCTGAGGAAGGTTATTCCAAAAACGCGTCGTGTGCACTAAATTTGATATCTACGCTTTTATTAATAAAGATACCTTATTTTGCGCACAGGCGCTCGTGGCGCGGAATTACCACCACCCTTTTTTAACTTTCTATTTACATATTTACATATTTATTTTCCATAAAAAAAATTCTTTATTATTTCATCTCTTTATCATTAATTTAACTTGTTCGTGTCCATTATCATACAATCTTATGTTAACAGCAACTTACGTGTGTCGGCCTTATATGTATTCTGTGGATAATAAGAGTATATTATGCCGTTTTATGCCATTTTGTGGCTTTGAATCTTAATTAATTGCGATTATAATTATTAAAAGATAAAATCAGAAACCACAAACGGAAATCAAATGTTCTGTGAATATTATAACATGTATCATATAGAAGTTATTTAAGATTTAATTAAATAACGATCTATATTCCACTTGACACCAGAAATTAGAATCTTGTATTTTATAGTTCACCATCTGTGTCTTACATCTATCATACACAACAAATATTAATTAACTGGTTCAATTTACATTTCAATTGTGTGAACAATCAGAAAATGTAAGAAACCACCATCGTTTTTCATAGTATTTTATTCTTTTTACATAATATAAATAGTGTCTTTTGAACGCCACGATATAACAGAAATATTGTTGAAAGTGACGTTAAACAAATAAACCTTTTGATCTTTTCCTGTTCTATGTCTGTCCCTCTTCGAATTACTTATTATGATTACCCCTTGGGTGTAGTCAAATATTTCTACACATATGGCATCTATACCTGTTGACAAATAAAAGCAAGCTACGTTTTTCACAAGTTTTCTTAATTCTTAATATAAAAATGAATAACTCTGAATACTCTTCCGTTGTGTCCAAGACGAATAAAGGTACTGGTGATTTTACCGAGTGTGCCGGTTTTCCCGAGATAAATAGAGATGAACGAGTTAGTCAATGAAACGACTTGTCTGTATATAACTATAACTAGGTTTGCAAGTACCTAATCACTAATATTTTCCTAGCTAGGCCAACATAATACTTTTGTCAGTATCATTAATATATATATATACCACCATATAAGAACATGTCTGTTTTATAGCAATGTAAAATATTTTGTAAAACAAACATTTTAAATTGTAGTTTGTTCTAATACCATATTCTTTTACTAGTAGCTTTAATCATTGTAATATAGCATGAATTGCGAGAGTGCATCAAATGTCCAGTAACCAACAGAATCGTAGCTAGTAGTCGGCTAACTACGAGCATTCACTGACCCTGCTATTGTCCATGGTCATGTTGTCGTCTATTTTTGGTAAAAGTGCGTAGTTTATTTATTGTCTCTTTACATTTTGTATTGCCTTTGGATATTCAGTTATCTAGAGGGAAGGGTTGGGATTCTATAAACCGGTTTACTCCCGGTACCTTTTTGTGCCCGTCTCAAGCCAGAAACTGAATTTCAATCTCGCCATATTTAATAGCCTTTTTGTATGCAATGATTAGAGGTATAAAAGGTAGTTATTAATTTTGTTGATATGGGTGGAATGATTGACATTCACTATTGAAGTTTCTATTCATACTATAATATATATTTAGTTTCTGCCTTTTGCTCCTATTTGCTCAAAGCTAACACTTTGTTTTGTAAATATTAAAATAAATGCATTGTGCAATTAGACATCGGGCCTTATGAGCCACCTGAAAAGGACAGGTGAGGTTAGATGAGGCAATTATATTTAGACATCACAATGAAACAGTAGACATTATGATCAAACTCGGAAGCAATCTGACTAATTTTGTAAATGAGTTGCATTATAGATTCTTTGTATAAATATTTCATTTCCAATCATTAAATAATGACTTCCGTAATCGCATATTTTGAAAAAATATCATTTATTTTTAGAGGTTTTATTTTCATGATAGTATTCATTGTAATTCTGAAAAAAACATATGGCAAATGTTATATTGAATTTTAGTGTATAACTTCCGTTTAAATCCTATTAAGGTGTTAAATTTACCTTTTACAGGTGAAATATGTTACTATTAAAAATGATATCAAATATGAAACCTTTGTCAATAGGTCCCTTTGTTATTACTATTCTCTTTCTGATGTATGGTCGATGACAAAAGGATAATGCAATTCGACCCATCTTCTACATATGTTTGGTCAAGACCATGGTATCTACTCCATCTTATTTCTATACGTTTCATGTTACAACTTATTCTCCAGTTTACCGATTTAATGATGCACTGACTCAGAAGTAATCTGATTGTCAAAGTTCTACCATGATGGGACTTTGTAACCAATATTTCTGTGTCACAATACAAATATTGCCTCTTATTCTCTGCCAATTATTTGATAAGGCGAATCAACGTCCGCAATCTAAATCACACCAAGTCCGTTATCGGTCCGGAGATCGGATTGTTAAGGTAACAAGTGCAATAGACGAGTCTCCAGCGGATTATCAACGTACTATTTCCATACTTTGTTAAATTGGAACCAGAAGGAAATGTATTCCTCTCGTTGTCAGTTGATCCCCTTTTCACACATATCTTGACGCTTCATCACTTCAACCGTTGACGATAATTCCACTTGTCTTCTTCTAGATCAAAAGATAGACGCTTAATGTTTAGCGTATCGATCCGCCGTTAGAAATAGTTCCGGATAACTATTTATTCGTAGCTCCATCAATGTTTTAGGTAAAGGATGTATACATTATGTCATGGTATTTTATCTCTTTGAGTTTGTATACGATGATTTATCGCCTATGGTAATTGATAGAAAAGAACTAGGCATAATTGTACAAAATCACTGTAACCCTGTTTTTATATGGTATAATATAGTTCACCGTTAAATAAGAACAACCAATAAATTATTTCCAGTACCTGTGATTAGATTGTTTTCTGTATGTTATTGTATATATTTTGTTATATAATTTATTTAGATGTAGAAAAACCAAATATTTCAATTGTTTACAATATTCAGTTTTCATGTATAAATATACAATGTACGTATATTCTGTTTATCCTGCAATATCAAAAGGTCTATAACAACTGCCACATTGTCTGAAAATAGCTGAAACAAGCGTCGTTCTAAACGTTTTCAAAGGCGTCAGCGCTTATACTGTTACCGTTTCTTTCTGTTGCTCAACAGGAATCAGGTACCAGAAATGCTATATTTTGGTCAGTGACCCTATATAGCCAAAAAAATATCCAGTCAATGCAATTTGACTCCTCAAATAGAACCAGTGCATGATAAAACTGGTTTATACAGCAATCAGCACATTTACTGCCTATATAAAGATGAACGTATAAACATTTGCTTTACACGTCTACTAGATATATAAAGTCTCCTGGTATCCTGGGTCTTATGTAGAGCGAACCGCTCTGTAGACATACAATAATAACGTTATCCAAAATGTCAATTTTTTTGCTTTGCTTTTTTACATGTTAATTGAACAATATTTTGCATAAATGACATTGCAGTATAAACACAATATACGCATAGTGTCGGGAAATATATTTGTACTTGCCTCGAAACAGGAAAGCAAAGCTCACCAGAGTCTAGCTTTCCATCACGTTTCTAAAACTGGTACAAATAGATTTTATATTTACCAACAACGTATGTACAAACATGCATATTATATATATATATATACGTATTACATTACATTCCTGTCATTTTCTGGTATGCATGCTTTTTTCGGTGGCATGAAACATGATTACAACTTTGTGTGTGGCTTGGTACATTTATAACCGATCAATGTTTATAGTGTGTCAATGCTTGAGCCATCCAAATGATCGTGTCGGATTCACGGTGTAAATTTGACAAGAAGAAACCGGTAACAGCCCAGACATCCCAGCAATGTTATTCGCAATATGCGATCACAGCCGAACAAAGATAGTAGCAATGACATGCCATGTGCCATCTAGCAAAACAACAACATTGCTGCTTCCATGTGGATGCCTAGTAAAACACGAAACTTTAAGCTAACTACTCGGTGGTCTTCTATGGCAGGTGTTAGTCTGCAAAATTCACAGAAATTAAATAAACTGGCATCTAATTGCTCATTATCCAAAAAACCATCCCTGGCTGCATTGCTCCGGAACTCTACCATAAAAAAATAACATGGAAGAGGCATGCCAGATTTATCACCTGTAATGAGAGGCAGTTTCGTAAAAACCATCCGTGTTTGATAAAATTAGATTAAAATAGTTTTTTATCGAGAGGTTTTCTTTACGATGTGTCAGATGAAAAATCTGACAGGATTAAGGGTTGTTTTGCTTCATTAAGCTGATAATTAGATTAATTAGCAAATGATAAACTTGTCAGAAAAAGTCGAATTTGTTGTTTTCAAATCACAGGTTCGACAAGAGCACATTTGGCAATGGTAATCTAGTACAATTAAAGTTACTCGTACACAATGCTGCTAAACACGATTTTGTAAAACTTTTACGGTATATTTTTCGTTATAAAATGCCTTTAGAATGTTGTTTATTAATTATTTTAGCTGAACACCGATTTAAGATGATCTTTTCAAATACAGTACAAAACGAAAAACATCATCATTGTTTTGTCATACGAACAATAAGGACAATATAAATATTATCTCAACTTTGTTTCTTAATATTAACAAGAGGGCCGTCGTGGTCGTGATCGTATGGTAAGGTGGATTCCCAACTACCTGTGCAATCAATGCCTATCACCACTAAAGTTGAGAGTTCGAACCCCGCTCAGGCGAGGTGTACTCGATGCAACATTACGTGATAAAGTTTGTCATTGACTTGAGACAGATCGGTGGTTTACTCCGGGTACTCTGGTTTCCTCCACCAATAAAACTGACCGCCACGAAATCACTGCAAAATTTTTGAAAGTGATGTTAAACACCATAAACCAACCTAATATTAACAAATATAATTTTTAACATCAACATAAATAATAATCGTACGCAAAAGTTTTATTACCGTAAACCCAAGTGTACTTCATAATTATAGGTATCTCCGATGTTTATTATGTACGGACATCGCTTCGGAAATTATAAAATGGCATGGGTAAGAAGAGTTTGAAGATACCAAAGTTGTAATCAGAACGCTTAAATCGAAGGACAGACAACACAATGGCCAAAAAGAAATAGGACAAACAACGATCTACAAAACATACATATAAAACTAAAGATTGAGTAACATGAACCCCACTAAAATCGAGGTAAACTCAGGTGCTCCGGAACGGTAATGCATCGATTCGTTATTCTGACATTTGTTATCAAATGACGAAAGATGTAAATTCTTCCAGACATCGGTTTTCACTCACCTTTGGTCCTTTATGTTTTTGTCTTTGCGCATGTACAGTTGTATTTAATCCAGATCACCGCCATTACATTTGTATATTGTATAACAAGCCAGTTATATGTGGTTTTCAAGTTGTTTTATTCTTAAGTCATATATTCATATCAAACTTATGTTCATGTTTCGGTATACAAGTTTTTATATAGATTGCTAGTAAATATATTGATTTATTGTTGTTTACTGTTAAATCTTGCTCCATTTCAGCAATATGCATGTGTTGTACGACAACATGTGTAAAACAATAAACTAAATAAAAAGGTGATCGACGGAGAGCTAATGGACGAATGTTTTGGTTCAAACAAAAGTGAATGGAGAGAGTTATACGACCGGAAAACTTTGCTTTGTAAATGGCCACCAATGTCTGACATGTATCCGTGATATATATAGACAGACTCTTACCAGCTAGTTGTATTATATTACCATTGCAAATTCTATATAAAAATGTTTTCAGCGTCACTGGTTAAAACATACAATGTGCTATATTGTACCAGTCATGTTTGTTCCATGCCAAAAGGAATATCTTGTAGCTTACTTCTTTATTTTAGTGTATTTCGTGTCCAATTAGATCGGTACAAAAACCAAACGGTGTCGCTTTCGTAAAGTGAATATGATAATGAAATTAACCCATTATCGTACGTGCGTGCGTGTATGATTGTGAAGTCGGACAGTACATATCTATTTAAATTGTTATGTCTAATAGTATATTTGGATATTAAGAGTAACTAATGAAGGTTTTACCAGAAACGCGTCGTGCCCATTAAAATTGATATCTACGTTTTTGACCATTAAAATGAAAACTGTTTAAAGACACAATACCCTTATTTGATTCTTATAGTGCTAGCTCATTGGAACACCATTTACGGGCAAACATGTCACACTACTCGGACTCATTATGCCGATTCCGCGCCAACATGTTCTTGTAGTATTCATTAATACTGCATTGTCAGCGGAGAATCAATAAATACAATTGTATAGTCTTTGGTTTGATCCGACTGGGGTTTGAACCAACGATCTACCGATCACGAAGCGAGCGCTCGTACCATTACATCACAATAAGGACGATCTAAATACACTTTGTGTCTGGATACAAAAACAATACTTCGGTTCGTCTTTAACTCCAGTTGTTTGTAGGAGGGCTCGTGTCTTATTTACGTTATTAGTGTGTGTTTTGTTCGTCTTTAACTCCAGTTGTTTGTAGGAGGGCTCGTGTCTTATTTACGTTCGGTTCGTCTTTAACTCCAGTTGTTTGTAGGAGGGCTCGTGTCTTATTTACGTTCGGTTCGTCTTTAACTCCAGTTGTTTGTAGGAGGGCTCGTGTCTTATTTACGTTCGGTTCGTCTTTAACTCCAGTTGTTTGTAGGAGGGCTCGTGTCTTATTTACGTTCGGTTCGTCTTTAACTCCAGTTGTTTGTAGGAGGGCTCGTGTCTTATTTACGTTCGGTTCGTCTTTAACTCCAGTTGTTTGTAGGAGGGCTCGTGTCTTATTTACGTTATTTGTGTTCGTCTTTAACTCCAGTTGTTTGTAGGAGGGCTCGTGTCTTATTTACGTTATTTGTGTTCGTCTTTAACTCCAGTTGTTTGTAGGAGGGCTCGTGTCTTATTTACGTTCGGTTCGTCTTTACCTCCAGTTGTTTGTAGGAGGGCTCGTGTCTTATTTACGTTCGGTTCGTCTTTAACTCCAGTTGTTTGTAGGAGGGCTCGTGTCTTATTTACGTTATTTGTGTTCGTCTTTAACTCCAGTTGTTTGTAGGAGGGCTCGTGTCTTATTTACGTTCGGTTCGTCTTTAACTCCAGTTGTTTGTAGGAGGGCTCGTGTCTTATTTACGTTCGGTTCGTCTTTACCTCCAGTTGTTTGTAGGAGGGCTCATGTCTTATTTACGTTCGGTTCGTCTTTACCTCCAGTTGTTTGTAGGAGGGCTCGTGTCTTATTTACGTTCGGTTCGTCTTTAACTCCAGTTGTTTGTAGGAGGGCTCGTGTCTTATTTACGTTCGGTTCGTCTTTACCTCCAGTTGTTTGTAGGAGGGCTCATGTCTTATTTACGTTCGGTTCGTCTTTACCTCCAGTTGTTTGTAGGAGGGCTCGTGTCTTATTTACGTTCGGTTCGTCTTTAACTCCAGTTGTTTGTAGGAGGGCTCGTGTCTTATTTACGTTCGGTTCGTCTTTACCTCCAGTTGTTTGTAGGAGGGCTCATGTCTTATTTACGTTCGGTTCGTCTTTACCTCCAGTTGTTTGTAGGAGGGCTCGTGTCTTATTTACGTTCGGTTCGTCTTTAACTCCAGTTGTTTGTAGGAGGGCTCGTGTCTTATTTACGTTCGGTTCGTCTTTAACTCCAGTTGTTTGTAGGAGGGCTCGTGTCTTATTTACGTTCGGTTCGTCTTTAACTCCAGTTGTTTGTAGGAGGGCTCGTGTCTTATTTACGTTCGGTTCGTCTTTAACTCCAGTTGTTTGTAGGAGGGCTCGTGTCTTATTTACGTTCGGTTCGTCTTTAACTCCAGTTGTTTGTAGGAGGGCTCGTGTCTTATTTACGTTCGGTTCGTCTTTAACTCCAGTTGTTTGTAGGAGGGCTCGTGTCTTATTTACGTTCGGTTCGTCTTTAACTCCAGTTGTTTGTAGGAGGGCTCGTGTCTTATTTACGTTCGGTTCGTCTTTAACTCCAGTTGTTTGTAGGAGGGCTCATGTCTTATTTACGTTCGGTTCGTCTTTAACTCCAGTTGTTTGTAGGAGGGCTCATGTCTTATTTACGTTATTTGTGTTCGTCTTTACCTCCAGTTGTTTGTAGGAGGGCTCATGTCTTATTTACGTTCGGTTCGTCTTTAACTCCAGTTGTTTGTAGGAGGGCTCGTGTCTTATTTACGTTCGGTTCGTCTTTAACTCCAGTTGTTTGTAGGAGGGCTCGTGTCTTATTTACGTTCGGTTCGTCTTTAACTCCAGTTGTTTGTAGGAGGGCTCGTGTCTTATTTACGTTCGGTTCGTCTTTAACTCCAGTTGTTTGTAGGAGGGCTCGTGTCTTATTTACGTTCGGTTCGTCTTTAACTCCAGTTGTTTGTAGGAGGGCTCGTGTCTTATTTACGTTCGGTTCGTCTTTAACTCCAGTTGTTTGTAGGAGGGCTCATGTCTTATTTACGTTCGGTTCGTCTTTAACTCCAGTTGTTTGTAGGAGGGCTCATGTCTTATTTACGTTCGGTTCGTCTTTAACTCCAGTTGTTTGTAGGAGGGCTCGTGTCTTATTTACGTTATTTGTGTTTGTTTGTGTATAGTGTTTTTTGTTCTGTTTGTCTTCGTCTTGTGTCTTGTACATGTGTGCCCAATGTAGCAAGTTTCTCTGGATTGTTCTTTATTGCCCCTTCGGTGTTCTCTGTGTTCTTTAACGTTTACTTGAACATAACATAAAGACAAACTCCTTGTTCTGTTTTTGCTGCCTCATTAGTGTAGATCTTTTTATTTTAAGATTAATGCATATATAATTCGCTTGTTTCTTATAAGACGTGATGGCATAACTAAATTGACCAACCAGGTGTCAAATTAACATTCTCATCGTTACAGTGGTTGACCTATGAACCCATGCCCACAGACAATGTTTACAAATTATCTACACATGGCCGAAATCAAAGATAGGAAAATATATTTATCTTCCATCACAGTTTTGGAAACCATACATTTTCTTCTTCAACTAATAACGATGGGAAGTGCTGGGGCATCATTCGATCCGGTTCATGATCTGGGTTACATCTGTATTTTGAAAAGTCAGTAACACCGGTAGACCTGAGTAAGTCTTCATCAATCAAAGCCTGTCCATTATATCTGAAATGTATATGCTGAAATCTATTTCGTTGTAAAAAAAATATTCAGTGTCTCCCATTTTTCATTGTCACTTTATAACTGTGCACTCGGTAACTTATTTTGAAATATCACATCTTTTTTCTAAGAGAGATACAAATTATGTATCAGAGAGAGAGAAACAGGAAGAGTACATGTAAACGGTAAGAAAATCCTTACAATACATATGAAATGGTGTCTACAAATTAAATGACAAATGATCGAGGTGAAGATTAATATATTTACTTTGAATTATATGGTATACATATAAAATCTGGAGTAATATTTTATTTGAGTCAGTGAGTGATTGTTGCTTAACGCCAACTCAGCAATTTTTCAGCTATATCATGGAGAGAATAAGTTAATTTGTCCGCTTTGTACTAGACCAACACGCCTGGTTGGATTTTGTATTGTGCTAGCTCACTGAAACAACAGTCCGCGGATAGACATGTCGCCCCGCTCGAACAGATTATCCTGATTCCGAACCAACAAGTACTTGCTCTTTCTCCTTCATGTTGTATGCTTAGCGGAGAAACAACAAATACCAATTGTATAGTCTTTGGTTTCACCCAATCGGGACTCGATCACACGATCTACCGCGCTCGAGGCGAGCACGCTAACCATTACACCATTGATGCAGTTACACTTTATTTGATGTTCCACGCTTAAATGATTTCTCTGATTTAAATAAAAAGTCCATATATGGCTCAATCCGTACGTTTCAGATGAAAATAGAATTACTACTAAAATATAATTAACATATGGTGATATGCTTCGATATTGGGGCGGGGGGGGGGGGGTCTTTGTGGCCGTCATCCCATGGTAATTAGATTTACAACTATCTATGTAAGTACTACCCACTACTGTTTGGTGGGATCCGACCCATGACGAGGTGTAAGTGATACAATCGTACATGAAAAATAATGTCGGTGACTTGTGACCGGTCGTTATATTTCCAGTTTCCTCTATTAATAAAACTGACGGTCATTATATAACTGAAATGTTCTTTATATTTTGGTCATTGTGTTGTCTGTCCTTGAATTTATGATTCTGATAACCTTTTTGGTATCTTCAAACTTCAATATTATAGTAGCGTGAAGCATCCGTAATTGTAATCTTCAGATGCTGCTTTTTTAAAGGTGGTTGCCGAAACCATTTTATTGAAGTAAAATGTTTCAGAAGATTCAGAAACTTGAGGAGAAAGGCAGAAGACTCAAAGACGTGATAAAATAACTGTAAATAAATACAGAAAGACAAACACATGTTAAAAAAAAAAAAATACTGTGAATTCATTGTTCTTCGTGGTGTGCTAAATTTCGTGGATTCTGTGGATATTATTTAACCACGAATTTAAGAATTCAACGCATATTTGCTACCATAGATATGTATACTGACTAGAGCAGGATCCACGAATATACAATTTTTCATCGAATCACGACAATTGGTATCTACGAATTTAAATGAATTCATAGTATAAAAAGATAGGTAAAGACAAACAACTATCAAAATGAAGAACGACAGATAATTATAGATGACTTTCAATATATCAATCCCAGTCCTGTTTTTCGTGGAGGGCGCGGGTGGTTTAATGAGTTAGGTAGTTGGATTACCTAACAGCTCATACAAGCCTATCACCAATACCGCGTGGGTTCGCGCCCGGCTTTGTAAATTACAAAAAATGGTGCACTCGACTCGCAGCCGCAAGTGATAAAGTTTACCAGTTATTTGCCCATGGTCGGTGGTTCTCTCCGGGTACTCCGGCTTCTTCCACCACTAAAACTGGTCGCCATGATATAGTTGAAATATTGCTGAAAGTGGCGTTAAGAAAAAAGAACAAGAAAAAAACATGTTTTTCGTGGATGTCAGCGAAATCACATTAAGCAGTCTATGTATTTTAAAAACAGGAGATGCACTTGACATAAAGTGATTGTCTAATTCTTAGGTTTTTATGTACATTTGCGTATTAGAAGGATATGATAGTTGCGCAATGTCATTATTTGTGGGTGTAATATCATTGTACAAAGAGGAATAACTCTAACTAAATTATCAACACTACACATTATTAACCGATCATGGATCCCGGATTTGTCAAAAACGTCTAACAAAATATTCTAAGCAGACACCATCATAGTTCTGAAAATGTCTGGGATAGAACTTAGATCAATAGATATGATTAAATAAATATTTAGACGACCAGTTGTGCACTCTATGAAAGCAAAATACAGTTACAAACTAACAAACCATTATCAAGACAAAGGCTCGATTAGTCCGCATTTACCTTAATACAAACAATACAAGTGGGATTGTCGTCAAATATACCCTCATTACAAAACTAATGAAATAAAATCTGATTTATCAAGATAAATAGAAATCTCGTTATGGTATGAGGCAGACCTAGTTGTATCCATAAAGTATCCTTTATTTAAAGTTCAATGACACATATGCAATCACCAAATGTTATATTATTCAGTGATAGAATATCATCTATATCCCGAGGGATAGCTTCTTTTAATTTTTCTTGAGAAGCCCCTGCATGAAATGTATTTCATATAAATACAGGAACTGGCTGTTGAAAATACTCAACAAACAGAACAAATATGTTGTCAATCAAATGTGCTTACATTTTGATACAAATGAATTTGCAGAGCAGAATGGTAAAATATATATTCACGGGCAGATCCATGGGTGGCGCACCCGGCGCGCACCCCTCCTATATTTGGAAAAAATATGATTTTTTGGCGTAAAATCGTGATTTTTCACACGAAATACCCCAAAAATTTTCGCGCCTCCCTCCGCTCGGCACAATTTTTTTAAGTGCACCCCCCCCAACTTGAAATCCTGGATCCGCCCCTGATATTTGTAGGCTTCTTGACCATGTATATCTCATTGCATAATTCTTATGACTAATACAAAAGTGGTACTAATGAACTGGTTTAATTTGTAACAAAGGTAATTATCAGTTTAATTATTTTTTAAACAAGGATTGAACAACTTGCAACATCATCAAATTACTATAGACCACACAAAATTTATCATTGTGATAACTATTTTATGGTGAGCACAAATCACCACTAATAATAAAATGCTCTGCTTTCATACTTTCCCTATTAGGACTACTGAGAATAGTGGCAGTACAGCACCCATATGAAATACAATGACATCATTACATTTCTCAAATTATTTCCTTGGTTGTTAATTTTACCTGGTCAGGTAAGTCAATCATTATTATTTCGGTTGTATTTTTCTCTGTATCCAATCAGAAACAGTTAGAAAAGTGACAGATGATTTGCATGTGACTTTATAGACTACTTTCCCCACCCATTCCATCTTTTACCACAATGTAACAATATTTTGTCAGATAGCAAGGAAGATAAGACTGCACATGTTATTAATCTTTAAGTACACAGTACACTCGCTTGTCATGATAGCCCTTGACATTTTTAAATAAAATTTGTTCAGAGATATAATATAAAAATCTACAGAATTAAAGGGAAATCACTCCTATTTTATAAACATTGGAAGGGTTTCCATCACTTGTTGTCATATGATTTTGATAATGAATTAAAACATACTTATCTGTACTTTCATTTGCCATAGTTAATATTGCATCAGCGAATATTTCTGGTTTTCTAAGCATTTTGTCTGGTACGTTCATCTTCTCAGTAACGAAACTTTTAATTCCAGTTGCAGGCCACAGAGTTGAAATTGAAACTCCTGTGAAAATTAAACAAATATATCATGTCACTTCAGAAGTTCAAGATGTCGACACTTTACTTTGACAGAAAAAAATTTGAATCATTATTTGCGAAACACTTTTTGAATTATGTAAAAAGATATATTCACTTAATTTATATGAAAGAGGGGCGTTTCCTATTATGATCGGTTAGATTCTCGAGCTACTGTCAATGTTTAACTTTCTTTCTGAAAGTGCAATATTACAAATGCTATTGCTACCTTTAAGGTATTGTAAAATTATAGACTATTTCCTAATTTTCATGTTTTTTCCTCTCAGTACAATACATTTTAACGAAACTCATGTTTATAATTTACAGTCCTTCCTTAGAATTTGTAACTAGATTAACACGACGGGTGCCACTAGTGGAGCAGGAACTGCTTACCCTTCTGGAGCACCTGAGTTCATCACCGGTTTTTAGTGGGGTTCGTGTTACTCGATCTTGAGTTTTATGTGTAATGTTTTGTTGATCGTTGTTTGTCCTTTTGTACTTTTTCTTTTGGTCATTGGGTTTTCTGTTCTTCGTCGATATACGAATTCTGATTACCCCTTTGGTATCTTCAAACTCTTCTTATAGTTATTGTATACTCTAATCAAAGAAAGGTTTGAAGCTGTACATCGAAGAAGCACAGAAAATACAATAATCAAAAGAACAATTATATGTTTGTAGGGTTTTTTTGTTTGGCGAAACACTTTACATCTAATGTCATATCAACTTTGGCCACCCAATCATACGAAGGATAGTAAGAATATAATGACCAATGACAACGTATACTGGTTAAACTATAAACAAAATGATATCAGTAATAAAACTACTACCACAAAAACAATGCTGATTATTTAATTTCAGTTTGGACAGATGAAATCCCAAATATTATACAATTTTGAACATGGGAGATGAATACTTGGAATTTTAATAACTCATGAATTGGATGTTATGTGAATACGACTCTTGCCAGAACCTCGTATGGGATGTCCTTAGACATTGGTACATGGGCAAAAAAGTTCCAACTATTCTCCAAGTAGTCAGTGTGTTGACACTGACATCATTTATACGATATATTTATTATTTAAATCTTACAGTCTCTAAATATTGTATGTAATTATTATTAAGACTCGGATTCATCTCCCTCGGGCATATGTAACCTTGGCCGTTGTGGATAACTATTCGGTTTTCCTGCTGCAAAAGACTTTTCTATTATCTGGCTTTCCAATATTTTCCTGATCCTGATCCTAAAGGTCGCAATTGATGCTACTGAATTTTTCTCTTGTGTGCTTTATTGTCTCACTGTAATATCTCCTTGTACTGGAGTATGGAGTTGTTTAGGCTCAGGATCGGGGTACAGGGCTTGCTAGTTCTGGGAAGCGCCCTGTACTTTGGTGCTTTATTGTCTCACTGTAATATCTCCTTGTACTGGAGTATGGAGTTGCTTAGGCTCAGGATCGGGGTACAGGGCTTGCTAGTTCTGGGAAGCACCCTGTACATTTGATGAATTCCTCCAAGAATGTTAATTTATTTTGATGTTTCTCTTTATTGGAGTCTCTAGTCAGGAGATGAAGTAGGTCTAAGTTTCATCTATGGTCTTTAATTGCACTGAGAGTTTGGCTCTCTCATGATCATAAATGTGGCAGTGCAATATGTAGTGTTCAGTGGTTTCTTCTTCTCCACAGTCACATAGTGGCGTGAGGGACTGACCTATGTTATTCCAGTATTTGTTTAGTCTGCTGTATCCTGTTCTCATCTCTGTCAAAACTCTGCCTATCTGTGGGTTTGGCATATCTAAATGGTTGGCATTTCCAACCATTGGTATCAGATCATAAAGTTGTCTCCCTGATTCGCTGATGGTCCATCTATTCTGCCATTTTATTTTAGTTAAAGTCTTCACTGCTTATTTGACATCTGACATGGTGATGATATTATACTGTTCATTTAGGGACATTGACTCTTTTGCTGCTTCCTTTGCCAGTTGGTCCGCTATCTCGTTCCCGGCTATATTAGCATGGTCTGGGATCCAAGATAGGGTTGTTCGCATTCCGTATCTCATCAATGTCCCTAAGTGTTCTAAGGGACCGACCATTTAACTTGAAGGGGGGGTTATTGTTTTTTGTTTCGTTCAGAATTTTTTTTTCGGACAACACAATAGTTAGAATATTTAATTTTTTTGTCGCGCAAAGCACGAAATTTTTTCAAGAATTTAACATTAGGTTATATGACAAAAACTCTGAATCAGATTACTTTTTTTTTCCTCCTCCAAAATCAGAATATTTTTTCAGCAACATTGGGAATCAGAATATTGTTTTAGAAAAAAACCATAACCCTTTCCCCCCCCCCCCCTTCAAGTTAAATGGTCGTTCCCTTATTGAAACCAACCACTATACTCTGTACTAGCCGGAGCAATGTATTTGTTGTAGAGTGGTTTTTTCTAAACCCTTCTTGGATTGGATCTATAAGTCTGTTCCCCTCTATATATATATGCTACTAGCCTTTCCAGGATTACTTGCTCCATTAGTTTGCACATAATGCAGGTTAGACTTATGGGTCTGCATGATGAAGTGGAGTAGTAGGTGGATTTCTCTGGTTTCCTCAGGAACTTTACTATGGCAGTCTTCCATTCTGATGGTAGCTCTCCTTTTCTCCATCCAATGTTCATCATCACTTCCATAGCTTTTATGAAGTTTTCTCCTGCATTCTTGAAGAATTCCGAGTAGTGATTGTCAGGTCCAGGGGCAGCTCCTGTTTTGAGCCGGAATATAGCTGATTCAACGTCTTCTGTGGTGATTTCTCGACCAAAGCCCTCTTTGTATGACATATCATTCTCATCCTCTGCAAGCTTCTCATTTATTGTGGCATATTCTTCATTGATCTTTTCACAGAAGTCTTTGTCAAAGGAGTCATGTTTAAGGTGTTTCCCTCCAAAGAAAATTTCCCTCAGCATTTCCGTCTTGTTCCTACTATCAAACACTGGGATGTTGTTATCTCCCATAAGTGGTAGAACAGACTTGTCTTCTGTTTTTCTTGTCATCTTTTAATTTTGAAGGTGTTCCAAAAATCTTTGGCATTATTTGTTATGTTGAACTCACTGACTAACCTGTCACTCCAGGTCTCCTGTGCTTCATGTTTGGCCCTTTCAAAGTTATCTTCTACTATGCATAGTCTTTGTTTGTTTTGAGGGGTACTTCTCATCTTGTACTGTTTTTGGCAGTGATTTGGATGTTTCTTTACTGCATTCACCTCGCTATTCCACCAGCATGGTTTCTGTAGTTTTCTCTTTTTTATTTCTATGAGTGGTACCATTTCTTCTTGTGTTTTGGTAATTATGTCTGAGAATGATTGGTATATTTCATCTATTGTGTGATCATCTGTCGGTCTATTCTCAATCCACTCTGCAAATCTGTGTTCCGTTTTGTTTGACTTTGTACGTACCTGATGACCGTTATTCCACACACTCGTCGTGTGAACTAAATTAGATGTCTAGATTTTACACAATAATATATCCCAACCTCATACACAAACTGACGTAAATATTGTATGAATATAAATATTACCTGTATCTTTCAATTCACTAGCCATTCCATGTACAAGAACAGTCATTCCTACTTTTGTAATGGCATATGGCGCTTTACCTTTGAAAAATCTGCAACCAAATAAATCAGGAAAACGAGCTATGATCATCAACAATAACACAAAAATTAAGGAATAGAAAACTGCAGAAAGGTAAAAGGAAGATCTGCACATAGTAGATCTATTTACCTTTGAACACCATTCAGACGTTTTTTTTCTATTTTCACTGTTTAATGTGCACAAATGAACCACAGGAAAATTATATCTTAACCGTTTCGAAGACGGAAACAAAGTATATAAGTCAGAAGAGATTTTCAAATAAAAGGACATTCGGAAAGAAAACAGTACAAACACAAAGCAAGTTCATTCTCGAGATTCTCAAATACATACTGATACACTCTGTATGGATGAACAATTCATTATGGTGACCACAGAATTTCTGACGGGGTGATTAATTTATAGATCCCACCCCCCAAAAAAACCCACTCCCCTCTCGAATGATATGGTTGCAATAATGTAGAGCTGACCACATTGTCTGATTATTATACGAGTGATAGATATTAAATTGTACATCAACATTCAAATATACCTCTTTACAAAAGGAAAATACCATATTGAGAAATAAGAAATGACAACACCTGTTTTATATTTATTGGAATTAGAGCATTCGTAGAGTAAATAGATGAACAAGAAAATAAATAATAAGTGTCAGAGCTACCGTATGATGGTGAAGTTTTGATTTAAAGGATGGACATATTTTCCAAACTCGGTCTCTTAATGTGCAATGCATTTACTTTAGTATCTCGATATATCCATTGATGGAATAGTTTGTGGATGAAATGGATATTTTACATTTTAATTGGTTGTATTTGGTGGTAGTAGGAAAAGCCTAACGATACCAAAGGGGAAATCAGAATCCGCAAATCGAGGAAGGACAGACAACACAACGACCAAATGAACTAGGTGGGCCGAGCCGGTGTCGTTCATCTTTCATTCTGCTTTGAGGAAACTGAATACACACCCTTCCATAGATGCTTCCCACCAAATTTCGGTTCATTTAGCTAAACAGCTTCTGAGAAGAAGATTTTTAGAAATTGACCAACCAGAAACAAGAATTGCCTATGGCAGCCATGTTTATTAACGGATCGGGAAGAAATTACCAATCGTTATAGGGGACCTTACATAGATGCTTCCTACCAAGTTTCGGCTCATTTGGATGAGCAATTTCAGAGGAGAAGATTTTTAAAAATCGACCAATCAGAAACAAGAATTGCCTGTGGCGGCTATGTTTGTTAATGGATCGGGACGAAATGAGCAATCTTTATAGGGGACCATCCATAGATGCTTCTTACCAAGTTTCGGTTCATTTGGCAAAGCGGTTTCAGAGGAGAAGATTTTTTGGAAACGACCAACCAAAAACAGGAATTGCCTATCGCAGCCATGTTTATTAACGGATCGGGACGAAATTACCTATCTGTATAGAGGACCTGCAATAGATACTTCCTACCAAGTTTCAGTTCATTTGGCAAAGCGGTGTCAGAGGAGAAACTTTTTTAGAAATCAACCAATCAGAAACAAGAATTGCCTGTGGCGGCCGTGTTTGTCAATGGATCGGGACGAAATGAGCAATTCTTATGGAGAACCTCCCATAAATGCTTCCTACCAAGTTTCGGTTCATTTTGGCTAGGCGGTTTCAGAGGAGACATTTTTTTTTAATTGGCCAATCAGAAACAAGAAACACCTGTGGCGGCGATGTTTGTTAACAGACCGGGGATAAATGAGCAGTCTTTAGAGAGGACATTCCATAGATGCTTCCTACCTAACTTCAGTTCATTTTGGCTAAGGGGTTTCAGAGGAGAAGATATAATGTGAAAAGTTAACGGACGTAAGACGACGGAAGACGAACACCAAGTGATGGCAAAAGCTCACATTACCTTTGACAATGTGAGCTAAAACGGACAAAAGGACAAAAATGATCTACAAAGCTTGAATTAAGCCGATATTAAAGAAAATAAACGTTCGAGAAAACCAAAGGGGCAATCAAGAATGGAGAATCCAGAACCATCGGCAACATTGGGTACACAAGACACAGGACGAAGACAAAACAAAACACAACACAGAAACTAAAAAGACGAGAAATACGGACCCCACCAGAAAACCGGAGGTACACCAAGGTACTCGGGAAGGGTACAAACAGTTCCTGTCATATTACTCGTATAATCAAGACGTGTTTGACACTACTAGAAACAAACACGCATAACATAAACAAGATATGAGCCCTCTTACAAACAACTAATTAAGGGTAAAGATGAACCGAACATCGTTTTACGCGGAAATCATAGCGAACATCACAACACGGAACTCAGAACGCTAGGACACATAATAGGACATCACAACACGGAACTCAGAACGCTAGGACACATAATAGGACAAAATGCTGGACGCGACCATAGGCAAACAAACATATATAACATAAATAAGACATTAGCCCTCCTACAAACAACTGAGGGTAATGGGGTACCGAATATCTACACAGACAACATTATGCAAAAGAACAAAGACAAACAAAACAAAAACACAACACAACACAGAAAAAAATAAAAAATATGATATCAATCCCCTACTAATAAAGAATATGATATCAATCCTCTACTAATAAAGAATATGATATCAATCCTCTACTAATAAAGAATATGATATCAATCCCCTACTAATAAAGAATATGATATCAATCTCCTTCTAATAAAGAATATGATATCAATCCCCTACTAATAAAGAATATGATATCAATCCTCTACTAATAAAGAATATGATATCAATCCCCTACTAATAAAGAATATGATATCAATCCCCTACTAATAAAGAATATGATATCAATCTCCTTCTAATAAAGAATATGATATCAATCCCCTACTAATAAAGAATATGATATCAATCCCCTACTAATAAAGAATATGATATCAATCTCCTTCTAATAAAGAATATGATATCAATCCCCTACTAATAAAGAATATGATATCAATCCTCTACTAATAAAGAATATGTTATCAATCCTCTACTAATAAAGAATATGATATCAATCCCCTACTAATAAAGAATATGATATCAATCCCCTACTAATAAAGAATATGATATCAATCCCCTACATGGTTGTGGAAAATCTATTATGTTTTGAACACTCGGCATACTATAAGTGGGTTCAACCGGGAATAATAGGTTCTTACACGAGTCCCTATTGAAGATCTGGGATTTCTTCCACGAGTGTGAGAAATTCCGTCTTTTCACGAGTGGAGCGTAGAGGAACGAGTGGAAAGACGCTGAATTTCTCTCACGAGTGGAAGAAATCCCAGATCTTCAATAAGGCATCGTCGGTAACCCACGGTTGATTCCGATACGTTCCTCTCTCTCCATCACCCGTGGGTCAAATCGCTTGTAAACATTCGTACTCATGAATAATTCATAAGTCTTCGCATTACAAACTTCAAATGCGATTCAACCAATCAAATCGTTCCTTTCATATTGAGTTTGGTTAAAAGTTAAAAATGTCGGACCGGTTGCAAAAATTTGGAGTGAAAGAATTGAGGGACTTTCAACAAGAATCTGTAGACAATTTGCTTGAGGGAAAGGATGTTTATTTGTCAGAGTTTTATCTCCGATACCAAAGAGTTTCACTTTCATATTCTTATAAACTTGATTTTGATTGGTTAATTCGAAACTTTGAATATTCATGAAACGAATGTTTACAAGCGATTTGACCCACGGGTGATGGAGAGAGAGAGTAACGTATCGGAATCAACGGTGGGTTACCGACGATGCAATAAGGACGAGTGAAAGTACCTGTTTCTCCCGTTTCAACTTTAAAAAAAACCCAAAGCATGTCGATTTCATTCATTCATTCATTCATTCGCATGTCAATGTCATGTTTACTACACAAAATATTACAACGCCACGTGCAATGCAGTAAATACACACTTATTTAAAACCGTATTAAATCTATTAGGGGAAATCAGTTAAAATTCAGGTAAAATTGATATTTGAAGCTTTTATAGATCTACTAAGACGACAATTTATATTACTACAGCAGTCGTAGAAGCGGACTCCATTGATTATACTCGGCCGATTTAATTGGCTGACAATGCCATGTAAGACAAGGTCACGCGCAGCTGTCTTTATCACAGGGGCTAGGTGCGTCCGAAAAAAAAAAAAATAAATAAATACTATATAATACTACAAGGGGGCGAACTCACTTGCTTCCATTTTTTTAAGTCGTCGTGTTAAATTGATCGTAACTTCGGAACGCCTTAATATTTTCAAAAAATGTTTCCACCAGTCGAAAGTCAAGTAATTTTCCTTTCCAAAGAGATCCCAATTGTTAGTGTAGGCCTCCGAACTGCTGAGGTATCATACACGAACCAAAACAAAACGGCGTGAAAATCCGAAGTCGTACAAACGTTGGGTTGACCACTTCCCATCTGTGTACAGACTTTCCCATGCGTAAACGAGTCATTTTGACTAGCTAAATACTTTCATCCATTCAAATTATGATAAAATTTCTTACCTTACGCCAATTTATATGTCCTTTAAGTCTGTTTTTGAAAGAAATCCCATTTGCATCCTTGACAAACGCCATAGACGTGAAAATTGAGAGAGTTCTAACGGGCTTTTTGATTGGCTGAACAATCTGTTTCAGCCAATCAAAAAGCCCGTTAGAACTCTCTCAATTTTCACGTTTCAGCCAATCAAAAAGCCCGTTAGAGCTCTCTCAATTTTCACGTCTATGGCGTTTGTCAAGGATGCAAATGGGATTTCTTTCAAAAACAGACTTAAAGGACATATAAATTGGCGTAAGGTAAGAAATTTTATCATAATTTGAATGGATGAAAGTATTTAGCTAGTCAAAATGACTCGTTTACGCATGGGAAAGTATGTACACAGATGGGAAGTGGTCAACCCAACGTTTGTACGACTTCGGATTTTCACGCCGTTTTGTTTTGGTTCGTGTATGATACCTCAGCAGTTCGGAGGCCTACACTAACAATTGGGATCTCTTTGGAAAGGAAAATTACTTGACTTTCGACTGGTGGAAAAAAAATTTGAAAATATTAAGGCGTTCCGAAGTTACGATCAATTTAACACGACGACTTAAAAAAATGGAAGCAAGTGAGTTCGCCCCCTTGTAGTATTATATAGTATTTTTTTTTATTTTATTTTTCGGACGCACCTAGCCCCTGTGGTCTTTATGGCTTGTCTTACATAGAAAACGCATCAAAACGGAAGAAGTAAATATTTCTACGCTGACGTGAAATTAACATGAAAGAAACATACAGACATTTATAGACAATAAAATGTATTGTAAAATTAAGGTTTATCGTGATAGGTGGTTGATTTGGACATTGGCAGTATTATCTGCTCATCAATGCTTGGTATCTACATTATTTCAATAGTTTGTGGCTGAGCACCACTGTAAAGTTTTTAGTGGAGCTCGTGTTGTTCGATCTTTAGTTTTTTTGCCATGGTGTTGTATGTCATTTTTCGATTCTGATTACCCTTTGGTATCTTCAAACTCTTCTTCTTTCAATACATAAATCTGTACTGTTGTAACCGAATTTATATTGCCTAAGAAGATATTACATTTATAACGAATACCTGTTGTAAATAGGCGGAGACACTAAAATTATCTTCCCTTTCTTCTTCTTTAAGAAATGTGGAAGAACTTCCTGTACCATAGAATATGCTCCCCGAACATTGACACTATGCATCAGGTCATAACGATTCAATGGAGTATTCTTCACTGTGTCCCATGTAATAGCACCAGCGTTATAAATGGCCACATCTAAATCTCCGAACCTACAAGTTAATAGAACAGTTTGATTAGCATTAGACGATACTGTTACCATTCTTTCTATGTCCGTATGATACATCAGTTTCTCTCATAATAAAAAAAAACCGATCGCTTCGGCCTAAAACTGGTTGGTCAAAAATAAACCTGGCAAACAAAATGTTTATCGTTGTTGAAATGTAAAGCTTAACACAGTAGTTCATTATATTGAATGTTTACAAAACATATAAACTTTCAGAGTAAAAAATTAAGAACAACTTAGATATTCAAAAACAAGAATTTCCCATGACGGCCATCGGTGTTACCATGAAATGGGGAACATTTATAGAAGGGCTTATGACCATCAGTCGTACCAAGTACTTATGTGAGGACCTGATTTGTTTTGAATTTCAGCCAATCAGAATGAAGAATTGCCAATGGAGTGAATAGTTTAGTCCGATCAGGACAAAATTAAGAATATTTTTATAGAAGCTCAGTATCATCATTTGTACATAAAAAGTTTCAACCATTAAGAAACAAGATAAATAGAAATAAGTCATCTTTTTGCAGGACCTAACCATAACCATTTGTTCGCATCATACCATGTAGCAAATCATTTCTGTTGTAATTTCAGAGAATATCGATCAAAGGCAAGAATGGTCCATGTCTGTCATGTTTTTCGGCAGATCAGTAAGAAATTAGGATCTCTCTGTGGAGCACATCATATACCTTTTTTGTGCTAACTCACGAATCATTTGGACTTATTGCTCAGAGAGTAAGACTTCTAAATTTTCGGCAAATCAGAAACAAAACTTGCCCATGTCGTTCATGTTTTTGTTTTGTAGGATCACGACGAAATTATGCATTTTTGTAACCTTTAGCACACTAAATTCAGAAAACGTGATCAAAATGTGAAACGTTAATGAAAATGACGATAGATGCAAATGGCAAAAGAGCGCATTGTCTTTGTCAAGGTGGGCTAAAAAGGGGTGAAAGATGACAAAAGATCAAACTTCAATAAATAGTTTACATATATACAAATAAGATGAACCGTTTGTTACCTTTCAATACAAGTTTCCACTGCTGACTTGATTTCTGTTTCATTTCTTACATTGCATTTTATTGGAATTGACATTCCGCCTGACGAACGTATTTCCTGTACTACCGAATTTACAGAGCCGGGTAGTCTCTCTGTACTTTCTGTAGTCTTTGCAGCCACGCCCACATTATATCTATTGGCTGAAAGTGTTAAAGCAATCTGTCTTCCAATTCCACGTGATGCACCAATAACTAAACATGCCTTCATCTTTAATTATAAATCAAATAATAGTCATGTGTACGAAACATAGAAAAATAATCAAATATGATGTGAGAATTCAAATATTTTGAAACCAAATTGATTCATGTGTCACGGTTATTGTTCTTGTTGTTACAGAAATAAACGAATGCCAGCTACTTTTCAAACACAATAGCAAGTCTGAGAGTCTTCCAGGATATTAACCGAAGTTGGGATTCAAGCATTTTGTAATCCAACTGTGTTATGTCATAGCTATTGTTTTGTCCGGTTCCAGAAAAGCACGGCTGTGGTACATTTCTAAAACAAAATAATAATAGGTACCAGGGCCTGCAAAGATTTGATCAAATTTGGAATTCAAATATTTTTATATATTTAAATAATGGCTAAAATATCTTGTATTATGAATCTTATTTTGAAAAAACAAAACACTTCTTCTAACAAAACGTGAGTGAGTGATTGTTGTTTAACGCTAACTCAGCAATTTTTCAGCTATATTATGGCAAGAGCAAGTTAATTTTCAATGAAATGATGGATCCGCTTTAGACCAACACACTTAGATGGGTTTTTATAGTGCTAGTTCATTAAAAAAACCAGTCCGCGAATAAACATGTCGCCCCACTCCGACACATTATCCTGATTCAGAGCAAACCATTATTTGCTCTTTCTCCTTAATGTCGCGTGCTTAGCGGAGAAGCAACAAATGCCAATTTTAAAGTGCTTGGTTTGACCCTGTCGGGGATCAAACCCACGATCTACTGCACTCGAGATGAACACGCTAACAATTACACCAAGATGCGGTTCTAACAAAACGTGCTCATCACCAAAATGTTCAAGTTCTTTATTGGCAACATGTGTTTGTTTTGTTTGATGGACGTGTTTTGCAAAAGACACTCTACATTCATATGTGTACGAACTGTACTCCTATTCTCGCCAAACCGTGGATCAAATGTAATGTTATAGAAACTTGCAGACTGCTAAATGGGACACGGGAAATGTAGTTCTAAAAACAAGTAGAATTGTACAACCCTGTCTTAATCATGAGTTCAATAATTGGTACGTGTAATTTAACTGAAATAATTTTATCAAAGGTCACACAAATAATATGACCACAATATTTCCCATTTCTAATTCCCTAAAATTGTAATTGAATTTAGTATAGAATGTATGCACTAGCAAATGTTTCAAACTATAAATATTTTTACCATTCTTACCGTGTTGTTGTTTCTAAAAATACATTACTGTACACTGCCGCATATGTGATAATCGATATCTAAGTAAAGAATTTAAACTGAAAAAAGAAAAGTGATAAATTTTATAGAATGCAAAGCAAATACGGTTGTTTCGAATCATGTCAATTCCGACCACGTTCCGTCTTTTTCGTGTCTTGACGTCTGAAATGTTAGGCAGACGACTTCCGGTGTATACGCTATTTCTGTGACAACGTCAACATATCATAGTCGTAGATGCGGTAGATTATAAGTAATTGTAATATGGAGACGCCAAGAAAACGCAGAGTAAATGCTGGAGTTCGGTACCCCACTGTCTATCTGATAAGGAAAATATATCAAGACAGATTGCTTTCCTTTCATGATGCTGACGGCAGTAAATAAAGAAGAAATCAAATTTAATTTTAAAGAAGTAATTGTCTATGTATTGAAGTCTTTGATACAAATAAAACAATTTAATTGACATCTGTCTTTTACAGATAATGTTAAGAATTCTTTAAGTTGAGGAACGTTAAAACGCCACATATCGATTGGAGTTTTCGTTGTGTACATTGACACCGGAAGCCCAGTGCCTAACATTCCATCAAAATCACGTGGTCTGACAGACGAAAATAAGAAACTTTTGAAGGAATGGAAATGATTCGAAACAACCGTATTTGTATAAAATATTATGTATTGTATTGTTATTTATGTTATATTGTGCATTATTATTATATGAATGTTGGAAGTTACAAAGAAAAATTTTAAAATAAGAAAAAGTGCATTGATCCATGGGTACTTGAATTTGTGGTTTCAAAAGGAAAATTATATTACGTTAGATTGGATTTCCATTATTTTAGTGAACTACGAAATCCACGAAAATATGAATATAACGAATAATAATGATTTTACAGTACTTTAAATATGTTATTGAACAAAGCACAGCCAGTATAATGGGTAATCCAAGTTGTACAAGGACGTGACACATGATCAACAATACATAGCAATGGCATATAAATGAAATATTAGCAATTACATGTATTAACAATTGTGTATCCTAGACCAACGGACACTGATCTTTAAAAGACTTATTCAGATAAGTGCAGATTTTCTGGAAATTCCCAGGTTATCAGGATTTAGCAAGTTTATTAAAGGTCGAATGTCACGACTCGTCATTGACAATGTACACCATACGCATGTGCTTCGCTCGAACAGTTTTATAACGGACAGCATATATAAACGAAAGGCGTCATCTACCTTGTCCTGTTTTTATTTTTGGACCTTTGTTGTCGAAACACTTAATTTTGCCAATAAAGACTTATAATGAATCTCTAATTTTAGTCTCGAGTTTTGTTAAGTATGTTGTTTCGACAATTTGAATAAGTTTGTCGAAGTCACCGACACACACAAATATTATTATACCAAAGTTTGTGGTACTCTACGTTTTTATTACATATATCCTGTTGTAGGTTGTATCTGTTAATATCATCGCCATTCCTGTAATAATATAGAATGAAGCAGATTTATTATTATGTGTTTGGGTGGGGGAATCTGGTTATCAACGAAAGTTTGAAGATACCAGAGGAGTATAATCAGAAGCCGTAAATCCAAGAAGGATAGGCAATACAATAGACTAACCATCACCTTTTGTGTCTGTCTCAAGCCATTCCATCAGAAACCAGTTTTTGTTATTCTGCGTTTGAAATTTAAGGACTTAAGGTGTATTGCGTGCTTGGTTCTTGCATTGATTAGTGATATGGTTTAACTTTTTAATCATGTATAAAAAAAAACAAAAAAAACATACACATTAGAAAAATAATTGTTAACGTTGTGAGCATGGTCACAGGGGAACGACCATTGAACTTTAAGGTGGAGGGACTAGGTTTTTTTCTGAAAAATAATTATGTAGCCATGTTTTATAGAAACAAACATTAATTTACCTGAAAGACGTAAAATAACAAATAAAAATAATAATAAAAAAGATAAATTTGTATTTCTGATTCGGGGAGATGCGGAATAGCAGCCACTTTACACCAGTCAAATGGCCGAGCCCTAACTTATATTTGTGTTTGTATCACCATGACGTGTATACGTTTAATTTAAAAGACAGTTCGATGCAGTTTTGCATCTATTCGATGTAAATAATTTCTTTATAAAATATGTAAGATGAATTGCCCGAGGGTAATGTTGGATGTTTGTACAATTGTTTTTTCTCTCGGTTATATTGTCGTTTTTGTCACTAATTTGCAGGGTGGAAACTTTCTTGGCTATTTTTAAGCTGTAAATCGTGGATATCCTGTATACAAGAATGTTTACATGCTTAATTAAACCTGAGAACACTTGAAGCTCAATCCTTCGTATGTCCGCTTTCTATATAAAAATAATAAACTTGTGGGGTTTTTTTTTCTGTATTTTGCATAAACAGTATAAATAGATTATTTATGGTAATCAAATATGTGGTTCATTAATTTGATAATATCGTGTATCAACACGGAAGTTAAACTAAAATTTATGCAATTTTTTTACCTTTTAACAATGAAGTCAGCAATGTAATACATAGTCCGGGATTCCTCTGTCGTTTAACGGCATTTATAAAGTTGCTGTAGCCGTTCAACGTCAGAGCGTAATATATACGCAAAACAGCGGATTTGCCTCACCAGCTCTCGGATCGGCACATTTCCACGTTTCGTGGCTATCGGATTTTATTTTCTATCAGAAACCCTTATATAAATCGCTTCACCAATCATTTTTCTATTCATTCAAAACCATCTTACCCTCAGAAAGTGGTGTTGCACTCCATTACAGCACGATGTTGCCTTAGATCCTATGATTCCGCCATTTGACTTCCATTTTCGAATCTACAAACGTGATCTCGCGATACTAACTGAATGATAACAGTAACGCATTGCATGATGGGAGCTACTTAATTCAGCGCGCCAAATTATTTTTCCATTATTTGCATACGTAAACAGTAAACAACATTAAAATCACATGGAAGACGATACATTGAAGCGTATTCTGCAGGATAAACAGTTCCATCTAAATATAAAAGCAGAGCAGAAGGAAATAATACAGAATGTGTTGGAAAGAAAAGATTCAATGGCAGAGTGTTGCCAATGGGCTACGGAAAGAGCATGTGTTACGTCCCTCTTTTTTGGACAAGGTACTACATCATTTTTTATTCTTATGGTTATCTGTAATTCACTATTGCTGTTAAAATCATTACCAATCAATATAATCAACTGTATTAAATTTTATGTTAATTGTTCTGCCTTAACAGGCGTGTATGATTGGCAATACAAATATTTGTTTGTTTGTTTATATGCAAATCATCTCCCATGATACATTGCGGTAATCGTGGTTTTCTCGTAGTCACGTGACAAATGGAAGACAAATGGCGGAATCATAGGATCTAAGGCAAAATCGTGCTGTAATGGAGTGTAGCACCACTTTCTGAGGGTAAGATGGTTATGAATGAATAGAAAAATGATTGGTGAAGCGATTTATATAAGGGTTTCTGATAGAAAATAAAATCCGATAGCCACGAAACGTGGAAATGTGCTGACCCAGAGTTGGAGAAGCAAATCCGCTGTTTTCCGTATATATTATGCTCTGGCGTTGAACGGCTACAGCAACTTTATAAATGCCGTTAAACGACAGAGGAATATCGGACTATGTAATACCATGCGGATTATATTCACATAATACTATAGGTGTGAGACATAACTGTAAGTTGTTTAATTTGTTATTTATAGAAAAACAAATCACATGTTTAATTAAAACAAATAATTACAACATTAGAAGTTCTAGGTATATTGTTCTTCCCTATTCTAAGGAGAAAGAGCAAAGACTGGTTGGCTCGGAATCGGGATAATGTGACCGAGTGGGGCGACATGTCTATCCGCGGATTGCTGTTTCAGATGAGCGATTTCTATTTACATCAGAACTTAAAAGTAACCCACATATGTTCATGAAACCTGAGAAGATGCATTATCTATTTTATTAATAAACAATTCATATCAGGAATATGTCATTCTTGTACATTCTTGTTCCTGTGATCTACACGCATATATCATTAAACTATCCCAACATTGTAAGTACTACCCCAGTGAAATTTATGAAATCATGTGAACGTTTTGCATGAAAGTCCAATAATACCAAGCATTTGTTTGACACTGATTATTTACGTAAACAAAGAATTCCTTGCACAATTCACGAGGATCACAAAGACAAAAGCAGCCCTTTTGTGCCAGTGATGTAGTTTATCATAGCACTGAAAGGTAAATACAACTCTCTCGATTTTTGAAAATCGTCTCCCTAAAAAGCGGAAAGATGTAAAATTTATGTAATCGCGGTTATACACGAGTCGACTTATTTTTATATTAAGACAGACAAAATAAGGAACACAGGCAGGCGCGTAGCTCCCTATACGCCAACACGCAGTTGCGTGCACATCGGCGTGCTGAAAAAAATATAAAGAGCTAAAAAAATAAAATAAATAAGGAATAATAAAAATTAAAAAAAAAGTGGAAAACAAAGTCTCGTTATGGCTTTTTGTGAAAATTCAATGACCTGACATATAATTTAGACGAATTCAAGAGGGATATCGCTCGATGGCGAACACGCTGGAGTATAACACCTCGCGATCAAATGCCAACTTCACTTTGTGAGATACTTGATGCGGTAAACCCGGTGCTATATCCTTCTATAGATACCATCTTGTGTATCATGTTGACAATGCCGATAACAAGTGCTACCGCAGAGCGATTGTTCAGTGTATTACGTCGGTTGAAGACATATGTACGAACAACAATTAATAACGATAGGTTGTCATCGCTAGCATTAATGCATATCCATCGCGATTTCAGTGTGGATTTAGTCAAAGTTATGGAGAAGTTCGTGTCTGCTAAGACACGAAGAACAGATTTTGGGCAATTCTAAGTAAATTCTGTCTAACAAAATCATGAAATCAATGTGTTGCTTATGTATTCAATTTACCCATGAAAACACCTGAGAACGCACCATTTTGCATCTAGTCAAAAAAAAATTTTGCTTGGTTGCTTGCACTGCAAAAAAGGCTAGCTACGCCCCTGACAGCATTTAATTTTATTTGTTTCGGTTCCTTGCTACTGCCGTAGTGAAATAACATGAAAACGTACATGTCATCTATGTCCGTATTTAAGAATATGATTTAACATCGGGTTCGTAGATCATTTGAAACTCTATTTAGTAATTAGTTGTTTATACAATCGCGACCGCAAAATAATTGCGGTTGTTACATTTGTATGTTGTGTCTGTCATAAAATGGTTTCCATTCAATAACTTTCGTTTTAGAGGACTGATTCTTCTGCTATTCAACGACAATGATCCATAGTTCAAAATGAAGGCTTGTGTTGTTAATGGAGACTCTGGTCTTTATATTTAGAAACAAGAGGCCTAACGTTAAATAGGGTACAGTCCACAGATTTGTTTGACCTGGGTTGGTCCACACTGGATTCATTCACCCTATTTTTCAATAAAGAAAAATATGATCTTATGATGTGTGTATATACATGTATTTATTTCATAAGAAATAAATGAATGAAAAAATTATATATATTGTCAAGAAAAATATAGAAAATATTTGACAGAAGAGAAGATAAAAATAGGCAAAATTTTTGACTTTTGTATCATGGGGAGAACAAGTTATATTAAATGAAATGATGATGATGTCCGCTTAGTACTATATATAGACCAACACACTTAGTTTGATTTCTACAGTGCTAGCTCAATGAAACAACCGTCTGCAGGTAGCCCCGCTCTGACACATTATCCTGATTCTGAGCCAACCAGTATTTGTTCTAACTCCTTAAAACTGCATGCTTAGCAGAGAAGCGGTGAATACCAATTTTATAGTGTTTGGTTTGACAAAACCATGTTTCAAACCCACAATCTACCACATTCGAGACAAGCACATAAATCATTACACCACCGATGTGGTTGGGATTATATACATTTGTATATTAATATTAATACAGTTTTAGAATATTTCAAATGGAAATGTATAGAATTTAATTCATCATTCAATAATTGTTGCTGAACAATATATACAGGTTAGGGTAAAGGTAGGTGTTTAACACCACTTGCAACAATATTTCAGTTATACCCGTTCCCGTGCACGTGGTGGTCAGTTTTATTGGTGGAGGAATTTCCGAGGAAACCAGAGTACCCAGAGAAAATCACAGACCTGCCGTAAGTCACTGACAAACTCTTATCACAAAATGTTGTATCGAGTACACCTTGCTATGAGCAGGATTTGAACTCACAACTTTAGTGGTGATAGACACTGATCTCACACAGGTAGTTGTAAATCCAACTACTATACGATTTCGACCACAACTCCCCGGCAATTAGAAATAGAAAATACTTTACCAGTTGCGGTGTACGTACAACCCTTCAAAAAGGGTGTCCACTGCTTGTATGGAACTAACCAAATGCACAACTTGCCCTTAGGGTGGGACATAAATGTATACCTCATGTTTGGAAAATGGCACAATCCTTGCATGTGAAAGGTAACTGAACTTGAAGCAGTTCCTCAGACCTGATTAGCAACATATTGTTAGAGATGGTCGTTGGTGGGCCGTTGCAGAGCAACATTTTCTGACCCTAAGGGCTTATCCATCAAGTTGGCATCAACTCTCCTTTTTGTTGTGGCAATCAAAACATCTATCTTGCATAGACCCATTCCAGTGCCCCTTTAACTAGACTAAACCTGCTTGATTACTGTTTGTAATCTTGTTTTAACCGTGAATAATATACTGCTGAAATACATGTACATTTGTACTTAAACAGCAATGAATCATATCTTTCAAAATGGTCTGAAATTGTATTTTGTTTAATTACTTAGTTTCCATAACGATACACAAAGTAAAAAAAAATATGTTAATTTCTTTATCCTTCAGTTATTTTTGTTCCCTTCTTTTTACAGGATGGAGTCGAAAATGCGTTATTTAACCACCTTAACTGGTGGTCTAGAAACTTTGTTATCTACTGGGCAGCATTCAGATATAGACATTGTCATAGGTGAAAGGACATTCCCTTGTCATAAAGTCATTCTGTGTGCAATGTCACCCTATTTTGAAGCCATGTTCTACCATGATATGAGAGAAAATCGTGATGGTGTTGTAAAATTACATGACATTGATGAAGACATATTCGAAAAAATACTAGAGTTTCTATATACTGGAAAAGATGTTGTTTCGGAAGAAAATGCAGAAAAGATATTCCGAGCAGCTTCTTTGATGCAGATACCATGCCTTCAAGCCACATGTGAAGACTTTTTGTTAACTCAAGTTTCGCCAGATAATTGTATAGGCATATGGAAGATAGCTCAAGCTCACAATTGTGAGAAACTAAAACAGACATCTTTCTTGTTTATCCTGGAAAACTTTCAAGTAATAGCAACAACAGAAGAGTTCCTACATCTAGAACTTGACGAGTTGATTGGAATTATTGGATCAGATCTTTTAAATACCCAATCAGAAGAGCTCGTTTGTGACATGGCTATGGAGTGGATCAACCACGATAAAGAATATCGTCAAGCAAATGCTGGAGCCATTTTAGAAGTTCTACGATTGCCGTTGTTATCGCCAAACTATTTGTGCCATACCTTTGAAAGTAATTATTTTCTACAAAATGATAGTCAGTGTAAGAGTGTTATACAGGAAGCTATGAAGTATCACACTTGTCCTACTAAAAGACAATATTTCACGTCTGTAAGATCTACAAACAGATTCAATGGTAGAACAGATGATTGTATTGTTATGATTGGTGGGCTATTGTCAACCACACCAAGGTTTGTATTCAGTTATAGACTATTAGTCCTTGTGTTTAAAATTTTTACAAGTTCCGTGTTCGGCTTGTATGCGAACTTACAGGTAGCATTGAAAAAAATCCCAAAAATCGTTCCATTCAATACCTGTTTTTATCAAAACACCTGTTTATTCTTGTCCCAATAAAATTAGTTAAGATATGTTTCACTTAAATTATTTCTATGGAGGGATTTTCAGCGATAGATGTCAGTTACATTGTATTTATATAAACCTATAAATATGTAGATAAACATAAAGTTGTTTGACAATCACACATGATCTGAAAAATAAATTGATTTTAATTTTTTTTAGAAAAAGAGTTTTGAAATTATATTAAAAAGTACTTTATTTGGGAGGAACATGCAAAAATAAAGCATGTATTCAATTGAGTAATTTAACTTGTATAATAGATCATATATCAGATTTGTTAAAATGTCAAAACTGCTAGCTAGATGTTGTCATCTGATCATATTCGTTAAAATGTCGACTATGTGTATTAATTAGGTACTAATAGGTAGTGCTGGTTGCCACGTGCCTCGTAACTACAGGTATGCGACAAAATGAAATACAGAAAACCAACTACATGTACAACCAAACTATGAGGAGCTGTTGCAGTCATGATCATATTGTACTACCATTAGTCGTTGGATTTGCAACTACCTGTGCAATCAGTGCTTATCACCACTAATGTTGTGAGTTCGAATCCCGCTCAAAGTTTATGTGATTAAGTTTGTCAGTGACTTGCAGTAACTTGGTGGTTTTCTCCGGGTACTCCGGTTTCCTCCACCAATAAAAATGACCGCAATAATATAGCTGAAGTATTGTTTAAAGTGGCGTTAAACACCATAGCCCTAACCCCAAAACAATGAACAAGATGAAATTGTTTATTCATACAAATATCCTGTATTTTACATGTGAAATACTTTAAAGAACTTCATTATGTCTAAATAAAGAATTCATTGTCGAAATTTTATTTCCTGTTAGTTTACAGTCAGGAACAGTCCATATTTAGTTCAGTCAGCTGTACATATTTATTATGACATACATTGTATATAAATCTAGTTACAATGTACACCCATGCCAAACTCAATTGTACAGACTTAACTACATTTGTACATTTATATATTTTCAGGTACCAAACTACAAAGGAAGTTTTATGCTACAGTTTTCAACAACAGAAGTGGTTTTATTTACCATCACTTCCATATGACCCAGGTTATGAGTTTGCTACCTGTACCTATGGAAGCAGTCTCTTTGTTTCAGGTGGATGGCTTAAACTTCAGGGACTTGCTGAATATAAGACTCACAAAAATAAATGGAAGGTGTGTCCAGCAATGGCAAATGGTAGATGTGGTCATGTGATGGTTTCTGTCAACAACTCTGTTTTCGTTCTTGGTGGACGTGATGGGAAAGCCCCGGCAATGACGAACATAGAGGAGTACAACCTACTGACAAAGAAATGGACAACTGTGGGTGATCTCCCTTTGGGTGTGAGATCTACATCAGCTGCTGCCATTGGGGAAAAGGTTTATGTGTTTGGTGGAATAACTGAATCTGATAAAGATACAATGTCTGTACAGTGTTTTGATACTAGACATCATACAGTTACAATTTGTGGTGATCTGTCATTCTCTTGTAGACTAACGAGAACAATCGCCTTGGATACGGCAGTATATGTTATGGCCCCTGATGGAAGAGTTATTGAATTTTGTGACTCGTCTTTGAATATCCACTCACAAATACAAATGAAAAGGTCTAGATCAAGTTCTAGTGGTTCGGACAGTGGTCTTGTTGAACCAACGAACTCCCCGGTCACAATCCTCGGTAAACTTGTGTGCAAATTACCAAATTTTAGCCAACACCATTTTGAAGTTGTACAGTATCGTGGGCACATATTACTTGTAGGTGGGAAAACCCCAGACAATACAATTCTGAAAACCATCATGGTTGCTGACATCCATGACAAAGGATATGTAAACAAACTTTTTACTGGTCTTGAAATGCCGTCTGCTCGTTGGTGTTTTGGTTGTGTCAAATCAGTAATGAATAGGGATTTCCTAAACAATGAATTGTATATATGAATGAAATAGTGGGTTAATTACCATTTCTTCCATTTTAGTTGAGAAAATTTGAAGTAGTGAGATGTGATGTTTATCGAGTATCTAAAATTACAAATTATTTACCATCTCAATTCTGAGTGGAGGAAACACTATCAGTATATAATAATGGGAAAGTCACATAATTATAGGCAGACTTTTCAATTACAACACAGTATAAGTGTATACATTTTTTGTACATGGTGATTTTTTTTTTTTTTTTTAGAAAAGTGAACAGTGCTATTTCATTTCATGAAAGACTTCAAAGAATTATTAAATTTAAGTTTATTGCCTTATTTATTTACTGGAATTGTGATCAGCAAGTCAATGTGATAATATATACTGAGTGATTCTTTCGACAAGTTCTATTTTTATTTATTTATTCATATTTTATTTGGTGATAGTTTTGTTACTTTATTTATATTTTTGTTTGCTTTTTTTTTTTTTTTTTCATACAGTTATCAAGATATTTGTGACTTTGATATAGTGAAAATATTGTTGAAAATGATACAAATAGTATGTTACAATGTAAGTTAGAGTTGTTTAAAACTCTTTTAATTTTTTTAACAGATTTAAAAAGTATTGTGTGGTATTATATAACCTTTTGAGAATCTCGCTTCAAATCATTATAAAGACACTTCAACTTCTCAATTTATATATGTAAAAATAATATTATGCAGTGAAACCTGCATAAACCGAACCTCATTGGGACCAACTTTTGTGTATGGGATAGACAGATGTTTAATTTATACAGTTTAAATTAACAAAGATTTCCTACAATAGGACTTTATTTTAAGTTCTGTTTTATACAGGATTCCGGTTTATTTAGGGTTTGACTCAGACAGGTTTCACTGCATGTGCTAACATTTTAAATGCATGGCACATGTACCATGCTATTGTCATCTTTATAATACCAGTAAGCATAACTTCACTAAATCATGCTTAAATCTCGTTTTCATTTGTGATGCAATCCATTTTTTTTCAACTTAACATGTATTTGTTATGTTTAGAATTCCATATATTATAGTGGTCTGTTTTTGTTTTGTTTTATTTTATTTTTGTTTTAATTTTTTTGTAATTGTTTATTTTAAAAATTAGAAAAGTGTTATACAAATGAGGTACAATACATACACTATAGGTAGACATGTATATACAAAATAGTGGTCTGTAGTTACATTTTTGTATTTATTAACATGATTTATAAACTAGTAGTCCTCACAATGAGCACCGGTCCTCCGGCCCAACACCAGTTAAACTATATTCGGACCAGTAAATTTTTCAGTTTTTATTTAGAACTACAATGTATGTAAAAATAAATTTGAAATTGATTTGGACAATTATTTATATAGTAAGAAGGATATGAAACTCGTATTTTCTCGCTTTATCTCGCATGGGCGGCGGCATGGCGAGAATTTATGCTACTCGCATTGATTTTTTTCTGTATCACTCCTCATACACGTAAAATTAAAAAAAGTAGAGTTTCATACATCTAAAAACATATAAAAAATGATAAAACAAAGCAACTAATCATGCCACGTTTTGTGGTATACATTGAATACACTCTAAACTACACATTTATACACTTTGGTATGTCGATTTCGTGTAAACAATGCAATTTATTGATTTCTAAATAGGCCACCCCCATTTCTACCCAGAATGCCGCCATTTTGACAAATGATGTAAACAATCCTTAATAAATACAAATTGGGAGCACTGTTTTCAATAAAACTCCTACTTAACATTGAAAAATATTATATTATCACAAAAATGACGACTCCGCTTCAATATTCGGTATGATGAGTGAAGAGGAGTTTGAAATTTAAATTCGAGCTTTGACAGCCCATGAAGGTCAAAAGGGAAAATCGATTAATGTCAATTATTGATGGGATATGGGTGATACATCTACAAAAAGTCGATACTTTATCAATGATTGGTATTTAGAACAAATATTTTCACTTTATTCCTGTAATTATGGTTTTATATACTTACAAATACTAGTTTAAAATGTTGAAGCGATGAAAATTTCCACCATTAATCAAGGCATGTGCATCGTCAACAAATTGCACTATGGGTAATCTCGGCACGCAACATACTTACATACAATCTATGTTAAATCTCCCGAGATTCATATCCTTCTTACTATATAAATCCTTGATTTGGACCAGTAAATTATTTTTTTTTATTTTGAGGACTGAACTAGTGAATGACCAGGAATAAATAGTCATCATCCTTTATTGAGTAATTGGTCTGACATAAAAGAGGCCGTGTGGGGTCTTGTTATGCTCTATTATTTGTTGTACATCTTTCACATGTTAATAAAAAACACATTTGAAAGCAATGGTCAAATTTAATCTTAATTAAATTGTATTATGGTATCCATAATGCTAATTTATTTCTGATTAGTTGGTTGATTGACATATCAGTTGTTAATTACAGTGAATTCTGTCTAAACCAAACCTCCTTGGGACCAATATTTGTGTTCAGAGTGAACATTGTTCAGTTTATGCAGGTTAAATTGACAAAAAATTTCTAATTTGGGACTTAATTTTAAGTTCTGTTTAATTCAGGGTTAGCTTTAGACAGGTTTTACTGTGTATATATATATATACATGTATGTATGTGCATGTGACCTGATATACAGCAGAACAAATATCATTCTATAACATGTACTAACAATAGGTTGTTATATGGTGAGTTAACATTGTTTTATGTCAGGTCAAATTGTGCATGTTTTTAGTTCACCTGGACCAAAGGTCCATGTGAACTATTGCCATCACTTGGCGTCCATCGTCTGTCATCTGTTGTCTGTTGTCTGTAAACTTTTCACATTTCAAGCTTCTTCTTCGAAACCACTGGGCCAATTGGAACCAAACTTAGCAGGAATGTTCCTTGGATGGTCATCTACAAAGTTACTGTTTTTTGTTCCAGTCGGATATTCAACATGGCTGCCAGGGCCAATAATATGCTCTGATTGGCTGAAATTTCAAAGATCTTCTTCTCTGAAACTAATGAACTGACTGAACCCAAACTGTAAATGAATGATCATTGGAACCACAGGCGCATGGTTCATGGATTTCGTTTCCTCCTCCCCCCTTTTCTCTACTACCCCCCTTTTTTTTCAAAATTTTCATATAAATCATTCCTTTTTCAAAATTTTCACAATCATTCGTTTTTTCTTCATTTGACAATATCAGTAGACGTCATACATCATGAATAATACGTGTATTCTGTGTCCACAGTTTTTCGACTGATACAGTATAAGAGAGAAGGTAAGCAACTCCATTTTCATATTTTGCGCCATATCGCTCACCTCGGTTGGGAAACCCCCGTGTTTTTTACACTTTTTACCTTGTCTACATATGGCACTGTCGTATCAAACTGTTTCTAAGACACTTACCTAATTGCCCATGTTCGAATTTCAGTCTGTATGTCGATCTTTTCCAAGAAATCTCGCCGAGAATATCGAGGCAGCTTCGTTTCTAGGTCAAACTACATCATATCAGACGGAAGTGCAAGAACGGGAACCCTGGGATTTTTACGAATGGATTACCTGCAATGAAAAACCCAGATGCGCTCCGAATATTTTTCCCATAATGTTTTGGCGGGAAATATAAACCGCTGAAAAAACATAACAGCAGACGGAAACATTGAAATAATTTGATGGTAAATAACTGTTCAAAAAGAAATTCAAACTGAGAAATAGATGATTGAATGGTTAGAACTGAAGTCAAAATTTCAATGAAAAAGAAATATTTAGCTTGCCTCTACTTCAAATTATTAAAATCATACCCAAACAAATACATATACAACTTAAAAAAAAAAAAAAAAATAAAAAAATAAAAAACAAAGGAAGAAGAAGCTGAGAACAGCTATTGAATGGGACTATGGCATTTTACCCCCTTCCTCAATAAAAGGGCTCCCAACTGATAAAAATGTGTAAGGGAGCCGGAGGGACCATTTAACTAAGGGGCTATTTCTTTTTCAGGGGTAAAAAATAAATAACTTGTTTAACTATTTGAACATGAAATAATAATTCGTGAACTTCATTTTTCACGCATTTAACATCCTTGCGAAGAAAGCGAAAATTAAATACCCACCAAAATAACCACTTATACGGTAAAATAGGATTTTTTTTTCTGGATTTCAACACTGATTTCTGTCACTGCTGAAAAGTGGAGTTACACAAGTTATTTATTTTTTACCCCTGTAAGACAGATTATTGTTTTATAAAATCAGTGACATGAAATGAAAAAGAAATAGCCCCCTTAGTTAAATGATCTCTCCGGCTCCCTTACACATTTTTATCAGTTGGGAGCCCTTTTATTGAGGAAGGGGGTAAAATGCCATAGTCCCATTCAATAGTTGTTCTCAACTTCTTCTTCCTTTTTTTTATTTATTTTTCTTTTTTTTTTTAAGTTGTATATGTATTTGTTTGGGTATGATTTTAATAATTTGAAGTAGAGGCAAGCTGAATATTTCTTTTTCATTGAAATTTTGACTTCAGTTCTAACCATTCAATCATCTATTTCTCAGTTTGAATTTCTTTTTGAACAGTTATTTACCATCAAATTATTTCAATGTTTCCGTCTGCTGTTATGTTTTTTCAGCGGTTTATATTTCCCGCCAAAACATTATGGGAAAAATATTCGGAGCGCATCTGGGTTTTTCATTGCAGGTAATCCATTCGTAAAAATCCCAGGGTTCCCGTTCTTGCACTTCTGTCTGATATGATGTAGTTTGACCTAGAAACGAAGCTGCCTCGCTATTCTCGGCGAGATTTCTTGGAAAAGATCGACATACAGACTGAAATTCGAACATGGGCAATTAGGTAAGTGTCTTAGAAACAGTTTGATACGACAGTGCCATATGTAGACAAGGTAAAAAGTGTAAAAAACACGGGGGTTTCCCAACCGAGGTGAGCGATATGGCGCGAAATATGAAAATGGAGTTGCTTACCTTCTCTCTTATACTGTATCAGTCGAAAAACTGTGGACACAGAATACACGTATTATTCATGATGTATGACGTCTACTGATATTGTCAAATGAAGAAAAAACGAATGATTATGAAAATTTTGAAAAAGGAATGATTTATATGAAAATTTTGAAAAAAGGGGGGAGGAGGAAACGAAATCCATGCCCCATGCACCTGTGATTGGAATGTCCTTTACCAAGTTACTGTTTTTTATGCCGATCGGAAATCCAAGATGGCCACCACCGCAGGACATAGATTAACATTGGACCCTATGGGAAAATGTTCAAATGTCTTCTTCTCAGAAACTACAAATATTATTAACGCCAAACTGTACATGAATGTTCATTGGATGGTCCTCTACAAACTTTACGTTTTTTGTTCCGATATGAAATTCAAAATGGCGGCTACGGCAGGACTTAAATTAACATTGGACCCTATGGGGAAAATGTTTCAAAACGCTTCTTCTCTGAAACCACTTGGATAATTGAAACCAAACTGCCCAGGAATGATCATTGGAAGGTCCTCTACAAAGTATGTGTTTTTTATGCCGATCGGAAATCCAAGATGGCCACCACCGCAGGACATAGATTAACATTGGACCCTATGGGAAAATGTTCAAATGCCTTCTTCTCAGAAACTACAAATATGATTAAAGCCCAACTGTACATGAATGTTCATTGGATGGTCCTCTACAAACTTTACGTTTTTTGTTCTGATATGAAATTCAAAATGGCGGCTACGGCAGGACTTAGTTTAACATTGGACCCTATGGGAAAAATGTTTCAAAACGCTTCTTCTCTGAAACCACTTGGACAGTTGAAACCAAACTGCCCAGGAATGATCATTGGAAGGTCCTCTGTTTTTTATGCCGATCGGAAATCCAAGATGGCTGCCACCACAGGTGATAGTATTAACACAGGACCATATGGGGAAAATACAGAAATATATTCTTCTCTGAAGCTATTGCACTGATTGAACCTAAACTGTGCATCAATCATTGGAAGGTCCTTTACAAACTTTGTGTTTTTTATGTTGATCGTAATTCCAAGATGACTACCACTGCAGGACATAGTTTTTACATAGGACCAATTGGTTCTTTTTATAACCAGGTGAACGATACAGGCTCTTGAGAGCCTCTGGTTTAAGTCTTTCATTATCAGTGCAATCTTCAGATCTCCTGACCTATAGAGCCAAGTGAGGTATTGCCATCACTTTAGATCCATTGTCGTCTGCTTTGCTTAAACTTTCTCATTTCAATTTTTTTTCATTGCAATCAACTCGACAAGATGCTGTTTGGATGGTTCTCATTATTTTGTGTGATTTTGTATAATTTGGAAATTCAAAGTTACTTCTGAGGCCAATTACTCTTTCTGATTGGTTGAAATTTCCAAAAAAAATTCTGAGAGAAACCATATATTGGATTAAATATTTACATGGTAGGTATGTTACTTACATGACCATGTATAAGCTTGTGTTTTGTCTGTCAATTGGAAATCCAGGATGCATGTCACCTGATGACAAGGCTATAACATAGGACCTATGTGAATACAAGTAAGAATTTGATTGCACTCAAACTGTGGGTGTATAACCAATAGATGGCCCTTTACAAGTCGATCAGAATTTCGAAAGTCAAAAATGGTTGAAACCAATAAACTTTTTGAAAAAAAAACATGGCTGAAATTTTTTTGGGATGTTGCTCTCTAAAATGTATGTTTTTTTATGTTGATCAGAAATCCAAGATGGTCACCTTCCACAGGACATGGGATCCTATAAAAAATTTAATAAAATAATTTTATCAGAATTTACAAATTTGACGGAACCGAATAGTCATTGGATAGCCCCTTACAAAGCTAACATTATTTTTGTGTTGATTGAAAATACAAGATGGCCACCACAAGTGGACATACTTTAACATTGTAACCTATGGGAAAATGTCTAAAATATTTTTACTCAAGAACTAGACATTTAATTGAACCCAAACTTAACATGAATAATCATTCGACGGTCCCTAAAAAAAATGGCTATATACCGTAGGACAATGTATAATAGAGGACCATATGGAAATATCAATAAAAGCTTTTCCCAGAAACAACAAACTTGGTTGGACCCAACCTGCATGTTTAACTCATTCTTCGAAATAAAAATTTCAATTTACTGGTCCAAATCAATTTCTTGAATTTTTTTTATATAGTTCTAAACAAAAACTGAAAAATTTACTGGTCAGAACAAAGTTTTGCTGGTCTTGGGCAAGAGGACCAATAACTAGGGGAGTTTCTAGTTAGTTAAGAGAATAATTTGTTGCTATTAATAATATGTGATATTATATGTATCAGCCTGTATGCTGAGATAGTCAAAATTAGTTTAACCTTATAATATATAATAGATTAAGATAAAATTAAGTGATATAAGGAAAATGTAATGTCCAAAATGTTTAATTGATTCTACAAATTATGAATTCCCAATGCTGATATTAAAGAGTAAACAATTTGTGCAATGTGTTGTAGTTTATAGCAAAAGGCCATGCGAGCTTTTATCTTCACTTGGCATCTGTCTATTAACTTTTCACATTTTTATCTTCTCTGAAACTGCTTGGTCAAATGAACGGAAACTTGGTAGGAAGCATCTATGGAAGGTCCTCTATAAAGATTACCGGTACTCATTTTTCAGATCCGTAAACATGGCCACCTTAGGCAATTCTTGTTTCTTGCCAGTTGATTTCTAAAAATCTTCACCTCTGATACCACTTGGCCAAATGAACCGAATCTTGGTAGGAAGTATCTATGGAAGGTCCTCTATAAAGATTCGATAACAAACATGGCGTCATAGGCAATTCTTGTTTTTGGTTGGTCGATATCTAAAATTGTTCTCCTCTGAAACCGCTTGGTCAAATGAAGCGACATTTTACATGAAGCATCTATGGAAGGTCCTCTATAAGATTCCTCATTTCATCCCGATTGGACAAAAAACATGGTCGCCATGGCACAATTCTTGTTTCTGATTGGCTGAAATTTAAAAAATCTTCTCCTCTGAAACTAGGAGGCACAATGAATTGTTACTTTGTAGGAATGATGTTTGGGAGATCCTGTACGAAATTTCCATACTCCGTGCCAATTGTACAACTGATATGGACACCATAGGCAGTTCTTGTTTGTGACGAGCCTAAATAGTTGGGGTTTACTAGAATTCAACGGGGAAATATGTTTTCTTCAGTAAAAATATTTTTTAGGTCCGATTGTAATGAAACTTCACAGGAATGATCCTTGGGGTGTGTAGATGTGCATTTATGTTTTGACATTTTTCAAAGTGGCCACCGCTGCCATAGTAACCATGAAAGTTAAAAAAAAAATTAAAAATATTAGCCAATGTATGATTTTGCAAAAAGCATAAATGTTTGGTAAAAATAAATGTTTTATTGCATTTGGTTTTGTTTTGTTTTTGTATTAATATTGTAGATATGTTTTACCAAGATATGGTTCTGACTTGATCTACTTCTAACTGGTTAGTGCATGTGTAGCTCTTAGAAACTATTTCACATAATATTGTGAAATCTACAACAGACTGAGGCAATTTTTAAGAATGTCATGCAATGTGACTATTTTGAGTCTTTTTATTATTTTTCAATAATGAAAAATGTATTTACCATGTATTTATTGTTAGACCATGCTACATTAATTTTATAAGTATGGTACCATGACTGTTATCTACTTTTGATAAGACATTACAAAAATAAGTTTTTTAATTACCCTGTATTACATAGGTACATGTACTTCATTTTTACATTGCATTTTTCATTTTTCTTATCTTGCGAGTGATACAAAGTCATATGTGCCTCTAGTTTAATTTTTTTTGTCTTGAAATTTCTCCAATACTGTAAATAAATAGACTCAAAATATTATGCACCATAATTTGCATTCTCTATCCAGAGTTGTCGTTCCCGCTATGCTCCACTCTATCTCTGTCAATGCTCATTTTACAAGATTTTTGTCAAATTTAGAAACAGTTAAAAAAAAATGTACTTAAAATTGTTTTAATTATTGTAAATATCAATAAAGATGAAAATAAATCACTCATTTCAAATCAATTCTCTCTTAAAAATGATTTTCCCCCCACTTCTTGGAGAACTATTTTGTGGAGGTAAAAATTAAAAATGATCACAAATCCTTTTTAAGAGAGAACTGATTTGAAATGAGTGATTTATTTTCATCTTTATTGATATTTACAATAATTAAAACAATTTTAAGTACATTTTTTTACTGTTTCTAAATTTTACAAAAATCTTGTAAAATGATCGTTGACAGAGATAAGAGTGGATCGTAGCGGGAATGACAACTCTGGATAGAGAATGCATAATTTGATGTCCTGTGTCATGTCCATTTGTCGTCGTTATTTTTTGACAATAAGAAGAGTAGTGAAGATACCAAAGGGGTAAGTAGAAACCGTAGATTGAAGGACAGACAATACAATGACCAAAAGACAAAAGAACATCTACATAACATTGCAGAGAAAACTAAAGATCAAGCAACACGAACCCCACTATAAACCAGGGGTGAACTCATGTGCTTCGGAAGTGCTAGCAGTTCATGCTCCACATATGACACCCATTGTGTTACTGTTAAACGACATGAAAATCTTGATCTTTAAATCGTGTTGGACACCAGTATACATAAATAAATACAAATAACATAAAATATGTTAAAGTATTTGTTGTGCGAATGATAAAAGTCAAAGTTATTTTTTAGTAGTTAATTCTTTCTTGAAATGTTTGTCCTTTAATTCTTACATGTATTTATGACATGGTAGAAATTATTTATTTATTTGTCACTTTTCATCTACAAAATAAAAATGTCATCTTTATCTGTTTATATTTTCTTTAATGATGAATTACAAGTAATTTCTTGACTTTTCTTCACTATTTTGAGTGATTGTTGTTTAATGCCAACTCTGCAATTTTTCAGCTATATCAAGGGGAGAACAAGTAAATTTTCAACACACTTAGTTGGATTTTTTATAGCTCACTGAAACAAAAGTCTGCGGATAGACATGTCACCCTATCCTGATTCCGGGCCAACCAGTCTTCACTCTTTCTCCTTAATGCTGCATGCTTAGCAGAGAGGCAACAAATACCAATTTTATAGTATTTGGTTTGACCCGATCAGGGCTCAAACCCACGATCTACCGTACTTGAGGCAAACATGCTAACCATTACACCACTGATGCAGTTCATCTAATTAGAAACTGATGGCAGCAATACAGTACAAACCTAATTTGTGGCCAATTGGTTCGGATTTATATATTTAAACAAATCTATTTTAAGAATATGAAAGAAACACAAACAGACCCCTAAAATGTGTATTCTTTTGACTTGAAACAAATATGAGCTGTTGTTATTGTTTGTTTATTTTTATTCGGCCACTGGGAATCTCTATATCAAAATGGGTTAGAGGTTGGGATCCTATCCACCCGTTTAACCTCAAGACAGGACCTAGATTCCCACAATCTAATTAAAATCAGATGTTTGTTTTATCAATTTACGAATTCTTTTTTTTCTTCTTTGGCGATACACTAACAACTTAACAGCATCCTGGTTACGGTCATGTCAGGGTTCATATTTTCAACCAGCCAATCAGCGATGAGCCTACTCAATCTAGGTATCAAAACCAAGTACATACCTAGAGCTGATATCATATTGGTCCATATATTTAACTGTCTTGCATATGATTCGACAGTCTATGATAAATGAATGGTTAAATGATATGACCCCAAACGGGATGTTGTTTGATGTTAAGAGTATCGCCAAATAAACAAAGAAAATGTTAGGTTTATGGTGTTTAATGCCACTTTCAACAATATTTCAGCTATATCGTGGTGGTCAGTTTTATTGGTGGAGGAAACCAGAGTACCCGGAGAAAACCGACCTGCCGCAAGTCACTGACAAACTTTATCACATAATTTTGTATCAAGTACATCTTGCCTGAGCAGGGTTCGAACTCACAACTTTAGTGGTGATAGGCACTGCTTGCATTGGTAGTTATAAATCCAACTACCATATGATCACGACCATGATGGCCCCCTAAACAAACAAAGAAAAAAAGATATAACAAATATCTAATTTCAGTTATATTGAGATTCTCATTGGCATCCATAGTTGTCATTCCTGTGTTTTAAAGTTTCACAGATTTTGTAGATGAAATTGTTGTTTCTGTTGTTGGTTGTATTGTAAACTTTTACGGTTTTACTTTTTAGTTCAGAAACAAATAAGACATTTTGTTCTATTTAATGTCTATATAAATAAGCAGGACTGTACAATAGCTGTTCTGTGACAAAAATACAATCTAATAAAGGATTATGCCATTAAAACACTAATGAGTAACATACAAAACAATTGTTTATGTGATATTTACTTTCTATAAATATATACACACTTCACCATATACAAGACATTAATACAATCAACAATATTCAGTATTCATTGTGGTGATATTCTTAAATCAGAAATAAAATGTACATCCCTCTGGTGCATTTTGAAGATTTTTTGTTGTTCACTTTTAGAAATAATCTGCAAACCATTGTGATATTTATAAATCAGAAATAAAATTTACATACCTCTGATGTATTTTGAAGACCTGTATTTTTTGTTGTTCACTTTTAGAAATAATCAACAAACTATTGTGATTTTGAACTAACTGGGGGGAAAATAACAGTTGTGTAAATTTTCTGCTCTCATTGCTTAGTTTTGTAGAAACATTTTCTAAAATACATATTACAACTGATTTATTTTGTCAATATCAACAATATATGGAATGACCACATAATGGTCAGGAGTCTAAAACAAAATCATTTAAATATTAAACATTAATATGAAGCCGATGTGGTTCACTTAACAGTATATTCATTAATAGTATAAATATGTTACGAGTGATCAGCATGAAACAGCCAGGTCTATATAATCAAGGAAAAGTTAGTATGAGCAAAAAAAAACTCATTAAGAATATCACAAAATTAAAAAATTTGTTAGAACTCTACTGAAACATCATCAAACAAGATATTCTAATAAATTTTTTTTTTACCAAATTTATAATAAAAATAAAAATCTATATATATTTATTTATGTTAGAAATATCAATGACCTGTATTTTAATGTCGTGCCTCATGCTAAATTTTCAAAAGGTAGTCGCATTGTTAAGTATGAAGATAACAACCTCTCTACAATCATAATGACGAGTTCAGAGGTACATTTAAAAAGTTTTTAAAACTTATCAAAATCATTTCAAAACACATTGTACGTTCACATGTAGTAAATTGTTTGGTGTGTTTTGAAATCGTTTCGCCTGAAACGTTTTATCAAAAACACATTACATTTTCGAAACGTTTCAACTTCTGAAACATATTCGACATGCATTAGAGTGTCATGTGAACACAATACATTTTTTTTTTTTCAAAATATTTTAGTTTTGGAGTCTGAAAACTTTTTGGTTTCTGAAATGCTTCAAACTAAGATGTTTGAGATGAAATCTATCGAAAACAGTTTCCATGGGAACCCAGCATAACAACGTGATTACTGTCTGATCTAATAAAAGTCTATAATTGTCAGCTTTCAAACTTTATCAAACAAGCAGTACTATGATTTGTCCAGAGAAAACAGCATTTTCATCAGATTTTTATATTTATTCTATGTAACATGCTTCTACCAGTACATATTCACTAATAACAAGGAGAAGTACCTTAGATAAACCTTAAAACCCTCTCCTCTTGCCAGGGATGATTCTGGCAATAAAATAAAATACCTGAAAATCAATAAAAAATAGATTAAACCATCTACACCCACTTTCAAAATCTCCATTTGTGACTTGTAACCATGTACTGCAATATTCTAATTTATATTTCAGAGGAAAATCGCTGAAATCAGTTAAATAACTGAAAATAATCATCCCTGTTTTTCTAAGAATAAATGAACATGAATATTCAAGTTAGTGTTTATCTCAGATCTGAAAACAATTAAAAAGCCAATAAATAAAATATTAATAAAGCAGCTTTTGCAATTGTCAATTGTACAAACCTACAAGCAATTAAATTTATCAAATATGATCTTTACTTAAAAAAAATAGCTAGTCATAAAAAAATTATGATGTACAAGTTTGTAATATACAAAAAAATACTAAATTAATTATAAATTACTGACATTCTCAAAAAAATGTACTACACCTAATGCCAAAATTGTTATAAATCTCATTTTAATATAGATCTCAAGTTCCAAATGTATATAAGTGAAATACTTTGATATTTTTCAAATGTATGTGCAATTGTGCATTGTGCTTCCTTTTATTTTGTAAATAAAAAGCCGAACCTTTCCATATAATTGGTGCTCCTAAATATATTTATTTTATTTCTCAAAATTTCCAACATATAAACAAAAAATATAATTGATGATATGATTGGAAATTAAAGCTTTTTAACAAAAAATGAAATTTTACTAAACAAAATGAAAAAATCAATTCTAAGAACTACAACATTTATCACAAAGAAGAGAATTATTTTTAAATAGATATGTACATACATTGAAATAGATTATACATCAATTCGAATCAAAATTTTATGACTTAAAATTAAATTTCCGGGTTACAGTTCCAGATTACAAAATCTTTAAATACAGACATGTTTTCCAAATGCAAGAGACATGTCCTACATAAAAAGAAAGTAGGTTTTCCTCCACGATGTCACCTCTCACAGAAAAAAATGTTTTTCTCTACAGTTTTCCACTAAAGGACCAACAGAAGTACAGAAATTGTGTGAGAGATATTAAATTACTTGTAAGCATCATTTAACAAATATTAATTTTAACCAAAGGAAAAAAAAAAGAAATAATGAAAATGTATAAAATATCAGATCTGTTAAAAAGGATGACAAAGTTTTCTGTTACAGAAAGATTTTTTTTTTAAATCATTTTAAATCAGTATACAAGTTGATGGTTTTGAAGAATTTCTTGACAGATATTGTAAGTAATTTAGACTTTTTTGACAATATGACTGGACATACATTTTAACATACACTATATATATATAAAAAATGTATGAATGATTAACATGTACACAAGTGTAAAATCCTATGAAAGTTTTACCACAAATAACTCAACCATACAAAAATGAAGAAAAAAAACATGGAAACAAGAAATCAAGTATAAACATGTGTGCAGTAAATTAAATGAAAAAAAAAACAAAAAATGAATATGGTGACTGAACATCCCACCATTCTTTAGCCAGTTATATCCATTGAATTATTCTCATATTTTTCCACACTGCCGTCAAATAATTATAATGGCCAAGAAAAGTGCTCTGCATGTTATTTAGCGTGGAAATCACACAAATTATTGAAAATTATATTGACTGTTTAATTTGAATTAAATGTAATATTTCTTTTATTTCACAAACAAGACATTGACATCAATCATTGTAGCTTGAAATGAAATATTCTAACATACACATACACATGTGAGTTTGTATCAATGTTATTCAGAGTGTTTTCTTGTCAGTAATACAGCAAAATTACCCCTTCTAATAGCATTATAAATACAAGATGATTAAAGATAATAATACCCTTTTTTATTTATAATCCAACCTTATTGAGTCTTAAAACATATTTTATTCACAATATATGAATGGGATTAAGCAATAGGCTGTACCTATACAAGCTCTCTCCTTGTGTCCAGATTGATTTTACTTTGAAATAGCAAACTTTTGGAGTTATATGGTATACATTAAGCTAAAAGGTACTGTGTCAAGATGAAATGTTTACTGTATTTGGAGCTAAATTCTGAGGAAATGGCTTATTTATGTTCAAGTTAACATGATAAGACTATATTACATATCTTGTTGGCAAATAAATTACATTTTCTTGCAGATATTTTCTCTGTTTTTTCATTATCTATCTATCTATGGTGTTGACTTGAAAAAGGTCGTTGACCCATCACTCAAGTATCTGTGACGTCCTCCAACATGACAAAATTATTATCATATACAGTAATTTGAGTAAAGTCCCAAAAGTGTGTGTATTTACAAGTGATTAAAATCAGGATAAAATCATCATCTTTTGTTCATGTTGTTTAGCCACCGTAGTAGAGCTTAGTGAGTCTGCTCTTAAATTCCTGATAGTTGGTTCCAATCCCTGATGGTACGTGGGAAGAAACTGTATATGTAAACATCTTTTTTCGGTCTGATTTGTATGTATCTCTTCGGATGATGGAATCTCGAAGTTCTCGTTGGTTTAATGATGTACATTGTAGGATGGCATTGGTATCGCTACTTTTTCATTATTGTAAGTCATAATTTAATACTACACCTATAAGGGTATGAAAATAATGCTTTGTTTTTGTTGACATTGTAATAAATAGATTTGATTGGTCAAACAGATTTTACATTTCCGTGCCTGTCCAAAACCAGTACCTGCTGGATTTCCAACATCATATGTCATGGTGTTTTTTGTGTTCAGTGAGTTCAGTTAAGATGAGAAGCGATTGTCCGTTTGTTGATATTGGTGGAACTGTTGGCCATCACTGTTTAAACTTTCATTTCATTATGGCTTGTAAAGAATATTAAAAAAACATTTTTTTGGGGTCAAAATGATTTTTTTACAAATTTTTCATACAGAAACACAATATTTTTTTGCTTGGTCTTAAAAGAAAAATATGAGAGTTATCTTCCCTGAGGAACCTACATATTCATATACATATACAGCAATAATAATTTAACACTGTTACTTATACATTACACATACTGAGTCTATAAAACTACCCATTATGATATATTAGTATTACAATTACTATACAAGTATATATAGGTCAGTTACTTATCAACTTACAGCTATTTACTGAAAAAGTAGGCTAAGGTGAAAAAAAAGCTACATGTATGTTTAAAATGTTTGTGGTAATTGATATTACATTGAATAATCTGGCTTTCTATACTGGTAAAAATTACCCCAAAATTACTAATTGTTGACTTAGATGGTTCTCCATGTGCCAAAATAATATCTAAATTAATAAGTGTAAAAATTGAGTCAGATTCATATAAGGAGAATGTTTTAGAATTCTGTAGTTGAACGTCACTTTATAGCAGATATGAAAAAAAATTGTATTATTAAAGATAAAAAAAAATTCAGAAATTGTCACAAGTTTTAACGTTTTTTTTTTTTTATTTACAAATCGTGAAATATATATTGGAACTGTACTGTAGTGAATTAAACCTAAACTCTTTAATTATTATTCTTTCTGATTATAGAATCAAACATATAAAAGCTGGTACATTTTAAACCCATTATTTCATTTTGACTACTGGTAGTTTGTTTTGATAACTGGCAAAATAATGAACCATCATGTCAACAACAATTCGCTAATAATAAGACCAAAACTGAAATGTCTGTGTCAACGTGGACTTTTCATAATTCTACTACAAAAAAACCAATATATTATTCAGTTTGCATAATTAGATATACCACACTCATTACTTAACACCCTCCTACCATTTATAAACAAATCTTAAAAAAACATCCTGAAGATCTAATACTGTGTACGTGTTTCGTACGTGGTATGAGTAGTTGTGGTAACTCCTTCAGTACTACTTCCTGCTGGACGGGACTGCCCTTCCCGGAATTTACGGAACTGGAAGAAGGTATCGACACCCAAAACACCTAATGTAACCAAGCTGAAGATCTGAAAAGAAGAAAAAAAAAGTATATATTTTATTTTTGAAACAGTTTCTAAGAAAAAAGTAGATATCAAATTTAGTGCACACGACTCGTTTCGGGAATAACCTTCATCAGGTATGCTCAAAGCAAAAATATTTGAAAACAAAATAATTTAAAAGTCTTTGGGAGCATTTGTCATTTTTGCAGAATACACTTACTGGTATTCTGTAATTTACAACAGAAAAATTCAATTTATATATATACCTCATCTCAATTTCTCATTTTATGATGTGAACAAGTATTTATTTTTCCAGTTTTAAATGAGAAATGGGGTCAACAGTTATCAGTATTATTTATATTACAACTTTCAACAACCTTTCTGCAGGGGCCCAGGTGGCTCAATGAGTTAGGTAGTTGGATTACCTAACAACTCATACAAGCCTATCACCAATACGGCATGGGTTTGCCCCCCCCCCCCCCCCCCCCCCCCCCCCAGTTTTGTAAATTACAAAAAAGGGTGCACTCGACTCGCAGCCGCAAGTGATAAAGTTTACCAGTTGCTTGCTCAGGGTCGGTGGTTCTCTCCAGGTACTCCGGCTTCCTCCACCACTAAAACTGGTCGCCATGATATAGCTGAAATATTGCTGAAAGTGGTGTTAAACACAATAAATCAAATCAATCAAATCAACCTTTCTGTAAAGTGGGTCACAGAAATTGGGAAAACAGTTATCTGTACTATCTATATTATAACAGCATTTCACAAATGTGGGTCACATAAATAAGGTAAACGAGATACCAGTTTTATTTACTTTATAACAGTGTTTCACAAAACTGGGTTACAGAAATTGAGTGAACTGGTATTAGCATTATTATTAATATAAACAGTGTTTTGCAAGACTGGGTCACTTCTATTTCATTCACAATTTCACAATATCTAATTTAGCTTAAAAAAAAAAGAGATATCAGAACCACATCATATCCACTTAAAGTTCTACACTGACAAACTTAAAATAATAAAAGGTCGTAATTAAATATGAGTTAATAAAACATGCAATTGTACTTGCCAGGTATATTAAATTTTGTATAACACAACCCTGTATAAAAATGTGCTTGAGGGATAAATTAGGTATCAACCTGATTATAATGATCTTGATATTAGCATGCATGTGTAAATAGCACTCTCATTTACACCTTAAATAAGACATATCATTGTGGTCGTGATAGTATGGTAGTTGGATTTACAATTACTTATGCAATCAGTGCCTATCACTACTGAAGTTCTGAGTTTGAGCATGTTAATTATGAGGAAGACAAAAATAAAGTACCCATGAACAAGTCTTACAACATCCAAAATACGAATATTTGCAATGGTATTTTCCATATTTCATTTTTTTAGAGCACTATTAATAAATGAGGGCGAACGGGAATAGGGGCAAAACGACCCGGGGCGAAACGACTCAGGGGGCGAACGGGATTCGGGGCGAAACGACCTGGTACCCTTGAAAGCACTGGTCGTGTTTGCTCATCTTGCAAATCCCTAGCAGGCCATTCAGCTATATCCTGGGGTTCAACATAAAGTTTTAATCTATTGAAATGCACTATCTTTGATTTTGATCGTCCCCTCTGTATTTTGTAATCAATATCAGATATTTTCTGTAACACTGTATACGGGTCCTTTTCCCAAGGACAATGCAGTTTAGGTGACTGTCCGATTTTCACTGAAGGATTATATAGCATTACTCTATCGCCTACGTTGATCTCCTTTCACCGACACCTTTTTATCGTAGTAATCTTTCTGTCGTCTTTGAGCCTGACCTGTATTTTCACGAACCTTTTCAAATGCTATATGTAGCCTCTCTCTCAATTCGGAAACGTATTCTGTATGGTCACACTCTTCTTGGGGACACTTACTGAAAACAATATCCAATGGTATCCTTAACTCGTGGCCAAACATCAACATAGCTGGGGTAAATCCAGTCGTCGAATTCACACTACTATGATATGCCATCATAAGATGAGGAATTTCAGAGTCCCAGTTTTTCTGGTCGTCCAGCACATGCTTACTGAGCATTTTAAGTAACGTGTCATTGCACTTTTCCACTTGTCCGTCACATTGTGGGTGGTATGCTGTTGTCCTCTGCTTCTTACTGCCAAATAAATCGTTCACCTCTCTAAACAAATGAGATTCGAAATCTCTTCCCTGGTCACTGAGGACCGTGTATCGTGCCCCAAACCTACACACGAACTCTTCCACAAACTTTTTGCTTTGTGATTACGGAGAGGATAAGCCTCTGTCCACTTTGAGCAGTAGTCTGAGATAACCACAATAAATTTGTTTCCTCTATTAGTAGCCGATAAGGGATCTAGTATGTCTAGCGCTACCTTTTCGAATGGTGCCCCCGTTTTAATCGACACTAACATTCCATGCACATTATTTCTACATCGGTGGTCCAACCTGGCCAGTAAAATCGGTCTTTAACCTTCAATGAAGTCTTTTGCTCTCCTAAATGTCCACCTCCAATACCAGCATGCAATTCTTTCACAATTTGTTTCTGCAATCGTGAGGGGACTATAATCTGATTATAAGTTTTCCCTCCGTCACATACAAACCTCCTACACAGAATATTATCAATGATTGTTATAGTTTCCCATTGACCGAGAAGTATCTTGACTGTTGTTGAAAAGCCGTCCTTGCTGTATGGTAGAGGATCATTTTGAGCTTTCAAATCATACACAAGTTTCAGATCTTTATCTTCCATCTGTAACTTATTCCAATTAAAATTTCCGGACGAATTGATATAACTACAAAACGCATTGCCGTCTCCAGGGTCTTCCATACTACCCAAATGTGAATCTTCGTCAAAAGGTCTCCTAGACAAACTATCAGCGTTGTTATGACTAGCACCCTTACGGTGAACAATTTCCATGTCATATTCTGCTAAAAAAAAAAGCCTGCCATCTTGCTACTTGGTCTTCTGGATCCTGAAAACTCCACAGCCACGCTAAAGACTTATGATCAGTTCAAACCTTAAATTTTTTTCCCAGTAAGTAGTGCTTAAAATGTTTAACAAAGAACACTAGAGATAACAGTTCCTTCTTTGTTACACTATAATTACGTTCACTCTTTGTGATAGATGCAAGAGGGATCTAGATGTTGAAATTGAATTAAAAAGGGGGACACTAGTGATCACATATACCCCTGCTGCCTATGAGATATATAAACAAGCTATCTATAAATACTATGATGAGCACCAACATAAAACTAGGTAAAACAGATAAAAACTCTATAGAAAAGGCCATCAGTGAGGAGTCTTTATCTGTCAAATTGAAAAACAATCCAAATAAAGACAACAGGCAGCAATATAGAATAAATATGTTCAATACTACTAGTAGAATGGACATAAATGGTAGATACTATCAACAATTTATTTATGATGACCTTCCAGATATCATTAACATGTGCGATATGAGGGAGGTAAAGCAGCTAAATGAAAAGATTATGAAGATATGTAAATTGGGAATAGATAATTTAGAAGAACAGGAAATAAATACAAACTCTATCGAATCAAATGAGAATAAAAGTCATGAGACAACTGATAGCATACAGTTACAGAAGCAAAGTTCTCAGAGTAGCAATAAATGTGTCAACAAAAATGACAAAAGTGAAACTCTCTTACATAACAATAGAGCCAATTACTGTGATAGAAATGAAATAAATAGAGAGGAAAAATCAACTGAAAACGAAGATAAAAATCCCAAAGCTTTAATAAGATGTCCTATATGTCTCAAACAAATAGCAGACAAAGACTGTATCGAGTGCACAAGGTGCTTTATGTGGATACATAAAATGTGTACAGATCTTACACAAGAACAATTCATTAAATAAAGTGATGACAGGAATATGGAATACACTTGTACATTATGTAGAACAATGGATGATGACTTGGAGCAAGACAGAGAGGGTATTTATACTTATACACCCGATAACTCCTCACAAAATAACTTTATAGACCATGTAGACAATACCTATACAACAGATAAACGAAAAGATCAATTCACACTTCACATGGAAAACCAAATTATAAATGATAACGAGGAAACAACACTCAAATTCATAGTGCAGAATGAAGCAATAAGAACAGATGATAATAAACATATTTCAGAAGAAAGTGAAGCTAATGGCTGTACAAATACAACAAAGCTTAAGAAAACCAGAAAGAAACAAACACTCGATATTGACCAACAATTAGTTGCTTGTAAAGCAAGAATTATCATGCTGGAAGAGCAAAATCGAGAATATGAAAATACAATAAATTTGCTACATAAAAGGCTAAGACAGGAAGCAATTAGTGATAAAGTTGAAAATACACAAAATACAAAGACATGTGATATCTCATGTATGAACGACATCAAAATGAGGATGCAAAAACTAGAAGAATCAGTAGAATCTAAGCTTACCATCATGAACATTGAATTCAGACATAAACTTGAATTACATGAAACCAAAACGAAACATGATTTAGAAACAATGAGACTAAAAACAGAAATAGAAAGATTAAGACAACAGGAGAATCGAAATCACAGCTGCGAAATTCGAACACATGCACAGAAAAACTCAAAATGTAGTGCATCATACAATCGACAGTTATCAGTGACAACATTAACACCACAAGTCCTACGACATGACACAAGCGTACCAGTACCAACACTACCGCCGCAAGTTCAACAACATGATACAAACTGTGCTCAACCACAAGTGCCGGTACCAACATTACCGCCTCAAGTCCAACGATATGAAAAAAACATTCAGCCGCCGCAGTACCATCCTATGTCTAGGCCAATGCCAATAAATGTATATAATCAACTGCCAAATATGCCAATATTCAGGGTCAGCAAAGTGCTACCATCACAACAACCAGTAACACATATACAAACTGCCTTGCCACAGAGACCACAATTCATACAGCAACAGGTTATACTTCCTCAAAATATTCAATTTAATCCAATCAAACATAAACCACACACGATGGTACATGGAAATCTTGACCAAGGGAGACACCAACCTACTCGACAAAGATCATACTTGATTTCGCAGAGGCAAAACCCACCAGAGAAACATCAAAAGGAAAATGGTAATGTAATAAACTCTCAAGAAAATCATCTGCAAAGATCCAAAGAAATGTGCAACAAAAGCAACAAAAGCAATGATTCTAGTCAACTAAAAGCAAAAGATAACAGCTGTGAACAAAAGTTATACATATCAAGTGATAAAGGAATAGAAACAATAGAAGTAAAAACAAATGCAGATATTCATGATACAAATATCTCAGAATGTGACAAGGAATATAGTAATGGAAGTGTTAACAAGAGTCAGCATTTTTTAGGACATGGCCGTGCGACAAACCTGACTCACCGGAGAAGAAAATCGTTGTAGGAACACTTAATATACAAAACGCAAAGTCAAACCTCCTTTACCTCAAACAATGTTTAAAAAGATGTGATGTGCTCTGTATACAAGAACATTGGTATTTTTCATACGAGAAAAACGATCTGATCAATATAAGTAGTACACATGAAACACAAGCGAAGTCCGTAGATGATTATACAGAAAAGGAAAATTTTATTCATGGAAGGGGTTATGGAGGAGTTGCGATATTTTGGAGGAAAGATATAGACCATGCGATTAAATCTCACGATGATGGTAATGAACGAATAAATGTTATTACAGTCAACATGAAAGAGCATCCATTATGCATTATAAACGTCTACATGCCATCAGACAATTCAAATCGTGATGAACAATATAAAGATATACTATCTCAATTAGAAGAAATAATAGACAAATTTCAGTGTCAATATCAAATTTTGCTGTGTGGCGACTTCAATGCGACCCTTCATAGAGACAATAGACCGAGAGACAAATGCTTACAACAGTTCATGGAGAGCAATGGCATGAAACTTGTAAATGGATATCCAACAAAATCCACATTTTACCATCATAATCAAAAGTCAACATCACAGATCGACTATATAATGCATAAATCTAAAGAAAAAGCAATGGAATACAGAGTGAAAATTCGAGATCTAGAGCCGTTGAATGTGTCGGATCACACACTTGTCATAGCGGACATGTCAGGAACGGTAACCAAGAAAAAGAGAAACGAAAACGTAATAATCAAAAGACCTGATTGGAGAAAATGTGACAAACAAATCTATCAGCAAAATATAGTTGAAAATTTAACTGAACTCGATTGTAGCAAAATAGACAGTGCGTCTGAGGCTGTGAATAAACTAGAACAACTCTTCCATAACGCTGGAAATGCTTCTATACCAAATTACAGAAAAACAGTTACCATAAAATCAAAGGGAAATGGTATATGGAATAGAGAGATTAGCAGCGCATCGTCAAAATCAAAGGAGGCTTTTCATCTCTGGAAACAGGACAAGGACAATACAGAATTAAAAGCAAAGATGGTCATTACGAAGAGGCAGTTACGTAGTGCTCAAAGACGTGCCGAAGCATCACTCAGAATAGAAAAAACTGAAAAGATAATGAACGCTATGCAAAGTGATAACAAACTATTCCATCAATTGGTTCAGAACCAAAGAAAGCAAAAACCTAACGTTGACTTCATGATATTCAATGAACAAGAAGTAGATGATACTGATAAAATCCTAGAAGGTTGGAAAGACTATTTTTCAGAATTGTACAGTACGAACAATAGTGCAACGTTTGAATTGGAAAAACTGGAGTTAGTAAAATTACAAAACGAGATACTTGAAAATTCAGAAAAAGATGGTACTCCTATAGAAATGGCAACACTAGATGAAATACAATCCGTAATAAAGAAACTCAAAACAGGAAAATCACCTGACTCAAGTGGCATATCTGCAGAACACTTTCTATATAGCCCGGATGAGGTTATGCAGTTCTTAGTGACTATAGTGAATAAGATTTTTGAAGAGTTAGATATCCCAGAATCGACAAAATATGGTACTGTAACACCAGTCTTGAAACCGAATAAAGACAAAATTTACCCTGAGAATTATCGAGGGATTACTGTTACCAATACATTCTCCACAGTTATAGAGGGTATATTGAAGGAGCGAATTGAACCAAAATTACTTTTGTCTCAAAATAAACTTCAGAGAGGATTTACTCAAAAAGCATCATCCTTGAATACAGCATTTATTGTAACGCAAACAACAAACCACTACAGAGAAATGTCAAATGAACTATTCATTATCACATTAGACGCCCAAAAGGCATTTGATAAAGTGAACCATGAACTCTTATTCAATAAGCTATATCATGATGGCATACAAGGTGATCTGTGGATATTACTAAGGAATATGTACAAAAACCTTAATGTAAAGGTAAAGTGGAACAATGGCATATCAGAGAATGTTGAAGTGAAGCAGGGAATAAGGCAGGGAGCAAAACTCTCAACAGTCCTGTATAAAAGATATAATAACAACATACTAAATGCACTAGATCGCTCGAACATGGGTGCTGAAATTGGAAACATCAGAGTAGTTGCCCCAACATGCGCTGATGACATCGCACTACTAGTCAGTACACAAAGTGAAGCTCAAGCCCTACTTGACATAGTCAGTGACATCACAAGTAAAGACTTGGTTAAAATCAATCCAAGTAAGTCTGAACTTGTACCACTTACAAAAAGACACAGCGATTTTAGTTTGCGTATGGACACAGAAGAGATCAAACAAACAACAGAAACTAAACACCTGGGAATAAAAAGAAACAATAAGAACAATATTGATATCGAAGATAGAATAAAACTGGCAAGGAGAACAATTTACGCACTTCTAGGACCCGGCCTTCACGCAAGAAGAGGAATGTCACCCGTCGTAGCCTATAAACTGTGGAAAACGTATGTCATACCACGAGCTTTATATGGCATTGAAGTCATGAACCATACTGCTTCTGACATTATCCAATTGGAGAAACTTCAGCGAAAAATATGTAGACAAATCCAGGGACTACCCGATAGAGTGGCAAATGTCGCAACATACAGTTTGCTTGGAGTGGAACCAATTGAGGCTGTAATTGACAAACTCATCCTGATATTCTTTGGAAGTATCCTACAAAACAAAGACACTATAGAATATAGAATTATAGAGAGACAGATCAGTATGGACAAACCAAATGGCAAAAGTTTTGCATCATTAGTTTATGACAAGCTCAGAAAGTACAAACTTCCAGATTTAATGGACCTGATGAAAAATCCAATAGAAAAACATACCGGTAAATGGAAAAAGCTAGTCAAACAACATATAGAGATCTACTGGGAAGAAGCTTGGATAGAAGAAAAACAAACAAAGTCAACTTTGAAATTCCTAAACTTACAACACCCACTTTTTGGAAACTCGCACCAAGTCTGGAAAACAGTGCCAAAAAACAGCATGGAAGTAAAGAAAGCAGAAGTAAAAGTGAGATTACTGACAGGAAATATATGCTTAAAGAGACAAAAGCGAAATTTAGTAGGAATACGGATACTCCACTCTGTGAACTATGTTATGAAGAAACAGAAGACGTTAAGCACTTCTTACTAATTTGTCCTACTCTCAATGACATAAGAGAAGAACACCTATATACGCTCAAATGCTACCTAAACAACATCCAGGAAGGAGCTTATGAAGCTATATGTGAAAACAAACAACTAATACAACTCATCCTTGACTCTTCTATGGACATACTAAAAGGCATTGTCACTCTGACAAAAAGAAACCATATAGACATTGAACAAATAACAAGGACACTTTGCTACTGTCTGCATGTGAAAAGAACCAGGCTCAGTGCAAAATAAGTGCTATGACATTTATCAGTAAAAGAAAAAAGAACAAAATATTTTACCATTTTCATCCTGTAAAAACTTTTTACCTGTACAAAATGGTGGTGGAAAACCGTGTGCCATATGTACATACTGAATTTGGTGAAGGTGTGACTGTACAGTTAAACAAAACAAAATTTTAAATACATAAATTTGATCCCGTTGGGAGTGCTCCTGAGATAGGAGGAAAATACCAGTAACAGTAACAGTTCGGCTAGCAAATCCAATTACTCTCTCTTTGCCACTTTGAAGTTGGGATAAGACAGCCCCTATACTCCTACCACTAGCACCTGTATCGAGTGTAAATATGCCATTTTCCATTGGATATGACAAAATCGGGGCACTTGATAATGCGTGTTTTAGTGTTTGAAAGGCCTGATTGCACTCTACGGACCAAATGAAATCTTCAGACTTTTGAAGAAGTCTATTCAACGGATCACAGATACCCGCAAACCCCTTAATAAATTTTCGATAATAACTGCACAAGCCAATGAAAGATTTTAACTCATGGACATTGGTCGGTTGCGGCCATTCTCTGATCACTGCCACTTTATCATATCCGTCTCAATACCACGATCAGACACAATATGTCCAAGACATTTAATACTTCGTTTACCAAAATGGCACTTGCTGGCTTTCAATTTTAGTTCACTTTCTCTGAAACGATCGAACACTAATCTCAGCCTATTTAGGTGTTCTTCCAATGTAGAACTGAATATAACAACATCATCAATGTAAATCAAACAAATTTCAAATTGAAGACCCTTTAGTACATTTTCCATAAGTCTCTGAAATAAACTCGGTGCTCCACATAACCCAAATGGCATCACATTAAATTCATACAGACCATACGGTGTCGAACATGCTGTTTTCTCTTTGTCTTCTTCCTTTAATTCGACTTGGCAATACCCAGAAAACATATCAACGGATGAAAAATATTTTGCCCCACTCAGCGTGTCAAATGTATCGTCTATTCTGGGTATTGGATATGCATCTTTTTTCGTTATTTCGTTGACTTTTCGAAAGTCCACACAAAACCTTGTCGAGTTGTCTTTTTCTTTACCAGCACTATTGGGCTTGACCATGGGCTATTGGATGGTCGAATTATGATTCTATCCAACATATCATCTACCAACTCTTTCACCTCCCTCTTTTGATGTAGGGGAATCCGGCGTGGTTGTTATTTGATGGGACCTTCAATACCAGTATTAATTGAGTGTTTAACAACGCCGGTTCTTCCTACCTCTGATGGTTTCCTAGCAAAAATATCGTGATACTCATTAGGGAATGACCATTTAACTTGAAAGGGGGGGGGGGGGGGGGGGTTATGGTTTTTTTTCTAAAAAAATATTCTGATTCCCAATGTTGCTGAAAAAAATATTCTGATTTTGGTGGAGGAAAAAAGAAAATAATCTGATGCAGAGTTTTTGTCATATAACCTACTGTTAAATACTGGAAAAAAAATTCGCGCTTGGCGCAACAAAAAAAATATATTCTAACTCTTGTAATGTCCAAAAAAAATATTCTGAACGAAACATAAAACCATAACCCCCCCCCCCCCTTTCAAGTTAAATGGTCGGTCCCTTAAGGAGGTCTTCCATTTCTTTTCGTTGCTTTGGTTCCAAATCTTTGTCAATTTGTAAGTCCTCGACACCAGGAGCTACAGACTGTTGCTCCAGGGTATTATGTGAAGGTACCTTACTATTCATCTGTGCGAGATTAGAACCAGGAGATACTACTTGTTGCTCCAGGGTAACTTCTCGCTGTCCATTAACACCTCCTCCAGGAGCTGCAAACTGCTGCTCCAGGGAGGGTGGGTATAATTCATCTACTGGTGTAAGTTGCCCAACGGTAGTATTTTTGTACATTGTTACAGTATCTGAAGATATATTCATTTATTATACTCATAATACACATTTGTTTGATCCATCAGTCAGCACCCTTGCTGCACATACTTTATCTGAATTTGAGAATCTTTTCTTTGGTTCAAAAATATAAGTTCTTGCAACGGAGATCCCTTGATTTAGTTTCTTGACCTTCCCCTCTACTAGAATTTCATGTCCAGGTGGTATACAAGTTGTTTGCTTAAGCAAAATTCTACAAACTGCAGTACTTCCGGTTTCCAAGTTGAGATTACAAGTTTTTCCTCCAATTTTCAAACTCATATTGCTAAATGATATATCAACATTGTATCTTTTCATAAAGTCAGTGCCCAATAGGCAGCTGTGTGCCAAATCTTTCGCAATCAATATTTTATGAACAAATAGATTTCCATCGATATTGATTTTTACCTCAGCACTTCCAAATATTTCGATACTTTCGTTATTTGCTGATATAATCCTTGAAATAAAAGGCGAAATTGTCATCTCACTAACACTCCTTTGGTTGATAGTTTTATACAAGTCATAGTTGATTATACTGAATACTGATCCAGTGTCCAAAAGCATTTCAGTTTTCACATTATTTATTCTACCAAAACATGTCATTGACATTCCAGCAGAGTCATAAACATCTTCAAAACTAGATGGATCATTCGAACTAGCCAGTGTGTGACCCGTCACTCTAGCCGATTGCCGTTTCCCGATTGATTACTTCGATTCGGACACTGGTTTCTCAAATGACCTGTTCCGCCACATATCCAACAGGTCTTATTACGTGGACAGTCTCGCTTGAAATGATCTTCACTGCCACAATTAAAACATTTGTTGTTGGTTCCTCTGCCACGACCTCTTCCTCTTCCAAAAGTCATCTGTTGTTCTTGTCTGTCTTCTTTCAGCAGTGTCAACATTTCCTTCATCATTACTTCCAAGGAAGATGACTCTTGAGCTGAAGCAACACACGTCATTCACCGGCTTTACACTTCCGCTCTACCAACCACCTAACCCCCATCACCCGGCCCGATCTCGTTTATTGTCCCATTACACTTTCAAGAAGTTGGGTTGAAAAACTGTGGGAGGAGTTGGTAATGTATATTAGGTACACATTTTCCAAGCCTACCTATCACTATAATAAAACCTAGATTTGTACCCTTACAACCCTGTCAAAACAAATGTTTATAATAGATCTGTTTGATATATCACTAGAGTCAAACCTTGCATTGAGGTCAAAGTGACCTATTATTCTAGTTCGTATTAGCCCAATATTCAGGTTTTCAGGGCAAATTAAGGCATACAATAACTGTTAATAGAATTGTCATGTATATCTGTATAACGTGGTGTTTCTACGATTTTTCGAATGGATTTTGGATTTTGGTATATTTTGTTTTTCGTTTTATTCTGACTTTTTTTTTACTATACTTTTTTTTACAGGTTTAATTGATAGATATTTATCATCATTTTTAGCATTTTTCAGCCATACTGCAGCTACCTAATGGGAGAGGAAAATTCGGACAGTTATATTGATCTGACTAGTGAACCTCCCCCTACCAACCCCTTCATGGAGATTTGTCTGGAAAACAATAACACTTGAGGTGGGTATCAGGATACTAAACCTTTACTGGAAAAACATAATATAGGTACTGCACTTCTGCTTTGAAAATTAAGGTTTAGGTTTATGGTGTTTAACGATACTTTCAACAATATTTCAGTTATATCATGGCAGTCAATTTTATTTTGAAAATTAACAATGTATGTTTTTGTCTGTAAGTACAGTGGAACCTGTCTAAATGAAACTTCATTGGAATCAATGTTTGTGTTTGGGTACAGACAGGCCTTCTGTGTATGCAGGTTAATTTAACAAAGATTTACAACATTGGGACTTTATTTAAAGTTCGGTTTATACAGGATTCTGGTTTATTTAGTTGTCGGTTTAGACAGATGTCACTGTGTTTAGTCTCTATAATTGTGGAAACTTTTTTATCTAGTCAATATGCCAACAGCTTTTCTAAGTCTGCAGAATATACAAGCTAGAGTTGGTGAAAGATATATTATTAGTAGAAAGATAGATAGTCATGCAAAACTGCAGATAATATTCTTAACATCATGGTAAAATCATTAATTAAAAAATCATTTATTCTCCTGCCAAAATTCAAACAGTCTTCACGCTTACCCACTAGGCTGCCCGATGCCCGGGACATTAGTAAAACTGGGTTCAAACAAGTGAAAATTATGAAAGAATTTGTTTGAATAAATAGAACTTTTTCTAAATTTGGCTTTCGGGCAAGTAGGCGAAAAAAATTACAAAGACGGTTCAAATCCACCATTTGTATACAGAAGTGTTGCTATGAATAACCACTTCCTATTTTGGCTTACAATGATTCTGATTGGTTCAAATTGTTTCATGTTCACTTTCCGTTCTTGTCCTATTCTTCTCATTCAGTTTCAAATCTTTGCTGAAGTGACACGCATTGTGACACTAAATAAATAGTGTTAAATTTCTCCAGTCATACTATACTTACACAAGCAGCGACCAGACCACTGTTACCAATTGTGTATTTTCCTGCCTGGACGGCACAAATAATGGCAGTAATTAAATACAATACATCATATACAATGAAGTAAATAAGAATCTGTAATTAAAAGTAAATATAAGCGATATATAGAAACTAGTTATTGGTCCAAGATGCAATTATTTTTACAATCATTTTCAAATATCATCAGATTCTATAAAAAAAAATCCTTGTAATATAAATAAATTGATTTATTTAAATCATCTAAATCATTGACTAGTATAGAAAAAATACTTTTTTTTTTTTACAGTGAACCCTTTTTTACTCTAACCATTTTTTACAGTGAACCCTTTTTTACTCTGACCCCTTTTTTACAGTGAACCCTATTTTACAGAACAATTCAGATTTTATTCATAAAAAAAATAATTCCTTGTTGTACAAATATATACCCATTACATACATAGTGTGGTGGTACAAGACTTTGTATCAGGTCGAGTCTGTTTTGTGAACCAGCTGTGATGCGGTTAGTTCATGCAACAGACAAGACATGATACACAGTCTTGTACCATCACACTATGTATGTAATAAGTTTATCTAACATTTCAATAACCTGACATAAATAAGCCCTCTTAAGAATGTCTGCATGTCGAATACATCTAAGTTTTACTATTCAAATCCAATAGGGTTCTACAATGTATGTTAAAACTATGTCTGCTCAAGGCAGCCATCTTGGATGGAGGTCGTGGTCACTGGACACAATTTTGAAAGTATACTACCCAAGGACCATCCATGCCATGTTTGCTTTAAATTGTCTGACTGGTTTCAGAGGAGAAGACTTTTAAACAATTTTCCCATAAGTCCTATGTTAAAACTATGTTCACTGATGGTGGCCATTTTGGACCGAGATCAGGGTCACTGAACACATTTTTGGCAGTTGACCACCTAAGGACAATCGATGACATGTTTGCTATATTGGCTGACTGGTTTCAGAGGAGAAGATTTTAAAACATTTTTTCCCCATCAGGTCCTATGTTAAAACTATGTCTGCTGAAGGTGGCCATCTTGGATGGAGGGCAGGGTCACCAGACACAATTTTGAAAATTGACCACTTAAGGACCATTCATGCTATGTTTGCTTTAAATTGTCTTACTGGTTTCAGAGGAGAAGATTTTTAAACATATTTCCCATAGGGTCCTATGTTAAAACTATGTCCGCTGAAGGTGGCCATCTTGGATGGAGGTCTGGGTCACTGGATATAATTTTGAAAGTTGACCATTTAAGGACCATTCATGCCATGTTTGCTTTAAATTGGCTTACTGGTTTCAGAGGAAAAAAAATTTAAACATATTTCCCATAGGGTCCTATGTTAAAACTATGTCCGCTGACGGTGGCCATCTTGGATGGAGGTCGGGGTCACAGGACATAATTTTGAAAGTTGACCACCTAAGGACCATTCATGCCATGTTTGCTTTAAATTGACTTACTGGTTTCAGACGAGAAGACTTTTAAACATTTTTTCCATAGGGTCCTATGTTAAAACTAAGTCGAGTCATGGCAGCCATCTTGAATTTCTGATCGGCAAACGATTCACAAGTTTAGTACAGGACCACCCAATGATCATTCCTGCAAAGTCACAATTCAATTGGCTTGGTGGTTTCTGACTAGAAGATTTTTTTAAATTTGAGCCAATCAGAACACGTTATTGGCCCTGGCAGCCATGTTGAATTTCCGATCTACACCAAAAACACAAATCTGGTAGAGGACCATCTAATGAACATTTATGGCAAGTTTGGTTGAAATCTGTTCTGCGGTTTCAGAGAAGAAGAGTTAAGTGTGAAAAGCTAACGGATGGACGGACGGACGACAGACGCTTACCAATGACAAAAGCTCACATGGCCTATGGCCAGGTGAGCTAAAAATGAATTTTAAACAAATAGCAAGGGTTGAATTAAAATGTGTACAATACTCTGAGGGAGACTACATTTTGTGTATGACGGCACGTTATTTTTTCCGTTCATTCACCAACGTCAGGTTACTGTGTTTTGTCTCACATTCCAATGGTATGACGTCATGTCAAAGTAGTTTGGCAGAGAACGTCTCGTGCAACGTCACGCCATTCTTTTATCACCACAGTGTGGTGATACAACATCTTGTATCAGACACCTTGTATCAGACAGGTGACTTTCGTTAATTTCAAAGGAAAACGTATATAATGTTAGATAAATCAATTTATTTAGCTGTATCATAAAAGGTATTTTTGACAGAAAAATCTTCAAGTCATAAAATATCTTTACCTTTGTATTAAATTTAACATTCTACTATTTAGTATTTTGAGGTTAAAATCTGATGATTTTGAAAACCATTGCAAGGAAATTTTCAGGAAAACTAGCTTATTTAATAGCAGCAGGCCTAGGTGTGTTAGAATGCATGTATCATATTTCATTGCATGTAGATATGCAACAGTATAATGTAAGCATGTTTAGTATAGGTAAAGCTCCATTAACTTACCGCTGCAGCAATTAGTCCTCCATTGTCTGCATATTGACCAGCTCTAATAGCACATACCAGAAAGGCAATCAAAAAAAATATACTATAGACAATAAAGTATATCAGGATCTGAAATCAAAATACATCTGTAATGAAATCTGCTCAATAATAGAAACATGAAACTAGAGGGGCTAACATGTCAGGATTGTTCTTCAAACATGAAATTAGAGGGGCTTAACATGTCAGAATTGTTCTTCAAACATGGAACTAGAGAGGCATTAGCATGTCAGGATTGTTCTTCAAACATGAAATTAGAGGGGCTTTTAGTTTATGATGATTTTATTTGTTAAATTAACAAAAGGGATAGGACACAAGTTTTACCAACTTATGAAGTCTTCTCCCATTTATACAATAAATTCACATAGTATAATGATCATTCTGAGCATGCATATAATACATATAGAGATATATTGTAAATAATTAACGAATTAATATAAAGGTTGTGTTGGATGGATGCGAGGTTGGAGAGTAGATAATTATCGAGTAATTATACTACAAGGAATCTTTTAGAAGATTTAATAAAATTGAAAACGTGTTTGATGATATTAATATTATCTTCGTATGTTAAATCATCCGACCCACAGGTTAGTAGATTCAAATTCAAATCGCTTGTCTGTACCCAATTTAAGTTGTTCATCATAATACGTCTTATTTCAGTATAGTTAGGACAGGTAAACAAATAATGGAATGCATCTTCCCCTGGGGCTCCACAGGAACAAGCAGCATCATTTACTATATTAACCTTTGATAGATCGTAATTTAGAAAGGAATACGAGTTACGAAGTTGAGTAGGAATAATATTAAGTTTTCTGGGACCATAATAAAAATGTTTCGGGATACGGGCTTAACATGTCAGAATTGTTCTTCAAACATGGAACTAGAGGAGCATTAACATGTCAGGATTGTTCTTCAAACATCGAACTAGAGGGGCTTAACATGTCAGGATTGTTCTTCAAACATCGAACTAGAGGGGCTTAACATGTCAGGATTGTTCTCCAAACATGAAACTAGAGGGGCTTAACATGTCAAGATTGTTCTTCAAACATGAAACTAGAGGGGCTCAACATGTCAGGATTGTTCTTCAAACATGAAATTAGAGGGGCTTAACATGTCAGGATTGTTCTTCAAACATGGAACTAGAAGGGCTTAACATGTCAGGATTGTTCTTCAAACATCGAACTAGAGGGGCTTAACATGTCAGGATTGTTCTTCAAACATGAAACTAGAGGGGCTCAACATGTCAGGATTGTTCTTCAAACATGAAATTAGAGGGGCTTAACATGTCAGGATTGTTCTTCAAACATGAAACTAGAGGGGCTTAACATGTCAGGATTGTTCTTCAAACATGGAACTAGAAGGGCTTAACATGTCAGGATTGTTCTTCAAACATGGAACTAAAGGGGCTTAGCATGTCAGGATTGTTCTTCAAACATGAAACTAGAGGGGCTTAACATGTCAGGATTGTTCTTCAAACATGAAACTAGAAGGGCTTAACATGTCAGGATTGTTCTTCAAACATGAAACTAGAGGGGCTTAACATGTCAGGATTGTTCTTCAAACATGAAACTAGAGGGGCTTAACATGTCAGGATTGTTCTTCAAACATGAAAATAGATGGGCTTAACATGTCAGGATTATTCTTCAAACATCGAACTAGAGGGGCTTAACATGTCAGGATTGTTCTTCAAACATGAAACTAGAGGGGCTTAACATGTCAGGATTGTTCTTCAAACATGAAACTAGAGGGGCTTAACATGTCAGGATTGTTCTTCAAACATGAAACTAGAGGGGCTTAACATGTCAGGATTGTTCTCCAGACATGAAACTTGAGGGATTTAACATGTCAGGATTGTTCTCCAAACATGAAACTAGAGGGGCTTAACATGTCAGGATTGTTCTTCAAACATGAAACTAGAGGGGCTTAACATGTCAGGATTGTTCTTCAAACATGAAACTAGAGGGGCTTAACATGTCAGGATTGTTCTTCAAACATGAAACTAGAGGGGCTTAACATGTCAGGATTGTTCTTCAAACATGAAACTAGAGGGGCTTAACATGTCAAGATTGTTCTTCAAACATGAAACTAGAGGGGCTTAACATGTCAGGATTGTTCTTCAAACATGAAATTAGAGGGGCTTAACATGTCAGGATTGTTCTTCAAACATGAAACTAGAGGGGCTTAACATGTCAGGATTGTTCTTCAAACATGAAACTAGACGGGCTTAACATGTCAGGATTATTCTTCAAACATCGAACTAGAGAGGCTTAACATGTCAGGATTGTTCTTCAAACATGAAACTAGAGGGGCTTAACATGTCAGGATTGTTCTTCAAACATGAAACTAGAGGGGCTTAACATGTCAGGATTGTTCTTCAAACATGGAACTAGAAGGGCTTAACATGTCAGGATTGTTCTTCAAACATCGAACTAGAGGGGCTTAACATGTCAGGATTGTTCTTCAAACATGAAACTAGAGGGGCTTAACATGTCAGGATTGTTCTTCAAACATGAAATTAGAGGGGCTTAACATGTCAGGATTGTTCTTCAAACATGAAACTAGAGGGGCTTAACATGTCAGGGTTGTTCTTCAAACATGGAACTAGAAGGGCTTAACATGTCAGGATTGTTCTTCAAACATGGAACTAGAGGGGCTTAGCATGTCAGGATTGTTCTTCAAACATGAAACTAGAGGGGCTTAACATGTCAGGATTGTTCTTCAAACATGAAACTAGAAGGGCTTAACATGTCAGGATTGTTCTTCAAACATGAAACTAGAGGGGCTTAACATGTCAGGATTGTTCTTCAAACATGAAACTAGAGGGGCTTAACATGTCAGGATTGTTCTTCAAGCATGAACCTAGAGGGGCATTAACATGTCAGAATTATTCTTCACACATGGAACTAGAGGGGCATTAACATGTCAGGATTGTTCTTCAAACATCGAACTAGAGGGGTTTAACATGTCAGGATTGTTCTTCAAACATGGAATTAGAGGGGCTTAACATGTCAGGATTGTTCTTCAAAAACAAAAAAACTAGGGGGGCTTAACATGTCAGGATTGTTCTTCAAACAATAAACTAGAGGGGCTTAACATGTCAGGATTGTTCTTCAAACATGAAACTAGAGGGGCTTAACATGTCAGGATTGTTCTCCATACATGAAACTAGAGGGGCTTAACATGTCAGGATTGTTCTTCAAACATAAAACTAGAGGGGCTTAACATGTCAGGATTGTTCTTCAAACATGAAACTAGAAGGGCTTAACATGTCAGGATTGTTCTTCAAACATGAAACTAGAGGGGCTTAACATGTCAGGATTGTTCTTCAAACATGAACCTAGAGGGGCTTAACATGTCAGAATTGTTCTTCACACATGGAACTAGAAGGGCATTAACATGTCAAGATTGTTCTTCAAACATGGAACTAGAGGGGCTTAACATGTCAGGATTGTTCTTCAAACATGAAACCAGAGGCTCTCAAGAGCCTGTATCGTTCACCTGGTAATAAAAAAAAACAATTGGTCCTATGTAAAAACTATGTCCTGCGTCATCTTGGAATTACGATCAACATAAAAAACACAAAGTTTGTAAAGGACCTTCCAATGATTGATGCACAGTTTAGGTTCAATCAGTGCAATAGCTTCAGAGAAGAATATATTTCTGTATTTTCCCCATATGGTTCTGTGTTAATACTATGACCTGTGGTGGCAGCCATCTTTGATTTCCGATCGGCATAAAAAACAGGACCTTCCAATGATCATTCCTGGGCAGTTTGGTTTCAACTGTCCAAGTGGTTTCAGAGAAGAAGCATTTTGAAACATTTTTCCCATAGGGTCCAATGTTAAACTAAGTCCTGCCGTAGCCGCCATTTTGAATTTCATATCAGAATAAAAAACGTATATTTTGTAGAGGACCATTCAATGAACATTCATGTACAGTTTGGCTTTAATCATATTTGTAGTTTCTGAGAAGAAGGCATTTGAACATTTTCCCATAGGGTCCAATGTTAATCTATGTCCTGCGGTGGTGGCCATCTTGGATTTCCGATCGGCATAAAAAACACACACATTGTAGAGGACCTTCCAATGATCATTCCTGGGCAGTTTGGTTTCAATTATCCAAGTGGTTTCAGAGAAGAAGCGTTTTGAAACATTTTTCCCATAGGGTCCAATGTTAAACTAAGTCCTGCCGTAGCCGCCATTTTGAATTTCATATCGGAACAAAAAACGTAAAGTTTGTAGAGGACCATCCAATGTACACACATATGGACAGTTTGGCTTTAATCATATTTGTAGTTTCTGAGAAGAAGGCATTTGAACATTTTCCCATAGGGTCCAATGTTAATCTATGTCCTGCGGTGGTGGCCATCTTGGATTTCCGACCAGCATAAAAAACAGAAAATTTGTAGAGGACCTTCCAATGATCATTCCTGGGCAGTTTGGTTTCAATTATCCAAGTGGTTTCAGAGAAGAAGCGTTTTGAAACATTTTTCCCATAGGGTCCAATGTTAAACTAAGTCCTGCCGTAGCCGCCATTTTGAATTTCATACCAGAACAAAAAACCTTAAAGTTTGTAGAGGACCATCTAATGAACATTCATGTACAGTTTGGCTTTAATCATATTTGTAGTTTCTGAGTAGAAGGCATTTGAATATTTTCCCATAGGGTCCAATGTTAATCTATGTCCTGCGGTGGCGGCCATCTTGGATTTCCGACCGGCATAAAAAACAGAAAATTTGTAGAGGACCTTCCAATGATCATTCCTGGGCAGTTTAGTTTCAACTGTCCAAGTGGTTTCAGAGAAGAAGCATTTTGAAACATTTTTCCCATAGGGTCCAATGTTAAACTAAGTCCTGCCATAGCCGCCATTTTGAATTTCATACCAGAACAAAAAACGTAAAGTTTGTAGAGGACCATCTAATGAACATTCATGTACAGTTTGGCTTTAATCATATTTGTAGTTTCTGAGTAGAAGGCATTTGAACATTTTCCCATAGGGTCCAATGTTAATCTATGTATTGCGGTGGTAGCCATCTTGGATTTCCGATCGGCATAAAAAACAGAAACTTTGTAGAGGACCTTCCAATGATCATTCCTAGGCAGTTTGGTTTCAATTATCCAAGTGGTTTCAGAGAAGAAGCGTTTTGAAACATTTTCCCCATAGGGTCCAATGTTAAACTAAGTCCTGCCGTAGCCGCCATTTTGAATTTCATACCAGAACAAAAAACGTAAAGTTTGTAGAGGACCATCTAATGAACATTCATGTACAGTTTGGCTTTAATCATATTTGTAGTTTCTGAGTAGAAGGCATTTGAATATTTTCCCATAGGGTCCAATGTTAATCTATGTCCTGCGGTGGCGGCCATCTTGGATTTCCGACCGGCATAAAAAACAGAAACTTTGTAGAGGACCTTCCAATGATCATTCCTAGGCAGTTTGGTTTCAATTATCCAAGTGGTTTCAGAGAAGAAGCGTTTTGAAACATTTTCCCCATAGGGTCCAATGTTAAACTAAGTCCTGCCGTAGCCGCCATTTTGAATTTCATACCAGAACAAAAAACGTAAAGTTTGTAGAGGACCATCTAATGAACATTCATGTACAGTTTGGCTTTAATCATATTTGTAGTTTCTGAGTAGAAGGCATTTGAATATTTTCCCATAGGGTCCAATGTTAATCTATGTCCTGCGGTGGCGGCCATCTTGGATTTCTGACCGGCATAAAAAACGGAAAATTTGTAGAGGACCTTCCAATGATCATTCCTGGGCAGTTTGGTTTCAACTGTCCAAGTGGTTTCAGAGAAGAAGCATTTTGAAACATTTTTCCCATAGGGTCCAATGTTAAACTAAGTTCTGCCGTAGCCGCCATTTTGAATTTCATATCGGAACAAAAAACCTTAAGATTGTAGAGGACCATCCAATGAACATTCATGTATAGTTTGGCTTTAATCATATTTGTAGTTTCTGAGAAGAAGGCATTTGAACATTTTTCCATAGGGTCCAATGTTAATCTATGTATTGTGGTGGCGGCCATCTTGGATTTCCGATCGGCATAAAAAACATAAAATTTCTAGAGGACCTTCCAATGATCATTCCTAGGCAGTTTGGTTTCAATTATCCAAGTGGCTTCAGAGAAGAAGCGTTTTGAAACATTTTTACCATAGGGTCCAATGTTAAACTAAGTCCTGCCGTAGCCGCCATTTTGAATTTCATATCGGAACAAAAAACCTTAAGATTGTAGAGGACCATCCAATGAACATTCATGTACAGTTTGGCGTTAATAATATTTGTAGTTTCTGAGAAGAAGGCATTTGAACATTTTCCCATAGGGTCCAATGTTAATCTATGTCCTGCGGTGGCGGCCATCTTGGATTTCCGATCGGCATAAAAAACAGAAAATTTGTAGAGGACCTTCCAATGATCATTCCTGGGCAGTTTGGTTTCAACTGTCCAAGTGGTTTCAGAGAAGAAGCATTTTGAAACATTTTTCCCATAGGGTCCAATGTTAAACTAAGTCCTGCCGTAGCCGCCATTTTGAATTTCATATCGGAACAAAAAACGTAAAGTTTGTAGAGGACCATCCAATGTACACACATATGGACAGTTTGGCTTTAATCATATTTGTAGTTTCTGAGAAGAAGGCATTTGAACATTTTCCCATAGGGTCCAATGTTAATCTATGTCCTGCGGTGGTGGCCATCTTGGATTTCCGACCAGCATAAAAAACAGAAAATTTGTAGAGGACCTTCCAATGATCATTCCTGGGCAGTTTGGTTTCAATTATCCAAGTGGTTTCAGAGAAGAAGCGTTTTGAAACATTTTTCCCATAGGGTCCAATGTTAAACTAAGTCCTGCCGTAGCCGCCATTTTGAATTTCATACCAGAACAAAAAACCTTAAAGTTTGTAGAGGACCATCTAATGAACATTCATGTACAGTTTGGCTTTAATCATATTTGTAGTTTCTGAGTAGAAGGCATTTGAATATTTTCCCATAGGGTCCAATGTTAATCTATGTCCTGCGGTGGCGGCCATCTTGGATTTCCGACCGGCATAAAAAACAGAAAATTTGTAGAGGACCTTCCAATGATCATTCCTGGGCAGTTTAGTTTCAACTGTCCTAGTGGTTTCAGAGAAGAAGCATTTTGAAACATTTTTCCCATAGGGTCCAATGTTAAACTAAGTCCTGCCATAGCCGCCATTTTGAATTTCATACCAGAACAAAAAACGTAAAGTTTGTAGAGGACCATCTAATGAACATTCATGTACAGTTTGGCTTTAATCATATTTGTAGTTTCTGAGTAGAAGGCATTTGAACATTTTCCCATAGGGTCCAATGTTAATCTATGTATTGCGGTGGTAGCCATCTTGGATTTCCGATCGGCATAAAAAACAGAAACTTTGTAGAGGACCTTCCAATGATCATTCCTAGGCAGTTTGGTTTCAATTATCCAAGTGGTTTCAGAGAAGAAGCGTTTTGAAACATTTTCCCCATAGGGTCCAATGTTAAACTAAGTCCTGCCGTAGCCGCCATTTTGAATTTCATACCAGAACAAAAAACGTAAAGTTTGTAGAGGACCATCTAATGAACATTCATGTACAGTTTGGCTTTAATCATATTTGTAGTTTCTGAGTAGAAGGCATTTGAATATTTTCCCATAGGGTCCAATGTTAATCTATGTCCTGCGGTGGCGGCCATCTTGGATTTCCGACCGGCATAAAAAACAGAAACTTTGTAGAGGACCTTCCAATGATCATTCCTAGGCAGTTTGGTTTCAATTATCCAAGTGGTTTCAGAGAAGAAGCGTTTTGAAACATTTTCCCCATAGGGTCCAATGTTAAACTAAGTCCTGCCGTAGCCGCCATTTTGAATTTCATACCAGAACAAAAAACGTAAAGTTTGTAGAGGACCATCTAATGAACATTCATGTACAGTTTGGCTTTAATCATATTTGTAGTTTCTGAGTAGAAGGCATTTGAATATTTTCCCATAGGGTCCAATGTTAATCTATGTCCTGCGGTGGCGGCCATCTTGGATTTCTGACCGGCATAAAAAACGGAAAATTTGTAGAGGACCTTCCAATGATCATTCCTGGGCAGTTTGGTTTCAACTGTCCAAGTGGTTTCAGAGAAGAAGCATTTTGAAACATTTTTCCCATAGGGTCCAATGTTAAACTAAGTTCTGCCGTAGCCGCCATTTTGAATTTCATATCGGAACAAAAAACCTTAAGATTGTAGAGGACTATCCAATGAACATTCATGTATAGTTTGGCTTTAATCATATTTGTAGTTTCTGAGAAGAAGGCATTTGAACATTTTTCCATAGGGTCCAATGTTAATCTATGTATTGTGGTGGTGGCCATCTTGGATTTCCGATCGGCATAAAAAACATAAAATTTCTAGAGGACCTTCCAATGATCATTCCTAGGCAGTTTGGTTTCAATTATCCAAGTGGCTTCAGAGAAGAAGCGTTTTGAAACATTTTTCCCATAGGGTCCAATGTTAAACTAAGTCCTGCCGTAGCCGCCATTTTGAATTTCATATCGGAACAAAAAACCTTAAGATTGTAGAGGACCATCCAATGAACATTCATGTACAGTTTGGCGTTAATAATATTTGTAGTTTCTGAGAAGAAGGCATTTGAACATTTTCCCATAGGGTCCAATGTTAATCTATGTCCTGCGGTGGCGGCCATCTTGGATTTCCGATCGGCATAAAAAACAGAAAATTTGTAGAGGACCTTCCAATGATCATTCCTGGGCAGTTTGGTTTCAACTGTCCAAGTGGTTTCAGAGAAGAAGCATTTTGAAACATTTTTCCCATAGGGTCCAATGTTAAACTAAGTCCTGCCGTAGCCGCCATTTTGAATTTCATATCGGAACAAAAAACCTTAAGATTGTAGAGGACCATCCAATGAACATTCATGTACAGTTTGGCTTTAATAATATTTGTAGTTTCTGAGAAGAAGGCATTTGAACATTTTCCCATAGGATCCAATGTTAATCTATGTCCTGCGGTGGCGGCCATCTTGGATTTCCGACCGGCATAAAAAACAGAAAATTTGTAGAGGACCTTCCAATGATCATTCCTGGGCAGTTTGGTTTTAACTGTCCAAGTGGTTTCAGAGAAGAAGCATTTTGAAACATTTTTCCCATAGGGTCCAATGTTAAACTAAGTCCTGCCGTAGCCGCCATTTTGAATTTCATATCGGAACAAAAAACCTTAAGATTGTAGAGGACCATCCAATGAACATTCATGTACAGTTTGGCTTTAATCATATTTGTAGTTTCTGAGAAGAAGGCATTTGAACATTTTCCCATAGGGTCCAATGTTAATCTATGTCCTGCGATGGCGGCCATCTTGGATTTCCGATCGGCATAAAAAACAGTAACTTGGTAAAGGACATTCCAATGATCATTCCTTTACAGTTTGGGTTCAGTCAGTTCATTAGTTTCGGAGAAGAAGATCTTTGAAATTTCAGCCAATCAGAGCATATTATTGGCCCTGGCAGCCATATTGAATATCCGACTGGAACGAAAAACAGTAACTTTGTAGAGGACCATCCAAGGAACATTCCTGCTAAGTTCGGTTCCAATCGGCCAAGTGGTTTCGGAGAAGAAGCTTGAAATGTGAAAAGTTTACAGACGACAGACGACAGACGACAGACGACGGACGCCAAGTGATGGCAATAGTTCACATGGACCTTTGGTCCAGGTGAACTAACTAGAGGGGCTTAACATGTCAAGATTGTTCTTCAAACATGAAACTAGAGGGGCTTAACATGTCAGGATTGTTCTTCAAACATGAAACTAGAGGGGCTTAACATGTCAGGATTGTTCTTCAAACATGAAACTAGAGGGGCTTAACATGTCAGGATTGTTCTTCAAACATGAAACTAGACGGGCTTAACATGTCAGGATTATTCTTCAAACATCGAACTAGAGGGGCTTAACATGTCAGGATAGTTCTTCAAACATGAAACTAGAGGGGCTTAACATGTCAGGATTGTTCTTCAAACATGAAACTAGAGGGGCTTAACATGTCAGGATTGTTCTTCAAACATGAACCTAGAGGGGCTTAACATGTCAGAATTATTCTTCATACATGGAACTAGAGGGTCATTAACATGTCAGGATTGTTCTTCAAACATCGAACTAGAGGGGCATTAACATGTCAGGATTGTTCTTCAAATATGAAACTAGAGGGGTTTAACATGTCAAGATTGTTCTTCAAACATGAAACTAGAGGGACTTAACATGTCAGGATTGTTCTTCAAACATGGAATTAGAGGGGCTTAACATGTCAGGATTGTTCTTCAAACACAAAAAAACTAGAGGGGCTCAACATGTCAGGATTGTTCTCCAAACATGAAACTAGAGGGGCTTAACATGTCAGGATTGTTCTTCAAACATGAAACTAGAGGGGCTTAACATGTCAGAATTGTTCTTCAAACATGAAACTAGAGGGGCTTAACATGTCAGGATTGTTCTTCAAACATGAAACTAGACGGGCTTAACAAGTCAGGATTATTCTTCAAATATCGAACTAGAGGGGCTTAACATGTCAGGATTGTTCTTCAAACATGAAACTAGAAGGGCTTAACATGTCAGGATTGTTCTCCATACATGAAACTAGAGGGGCTTAACATGTCAGGATTGTTCTTCAAACATGAAACTAGAGGGGCTTAACATGTCAGGATTGTTCTTCAAACATGAAACTAGAAGGGCTTAACATGTCAGGATTGTTCTTCAAACATGAAACTAGAGGGGCTTAACATGTCAGGATTGTTCTTCAAACATGAGCCTAGAGGGGCTTAACATGTCAGAATTGTTCTTCACACATGGAACTAGAAGGGCATTAACATGTCAAGATTGTTCTTCAAACATGGAACTAGAGGGGCTTAACATGTCAGGATTGTTCTTCAAACATGAAACTAGAGGGGCTTAACATGTCAAGATTGTTCTTCAAACATGAAACTAGAGGGCCTTAACATGTCAGGATTGTTCTTCAAACATGAAACTAGAGGGGCTTAACATGTCAGGATTGTTCTTCAAACATGAAACTAGAGGGGCTTAACATGTCAGGATTGTTCTTCAAACATGAAACTAGACGGGCTTAACAAGTCAGGATTATTCTTCAAATATCGAACTAGAGGGGCTTAACATGTCAGGATTGTTCTTCAAACATGAAACTAGAGGGGCTTAACATGTCAGGATTGTTCTTCAAACATGAAACTAGAGGAGCTTAACATGTCAGGATTGTTCTTCAAACATGAACCTAGAGGGGCTTAACATGTCAGAATTATTCTTCATACATGGAACTAGAGGGTCATTAACATGTCAGGATTGTTCTTCAACCATCGAACTAGAGGGGCATTAACATGTCAGGATTGTTCTTCAAATATGAAACTAGAGGGGCTTAACATGTCAAGATTGTTCTTCAAACATGAAACTAGAGGGACTTAACATGTCAGGATTGTTCTTCAAACATGGAATTTTAGGGGCTTAACATGTCAGGATTGTTCTTCAAACACAAAAAAACTAGAGGGGCTTAACATGTCAGGATTGTTCTCCAAACATGAACCTAGAGGGGCTTAACATGTCAGGATTGTTCTTCAAACATGAAACTAGAGGGGCTTAACATGTCAGAATTGTTCTTCAAACATGAAACTAGAGGGGCTTAACATGACAGGATTGTTCTTCAAACATGAAACTAGAGGGGCTTAACATGTCAGGATTGTTCTTCCAACATGAAACTAGAGGGGCTTAACATGTCAGGATTGTTCTTCCAACATGAAACTAGAAGGGCTTAACATGTCAGGATTGTTCTTCAAACATGAAACTAGAGGGACTTAACATGTCAGGATTGTTCTTCAAACATGAAACTAGAGGGGCTTAACATGTCAGGATTGTTCTTCTAACATGAAACTAGAGGGGCTTAACATGTCAGGATTGTTCTTCAAACATGAAACTAGAGGGGCTTAACATGTCAGGATTGTTCTTCAAACATGAAACTAGAGGGATTTAACATGTTAGGATTGTTCTCCAAACATGAAACTAGAGGGGCTTAACATGTCAGGATTGTTCTCCAAACATGAATCTAGAGGGGCTTAACATGCCACAGTTGTTCTTCAAACATGGAACTAGAGGGGCTTAACATGCCACAGTTGTTCTTCAAACATGGAACTGGAGGGGCTAGAAAGATCATTCACATATACAAGACTGATTTTACTCATCTTTGTAGCTTAGAGTGAGTGAGTGAGTGAGTGAGTGATTGTTGTTTAATGCCAATTCAGCAATTTTTCAGCTATATCATGGCGAAAACAAGTTAATTTTCAATGAGATGATGATGAGGTCCGCTTTGTACTAAACCAACATGATTAATTGGATTTTTATAGTGCTAGCTCACTGAAACAACAGTCCGCCGATAAACATGTCGCCCCACTCGGACACATCACCCTGATTCCGAGCCAACCAGTCCTTGCTCTTTACCCTTAATGCTGCATGCTTAACAGAGAAGCAACAAAATACCAATTTTATAGTCTTTGGTTTGACTGGACTCGAACCCATGATCTACCACACTCGAGGCGAGCACGCTAACCATTACACCACCGATGCGATTCTTCTTTGTAGCTTAGAAGCATGCCCTTTGTTAAAACAATGCCCTACAATAGATACCATGTCATCTTGGATTTCTGATTGGCACAAAAACAAAAACTTTGTAAGGATCCAATTAAGGAACATTAATGCCTTGATTGGTTTTAAAAGTATCAGATGTTTCAGAGAAGAAGAATTTTCAAACATTTCTTCCATAAAATCCTTAGCTATACTACATGTATGTCCTGAACTGGTGGCCATCTTGGATTTCTGATATTAGCATACACAGGGACAGGGGACAAAAACCTATATATCTACATGGCCATGTGGTGTTAATTAATAAACAGTCTTGAGTTTGATTAACTTTGTAGTTTCTGAAAAGGAAGACAATTTTACATTTTCCCATAGAATCCTTCATCAAAATTATCTTCTGTGTTGGTTGGTGGCCAACATGGACGACCAAAATCATAAACTTTCTAAAGGATCATCAAATGAACATTTAAGCTTGATTTTATTTAATTGGCAATGTGGTTTCAGAGAAGAAGATCGAGAAATGAAACGCTTACAGACACCAACCAAATGACAGGTGAAAAGTGATGACAATAGCTTACATGATCTTTTGGGTCATCATGTGACCTAATATATAACCAGAGGCTCCCAGGAGCCTGTAATCGCTCACCTGGATCAAAGCTGCTTTCAATAACAATGCAACTGCACTGTGGCGGCCATCTTGGCGGGAGAGTGCAACTGCCGGACACCATTTTGGAAGAGGACCATCCAATGACTATTCCATCAAAGTTTGGTTTTAATTGAGCTACTGGTTCCAGACAAGATGGTTTTTATGTGAATTTCCCATAGGGTCATATGTTAAACTAAGTACAGCTGTGCAGCCATCTTGGTCAGAGGGCGGGACCACCAGACACAAATTTGGTTCAGCGGTTTCAGAGGAGAAGATTTAAATGTGATCTTTTATCAAAATATGCCTAATTTGAATAATCGGTATAAATTGGCTGAAAGAAAAATTTCAAAAAAAAAACCCGAACATAAGCTAAACTACTCCTTGCCATGTAGCTGCAGTTCAAATTTGAGGTCATTTTGACTTATACTAAAGCAGCAATGGACAATGGAAGAAATTTCTATTTTTAGTAACAGCAGCCATCTTGAATGGAGGGCGGGGCTGTCGGACACAATTTTGAAAGGGAACCACCCAGGGGCCATCCCTGCCAGGTTTGGTTTAATTTGGTTCAGCGGTTTCAGAGGAGAAGATTTAAATGTGATCTTTAATCAAAATATGCCTAATTTGCATAATCGGTATATATCGGCTGAAAGAAACCCGGAATATATGCTAAACTACTTCCTGCCATGTAGCTGCAGTTAAAATTTTAGCTCATTTTGACTTACACTAAAGCAGCAATGGACAATTAAAATTTCATCCCCCCTTTTTTCTATTTTGAGCTTGGCGGCCATCTTGGTTGGAAGTCGGGATCACCGGACACAATTTTGGAAGGGGGCCATCCAAGAATCATTTCAGCAAAGTTTGGTTGAGATTGGTTCAGTAGTTTCCGAGGAGAAGATTTTTTTTTAATTTCATCCCCCCTTTTTTCTAATTTGCATAATCGGTTAAAATCGGCAAAGTTCAAAGTTCATAAAAAATCCTGTAATATATGTTAAAAGCTCATCATTATGCTTATACAGTTCAAATTTGGGCACATTCTGGCTTAAAATAGAGCAGTTTTGGCCATTTGAAGAAATTTCTATTTTTAGTAACAGCAGCCATCTTGAATGGAGGGCGGGGCTGTCGGACACAATTTTGAAAGGGACCCACCCTCCCAGGTTTGGTTTAATTTGGTTCAGCGGTTTCAGAGGAGAAGATTTAAATGTGATCTTTTATCAAAATATGCCTAATTTGCATAATCGGTATATATCGGCTGAAAGAAAAATTTCACAGAAAAACCCGGAATATATGTTAAACTATTCCTTGCCATGTAGCTGCAGTTAAAATTTGAGCTCATTTTGACTTACACTAAAGCAGCAATGGACAATTAAAATTTCATCCCCCCTTTTTCTATTTTTAGCTTGGCTTTTGAAAGGGGCCATCCAAGGACCATTCCACCAAAGTTTGGTTGCAATTGGTCCAGTGGTTTCTGAGGAGAAGATTAAAATGTGAAATGTTGACGGACGGACGACGGACGACGGACGAAAAGTGATGACAATAGCTCACCTGGCCTAAAGGCCAGGTGAGCTAAACTAGAGGCTTCCAGGAGCCTGTATAGCTCACCTGGGTATAATAACAACATCAGTCAATAAAACTTGATAACTTCGGTAAAAAAAATTAACAAATGTAGCCTTCGTCATTGCAGACCCCTTCTACAAAAAAATGTGGGCAGGGGTTCCCCCTTTAATGTAAGTTATCAAAATTGCTGTAAAAAAACATATATGTCAATGATTCTCAAAATTTAGCTTTTCCGACTTCACATTTTGTAATAGAGTTGCTTCCCTTTGATTATTTGAGTAACCAAAAGCAGTGAGTCGACAAAAATATGCATTTCAAGAGGAATAACTCTTCACAACTGTCGCACATTTTTAACTGTGGGAAATTTTTTGTAGATCTTGACATGCTGAACATTTTTGCAGTTTAAACTTTCCCTCTATCTCTAATAGTTTTTGAGATATAAGATGATAGTATTAAAATTGAGAACATTTTGATGAAAAAAGGACAATAACTCCAAAATGGGTAATTGGATTTACTTCAAAATTGCAGGGTAGGAAGATCTTGACATGCTGCAAATTTTTGAAATTTAAACTTAACCTTTATCTCTTATAGTTTTTGAAATATAAGACGAAAAGTATTAATTTTTTTTTATAAATTTGATGAAAAAAGGGCGAGAACTCCAAGATGGGTAATCAGATTTACTTCAAAATTGCAGGTAAAAAAAAAAATGGATAGAAGGGTCGAACCGCCAGACACATTTTTGGAAGAGAACCATCCAATGACTATTTCATCAAAATTTTGTTCTTATTGAGCAAATGGTTTCAGACAAAAATATTTTTATGGGAATTTCCCATAGGGTCCTATGTTAAATTAAGTTCGGCTGTGGTGGCCATCTTGGTCGGTGTTCTGAAATGCCGGACACAATTTTGGAAGAGGACCACTCAAGAATCATTTCAGCAAAGTTTGGTTGAGATTGGCTCAGTAGTTTCAGAGGAGAAATCCCGTAATATATGTTAAAAAGCTCATCATTATGCTTATACAGTTCAAATTTGGGCACTTTCTGGCTTAAAATAGAGCAGTTTTGGCCATTTGAAGAAATTTCTATTTTTAGTAATGGCAGCCATCTTGAATACAGGACGGCGCTGACGGACACAATTTTGAAAGGGGACCACCTAAGGATCATTTCAGCAAAGTTTGGTTGAGATTGGCTCAGTAGTTTCAGAGGTGAAGATTTTTTTTTAATTTCATCCCTCCTTTTTTCTAATTTGCATAATCGGTCAAAATCGGTAGAAGTTCAAAGTTCATAAAAAATCCCGTAATATATGTTAAAAAGCTCATCATTATGCTTATACAGTTCAAATTTGGGCACTTTCTTGCTTAAAATAGAGCAGTTTTGGCCATTTGAGGAAATTTCTATTTTTAGTAATGGTGGCCATCTTGGATACAGGACGGCGCTGACGGACACAATTTTTAAAGGGGACCACCTAAGGATCATTTCAGCAAAGTTTGGTTGAGATTGGCTCAGTAGTTTCAGAGGAGAAGATTTTTTTTTTAATTTCATCCCCCCTTTTTTCTAATGTGCATAATCGGTCAAAATCGGTAAAAGTTCAATGTTCATAAAAAATCCCGTAATATATGCTAAAAAGCTCATCATTATGCTTATACACTTCAAATTTGGGCACTTTCTGGCTTAAAATAGAGCAGTTTTGGCCATTTGAAGAAATTTCTATTTTTAGTAATGGCGGCCATCTTGGATACAGGACGGTGCTGACGGACACAATTTTGAAAGGGGACCACCTAAGGATCATTTCAGCAAAGTTTGGTTGAGATTGGCTCAGTAGTTTCAGAGAAGATTTTTTTTTAATTTCATCCCCCCTTTTTTCTAATATGCATAATCGGTCAAAATTAGCTGCAATAATGTAGCTCCTGTGACAAACTTGTGTCTCGGCATAGCTACAACGCGGTCCCATTCGTCACAATGGAGCAAACAAAAAGTTGCAGTTGAAACATAAAAACTCACTATTTACGCTTCAAACATTTCATTATAACAATTACTGATGATCCCAGTCCTTGTTAATTCGGTTTGGCTGAGAAATATATGCTTTTCAAAGTTAGCGACAACCTTGTTCAAATTTATCGATCGTTTTCCATAACCGGAAACTACGGAAGGCGGAGCTTTTCTAAATATGGTAAACATTCCAATCGTAACTACTCGGCCATTCTCGCTACCCTGTTATTTGCAGGGTAGCGAGAATGGCCGAGTAGTTACGATTGGTAATCATTCACGCCTAAATCGCCAAATATGGTATCGACATCTAAATAGTGAGGCCGGAAATGACGAAATTCAAAATTTTCAAAGAGGAGGTTTTTATTTTGTGGGAATTACATTCTAAAATACTGGTAGGTGATAAAAACTTGTTATAATAATGGACAAAAGGAAAGGTTATGTCTTATTATTGATAAATGCAGGCGTCAGAAGCTCTGTAAGCGAGCGCAAAAAATCTCGGCGGCTGCTCCATTACGTGTAATGGCATCCCGTTATAACCCTTGCGAGTAAGCGAGCATTTAGGGTTTTATTATTAGAACTAGTCAAAATGGGTAATGGGATTTACTTCAAAATTGCAGGGTAGGTAGATCTTGACATGCTGCACATTTTTGCAATAAACTTAACATCTATCTCTAAATAGTTTCTGAAATATAAGACGAAAAGTATTAAAATGAAAAAACTAGAGGCTCCCAGGAGCCTGTATAGCTCACCTGGGTATAATAATAACATCAGTCAATAAAACTTGATAACTTCGGTAAAAAAAATTAACAATTGTAGCCTTCGTCATTTTTATAAATTTGATGAAAAAAGGGCAAGAACTCCAAGATGGGTAATCGGATTTACTTCAAAATTGCAGGTAAATAAAAATTGATCGAAGGGTCGAACCGCCAGACACATTTTTGGAAGAGAACCATTCAATGACTATTTCATCAAAATTTTGTTCTTATTGAGCAAATGGTTTCAGACAAAAAGATTTTTATGGGAATTTCCCATAGGGTCCTATGTTAAATTAAGTTCGGCTGTGGCGGCCATCTTGGTCGGTGTTCTGAAATGCTGGACACAATTTTGGAAGAGGACCACCCAAGAATCATTTCAGCAAAGTTTGGTTGAGATTGGCTCTGTAGTTTCAGAGAAGAAGATTTTTTTAATTTCATCCCCCCTTTTTTCTAATTTGCATAATCGGTCAAACTCGGTAAAAGTTCAAAGTTCATAAAAAATCCTGTAATATATGTTAAAAAGCTCATCATTATGCTTATACAGTTCAAATTTGGGCACTTTCTGGCTTAAAATAGAGCAGTTTTGGCCATTTGAAGAAATTTCTATTTTTAGTAATGGTGGCCATCTTGGATACAGGACGGCGCTGACGGACACAATTTTGAAAGGGGACCACCTAAGGATCATTTCAGCAAAGTTTGGTTGAGATTGACTCAGTAGTTTCAGAGGAGAAGATTTTTTTTTAATTCCATCCCCCCTTTTTCTAATTTGCATAATCGGTCAAAATCAGTAAAAGTTCAAAGTTCATAAAAAATCCGTAATATATGTTAAAAAGATCATCATTATGCTTATACAGTTCAAATTTGAGCACTTTCTGGCTTAAAATAGAGCAGTTTTGGCCATTTGAAGAAATTTCTATTTTTAATAATGGTGGCCATCTTGGATATAGGACGGCGCTGACGGACACAATTTTAAAAGGGGACCACCTAAGGATCATCTCAGCAAAGTTTGGTTGAAATTGGCTCAGTAGTTTCAGAGGAGAAGATTTTTTTTTAATTTCATCCCCCCTTTTTTTAAATTTCATAATCGGTCAAAATCGGTAAAAGTTCAAAGTTCATAAAAAATCCGTAATATATGTTAAAAAGCTCATCATTATGCTTATACAGTTCAAATTTGGGCACTTTCTGGCTTAAAATAGAACAGTTTTGGCCATTTGAAGAAATTTCTATTTTTAGTAATGGTGGCCATCTTGGATACAGGACGGCGCTGACGGACACAATTTTGAAAGGGGACCACCTAAGGATCATCTCAGCAAAGTTTGGTTGAGATTGGCTCAGTAGTTTCAGAGGAGAAGATTTTTTTTTTAATTTCATCCCCCCTTTTTTTAAATTTCATAATCGGTCAAAATCGGTAAAAGTTCAAAGTTCATAAAAAAATCCCGTAATATATGTTAAAAAGTTCATCATTATGCTTATACAGTTCAAATTTGGGCACTTTCTGGCTTAAAATAGAGCAGTTTTGACCATTTGAAGAAATTTCTATTTTTAGTAATGGCGGCCATCTTGGATACAGGACGGGGCTAATGGACACAATTTTGAAAGGGGACCACCTAAGGATCATTTCAGCAAAGTTTGGTTGAGATTGGTTCAGTAGTTTCAGAGGAGAAGATTTTTTTTTAATTTCATCCCCCCTTTTTTCTAATTTGCATAATCGGTCAAAATGGGTAATGGGATTTACTTCAAAATTGCAGGGTAGGTAGATCTTGATATGCTGCACATTTTTGCAATAAACTTAACATCTATCTCTAAATAGTTTTTGAAATATAAGACGAAAAGTATTAAAAGGAAAAAAAAAAATTGATGAAAAAGGGGCAATAACTCCAAGATGGGTAATCAAATTTACTTCAAAATTGCAGGGTAGGTAGATCTTGACATGCTGAGCATGTTTGCAGTTTCAACTTACCATCTGTCTGTTATAGTTTTTGAAATAAAGGACGAAAAGTATTAAAATTTTGAAAATTTGATGAAAAAAGGGAAATAACTCCAAAATGAGTAATGGGATTTACTTCAAAATTGCAGGGTAGGTAGATCTTAATATGCCGCACATTTTTGCAATTTAAAGTTAACCTTTATCTCTTATAGTTTTTGAAATATAAGACGAAAAGCATTAAAATTTTACAAATTTGATGAAAAAAGGGCAATAACTCCAAGATGGGTAATCAGATTTACTTCAAAATTGCAGGGTAGGTAGATCTTGATGTGCTGATCATTTTTACCCCATGTCAGATTTTTGATATTACTAACGGTTTTTGAGATATTACCAAAAACCTGCAATTTTACCATATGTTCTATTTTTAGTAACAGCGGCCATGTTGGTTGGTGCACGGCATCACCGGACACAATTTTGAAACTAGATACCCTAGTAATGATTCAGACCAAGTTTGGTTTCCATTGGTCTAGTACTTTCAGAGGAGAAGATTTTTGAAAAAGTTTACGACGTACGACGGACGACGGACGACGGACGACGGACGACGGACGGACGACGGACGACGGACGACGACGACGGACGCCAAGTGATGAGAATAGCTCACATGACCCTTTGGGTCAGGTGAGCTAAAAAAATGATAAAAAAGGGCAATAACTCCAAGATGGGTAATCAAATTTACTTCAAAATTGCAGGGTAAGTAGATCTTGACATGCTGAACATGTTTGCAGTTTCAACTTACCATCTGTCTCTTATAGTTTTTGAAATAAAGGACGAAAAGTATTAAAATTTTGAAAATTTGATGAAAAAAGGGAAATAACTCCAAAATGAGCAATGGGATTTACTTCAAAATTGCAGGGTAGGTAGATCTTGATATGCCGCACATTTTTGCAATTTAAAGTTAACCTTTATCTCTTATAGTTTTTGAAATATAAGACGAAAAGTATTAAAATTAAAATAATTTGATGAAAAAAGGGCAATAACTCCAAGATGGGTAATCAGATTTACTTCAAAATTGCAGGGTAGGTAGATCTTGATGTGCTGATCATTTTTACCCCATGTCAGATTTTTGATATTATCAACGGTTTTTGAGTTATTACCAAAAACCTGCAATTTTACCATATGTTCTATTTTTAGTAACAGCGGCCATGTTGGTTGGTGCACGGCATCACCGGACACAAATTTGAAACTAGACACCCTAGTAATGATTCAGACCAAGTTTGGTTTTCATTGGTCTAGTACTTTCAGAGGAGAAGATTTTTGAAAAAGTTTACGACGGACGACGACGACGACGGACGCCAAGTGATGGCAATAGCTCACATCAGGTGAGCTAAAAATCATAGAATGAGAAAATAAAAATTAAAAACGACAATAAACAGTGTATACCACCTAATTTAATCATTATATATATATGCACATGTATATTGTCATTATTATAGGGGCAGTTTCAAAATAAATGGCTCCTACTGCTATAGCTGTCTAATTTACTCATTTTTATGATTTTATTGGATCTAAATAGTTCAAAAGATCTGTAATGATTTGATGTTTGTTACTGCAAAAAATCTTTAAGATATCTAGAATAACAAAAAAAAATGTCCAAAAAACATGTCAAAATTGTCAGGAGTGCAACACTTTTTTGTGACACTTTAAAAAATCCTTAATTTTCAACAACCTACCACAGTGCTAAATCAAACAATATGTTATCAAAATCTATTTCATCACAAACTTTGATATGTTGACATACTTTAAGATAGCAATAGATCATGATTCACATTTATTATTGCATAAAAATATGGCTTTGTAAAAAAGATGTACCTAGTCAGGAGTGCAACAAACATTTATGCAAATGTTCCTAAATTACATTGTAGAAATGTTGTCTTTTAGTTTTCAAAGATATGGGGTATAAATAAATCTTAATACATCATTGCTGCTTCAAAACCATAGTTAAAGGATACACTAAAATCAGTAGTAAGGCCAAGAATGTCACATTAAAGGCAGCACCCTAAAATGTCAGGAGTGCAACATTTGATATTTTCTTAGACATATTTTCTTTTAAATGTAACTAATATCACATTTGTCTTTCTATTGCAACAGAGACTGACCAAGAGAACAGATAAAACCCATTTACCTGTTTGAGATACATAAAATATCTCTCACAGAAGCATTTGATTCATGTCAGGAGTGCAAGTAGTTTTAAGTGATCTTCTACACAGTCTAAATTATAGCTTTTTATATGGATGATTTAAATAAAATGAGATTCTGTCAAGTTCAGAATAATGTTTAAAAAAATTAAAAGTGCCAATAGCATTTTATGTGCTTTTAATTTTATGTAATAAAGCATTTTTGTTTATTTTAAATGGTCTCATGCTTTAATATATATTAGGTATTAATACTAGAGACATTCTCTGACAAGGGAACATGTTTTCTAGGTTCATTAGCTATTGGAGATTAATTGACTTGATAAAGTTTATGGTAAATGCATTTATCTATTTTCTTATAGATAATTTATGGTTGACCATGTAAATGTTGCACTCCTGACATAAATATTTAAAAATCATTGAAATTTGATATAATCAATTTTCTAAGTATCCAAAAAATACTTGTAATTGTACATTAAACATCTATTTTCAATATTAATTTAGATTAATACATGTTTTAAATGTTTTTGTATAGTATATTTCAAAAATAAGTTGGAATTTTCGAGAAGTATGGCTGTAAACAAGTTACAAATAACTAGAAAAATGTTACTTTAAGAAACAATTATCATTAAAAATTGGTAAAACTAATGCTTGAAAGAACACCAACTGATTTTTTCCCTTGTGAATTGTTTTTACATGTAAGTTAATAACTCTTCTTTTTCTTGATGGCAATATAATGTCAGGAGTGCAACATATTCTGATAAAATAGTACCATAGATAAAATAGTGATAATTTATAATAAATTGCCTTTTCTAGCCTATAAAAATATTCTAATTATTTCTTTATGATTTATCTAATATATTAGAGTGGTTAATACAAATTTTCAAATGTAATTAAAACTGGGTATTAAAGAAGTGGGTATGGCAAAAAATTGTTACAAATTTCCAAATACTGTCATTTCTGTACAAATATTTCATTGAAACAGGTAAAGATTATTGTATGAGTTAACAGTAACATCACTGTTCAATGTTGGCATTTTAAAATGTGATATTTTCTTCTTTTTTTTCTTTATTATAAAATGTCAGGAGTGCAACAAAAATAGACAAAATGTTTTTTCTACAACCAATTATTTTGCGATCGTTCAAAGAATCAATGTGATTTTTTTTACAAATGGCTACTTATCTTTAAAGTTTGAAAATTTTGCTGTCTTAAGTAAAAATATTCGTTATTATTTTGATAATAAAAACTTTATCAGGTAGATTGGACAAAAATATTGAGAATTTTTCATAAAAAATAGCTTTTAAGAAAAACTACAACTACCAATAACCCAATATTTTGCACAAAAAGTCATTTATATCAGTTGCATTGTTTGAGAAACCATTATACAAAATAATTGAGACTACAGATTGTTTAACTGATATAGAATAAGTATGTGTTTTACATGTTTTTCATACCAATTTGTGTTCAATAAAAGGTTCTTAAAAATTTATTGCTTATCTGTTCATTGTTTCTTTCTTGTTTCATTTACTTCAATGTATACAACATTGAAAATTATCAGCAGAAAGTTTTTAGGAGTGAGTTTAATTTGGACATTTTTTTCACAAGTTGGAGCCATTTTTTTTTATAACAGCCCATAGTTGAGATATCAAAATCAACAGATTCTGTATGTCATTCAAACCACAGATTTAAAATCATAAAACATGGTTATTCTAATAAAATTATCAGGAAACTCCTTTACATCCACAGATGTAAGAGGTATCAGGTCAAATCGGCACCTGGTCATTTCGGCACCTATCTGCATAGTCAAATCGGCACCTAGTCAAATTGGCACCTGTCATGGTCAATTCGGCACCAGTGCTAAATATAATTTTGTAATAATAAAATATTTATATATAAAAAAAAAGAAAAAAAGTTGGATTTATTAGCTAGTACCAAATATAATCTATAGTCAATCAACGAAATTTTTTTATAGTTATTACGATTGCAGTTGATTGCTTTAATAAATTTTAATTATTTCATTCATTAAAAAAAATGTACTTATAATATAAATGCAATACATCTAACATGCCGTGTGATTAACATTAGATGTGTTTCTTTTAAATATACTCTGGAAATCTTTGATGTTACAATGTAGAAGGAAAGACAATCAAGCCTACACCCAAGCCATCATCATTATTTTGAGAAAATTTAGAAAAACACAAGCTTAATTTTGAATTAAAATGGGAAATTTGGAGAGCACATGATCACTTGCAAAATGTCAGATGACAGCTGCATACAGTGTACAAACCAAGTCCGTCCTAGACAAGAGGTACTTCAATGTGAACAATGTCAACGTTGGCAGCATCGCACTTGCAATACTGGTAAGAGAATATTTTTTTAACTTTGACTAAATAGAACTACGTGACATGAAATAAGTAAAACGAATTCAGATTTTTTTGTTAATTGATGGATTTTGATTTCCAATACATGCTTGTATAGGGAATTATATGAATAACTGTTTTATTATATTAGATTAGGTTTATTTTTGCTTTTGAAAACAAATTTATTGGAAGAAAACACCGTTAACACACTTTTCTCATTTAACGCGTTACAAAATATAATTAATAAATGCAATTTATTAACTCTGAAAGTTGTAGTTTAATTGACTATATTGTTCTATCTGTCATTGTTATTTATGATATTGCAAAATAAATAAAATTAATAAATGCAATTTATTAACTCTGAATATTGTTTCTTTTTTATTATTATTTATACATTGTGAAGCAGAATATGAACATTTTACAGATAACATGTTTCATTCAAATACATATACATTTAAATATTAATCACTAAAATATCAATAAAATTATAATGTTCCAATATACAAATAAAAAAAAATATATACATAGGTGCCGAATTGACTATCGGAAGGTGCCGATTTGACCAAGTGCCATTTAACTTGGGGCCGAAACAACTAACCTAGGTGCCGAAATGACCAGGTGCCGAAGTGACTTGAATTCATGTGAGAGCTATTTAATTCTATCAGTTTCTCCAAAACACTAAAAATTGGGAACCAATAATTTGTTCTTCCATAAATTGGCATAATACATTTTTCTGTATATTAAACAATTATTTTCAAGAGTACACTGATTTCCAAAATTCTCAATTGGATATGACTGCTTTTTTGTATATTTTACTTCGAGTTCAAAATAATATAAAAATATGACAAAAATTTACCATTTTAAAATATAATTAAGAAACTGTTTTGTAAATAAAAATAAAGAGCTACACCGAGAGCAGCATGATAAGGAAAAGTGTACAAAAACACAGAAACACCAATGTTTGCACCTTGGGGCCTCTTGTTTGGAAACGGGTAGGGCTACAATATCCAAACCTTTAATCTGTGCTAATGATCTTTGTGCTAAAAATTTAGAAAGATCTGTCAACTAGAACAAAAGCTATCGCAAGGAAACCATTGTGTCTACAGAGAGACGATGACAGACCCATAACATATATATATAATATGACCACAAAATAAAAATACTTACAATCAAAGTCCATGGTCCTGGCAACTTATAAATGATACGCATCATGAAGAAAATCCACAGTACCAGTACAGTAATTAGGAATGATATAGCGACAAACTGTACCCAGCCCCCTCCAATTTGACTGTACCAACCAGAGGTACTTATACAGATAAATACAATTAAACTGAAAACCTACAAAATAAAACATAATACAGTAATTATGCAGACAAAATACTTATTTAAATAGTTTGGTTTGGCTTGGTTTTATGGTGTTAAATGCCACTTTCAACAATATTTCAGCTTTATTGTTGGGGTCAGTTTTATTGGTGGAGGAAACCAGAGGACTCAAGAAAACCACCGACCTGTCGCAAGTCACTGACAAACTTTATCACATAATGTTGTACATCTCATCCTGATCGAAATTCAACTCACAACATCAGTGGTGATAGGCACTGATTGCATCTCGGTAGTTGTAAATCCAACTATCATACGATCACCGCCACGACGCCCCTCTACAGATAAAATAACTACATAAAAACAGAATAGAATTAACCTAATGCACCTAACTGTCTTGGTGGTGTAAACGTTAGTGTGCTCATCTCAAGTGTGGTAGATTTCCTTGATAGAGGGTTGCTGCTAACAAGGAAGCTTGTTAATCAAAATCACAATCCAGAGGTATCCTCATTCATTAACTGGTCACCAGGTTTGTAACAAGAGTAACACAACAGGTGCAACTAGTGGAGTAGGAACTGTAAACCCTTCCAGAGCACCTTAATTAACCCCCAGTTTTTAGTGGGGTTCGTGTTGCTCCATTTTTTAGTTTCTGTGAAGTAATTTGTATATCATTGTTTGTCCTTTTGTCCTTTTACTTTTTGGCCTTTGTATTGTCTGTCCTTTAGGTTTATGACTTCTGATTACCTCTTTGGTATCTTCAAACTTTTCTTTTGGAGATTGAAAGGCCAAAGTGTAACCCACTGACCTGTCGCAAATCACTGACAAACTTTATCACGTAATGTTGTATTAAGTAAACCTCATCATGAACGGGGTTCGAACTCACAACTTTAGTGATGATAGGCACTGATTGTATAGATAGTCAAACCTGCCTTAAAGGCCACCTCTATATAACAAATCACTGTCTATAAAGGGCAGTCTCATTTTTTTCAGTAATGAATAGTGCATATAATATTAACCTGTATATAAAGGTCAACTGCTCATCATAAAGGTCACATTTTCAGGTTCCCTTGAGTGGCTTTTATATACAGGTTTGACTGTAGTGTAGTAATAAATCCAACTACCATACGATCACGACCACGACGGCCAATCCAATAAAACATTTGTATATGAGGTATAACAAATGTAAAATTTAACAGTTCTTACCATTTCTACAATTTTGAGGATGGAATCTACAGACTGCAGATAAGTCTTATCAAATCCAATTTCTGAACTAGAACTGGTAGTTGTCGTAGTTTGTTGAGTCGACTCCACATTATACTGACTATCCATCTTGCTGGATCTGTCTCAAAAATTATTTTGTCAAATCTTTTGTCTAAACTGAAAAAGAAATTTTGTTTGTTTATTTCCTATTGAAAACAATTAGATAACTAGTATTACTGTGAGCACAGCTCACTAAGATATACCCCCCGCTCCCAACATCTGTCCAATCTATTTCCATAACCAAAACATTACGGATTGTTCCGACCAAAAATGAAAGGGACCCTCCTCTCTTCACCGTTAAGCTGCTGATAAAATTTCAAAACATTCTGAGAAACACTACTCAAGTTATCATACGACATAGGGTAAAAATCCTATTTTCCGTCATATAAAGTCCAATAATTCTGGAACGGCAAGTGAAAATCTTCAAAAATGAAAGGGATCCTCCTCTCTTCACCGGTAACCTGCTGATAAAATTTCAAAACATTCTGAGAAACACTACTCAAGTTATCATACGACAGGATAAAAATCCTATTTTCCGTCATATCAAGTCCAATAACTCTGGAACGGCAAAAGTGAAAATCGTCAAAAATGAAAGGGATCTTCCTCTCTTCAGTAAACAGCTGATAAAATTTTAAAAGATTCTAAGAAACACAACTCAAGTTATCGTACGACATAGGATTTGTCTACAGACGGATGGACGGACATAGTGAAACCAGTATACCCCCCTACAACTTTGTTGCGGGGGGTATAAAAAGTACATGTACATGTATTCATAACCCTATCGGTGGTGTAATGGTTAGCCTGCTTGCCTTGAGAATGGTAGGTTCAAGCCCCAGTTTTCTGTTGTCTCAGTGAGCTAGCACTATAAAAATCTTTCTAAGCATGTTGGTCTAGTACAAAGCAGGAACCATCATCATCTTATTGAAATGTAACTTGTTTTCACCATGATATTGATGAAAGAATTCTTATTTAACGTTAAACGACAACTACTCACTTACTACATGTATACATGATCATGAACACACACACATTTTTTTGTACAATATGTACATATACAAATGTAAACATGGTATAGCTGAAAGTTTAATTCGCTTACAAGTCTTTCTTTGCTTAATTGTAGTTACGACATGCACATGTGCTAAATTAATTGATTTTGAAATCTACAAATAATATATTGGGTCACATGTGCATTTTTAAAACAGTAAAATTTGTAAATGATAAATTTATGGGTTATCTCCCCTTTTTAATATTTGTTTCACTATTTTTTTCAAATTAAACGAGTATCAAAATTCAGCAGATTATTTTGTTTTCCTATATACATATTATATGTGCTTATTACAAAAAATGTATCTACTAATACTCTCATATTCAAATGTACAATGTATACAGGTACCATATATACATGTATAGTGTTAAATTAAAACTTAATTGATGGTGAAATCTGCACCTGTAAATTAAATTGTGTGTGCATAATCAAAATGGTCAAACTTGTATGCAATAAATTTATGAGTTATCTTCCCTTTTTAATATATTGTTTTAAATCAAATGCTTTTCAATACGCTACATATAAACACTTGCAGATTCAAAAGTAATAAAAATATGACTCTTTTCATTTCCCTATGCATGTACATTTTGTATCAGACTCTCTTTATCATCTTCCCTAGGCAGAAATTGGAAAATAAGAATTACAATGACACAAATACAAATGTACATGTATTAGAAAGTGTCACACATGACTTACAATGACGTGTACATGTACATGTATTAGAGAGGGACACACATGACTTACAATGACATGTGTACATGTACATGTATTAGAGAGGGACACACATGACTTACAATGACACATGTACATGTACATGTATTAGAGGGACACACATGACTTACAATGACATGTGTACATGTACATGTATTAGAGAGGGGCACACATGACTTACAATGACACATGTACATGTATTAGAGAGGGACACACATGACTTACAATGACATATGTACATGTACATGTATTAGAGAGGGACACACATGACGTGTACATGTATTAGAGAGGGACACACACGACTTACAATGACATGTGTACATGTACATGTATTAGAAAGGGACACACATGACATACAATGACATGTGTACATGTACATGTATTAGAGAGGGACACATATGACTTACAATGACATATGTGTACATGTATTAGAGAGGGACACACATGACTTACAATGACATATGTGTACATGCACTAGAGAGGGACACACATGACTTACAATGACATATGTGTACATGTATTAGAGGGACACACATGACTTACAATGACATATGTGCACATGTATTAGAGAGGGACACACATGACTTACAATGACATATGTGTACATGTATTAGAGGGACACACATGACTTACAATGACTTATGTGTACATGTATTAGAGGGACACACATGACTTACAATGACATATGTGCACATGTATTAGAGAGGGACACACACGACTTATAATGACATATGTGTACATGTATTAGAGAGGGACACACATGACTTATAATGACATATGTGTACATGTATTAGAGAGGGACACACATGACTTACAATGACATATGTGTACATGTATTAGAGAGAGACACACATGACTTACAATGACATATGTGTACATGTATTAGAGAGGGACACACATGACTTACAATGAGATATGTGTACATGTATTAGAGAGGGACACTATTGACTTACAATGACATATATGTACATGTATTAGAGAGGGACACACATGACTTACAATGACATATGTACATGTACATGTATTAGAGAGGGACACATATGACTTACAATGACATATATGTACATGTATTAGAGAGGGACACACATGACTTACAATGACATATGTACATGTACATGTATTAGAGAGGGACACTATTGACATACAATGACATATGTACATGTACATGTATAATAGAGGGACAACAATGACATATGTGTACATGTATAAGAGAGAAACACTTGACTTACAATGACATATGTGTACATGTACATGTATAATAGAGGGACACTAACGACTTACAACAATGACATATGTGTACATGTATAAGAGAGGGACATTTGACTTACAATGACATATGTATATGTACATGTATAATAGAGGGACACTATTGACTTACAATGACATATGTATATGTACATGTATACTAGAGGGACACTATTGACTAACAATGACATATGTATATGTACATGTATAATAGAGGGACACTATTGACTTACAATGACATATGTATATGTACATGTATAATAGAGGGACACTATTGACTTACAATGACATATGTACATGTATAATAGAGGGACACTAACGACTTACAACAATTACATATGTGTACATGTATTAGAGAGGGACACTATTGACTTACAACAATGACATATGTGTACATGTATAAGAGAGGGACACTTGACTTACAATGACATATGTGTACATGTACATGTATAAGAGAGGGACACTATTGACTTACAATGACATATGTACATGTATTAGAGAGGGACACTATTGACTTACAACAATGACATATGTGTACATGTATAATAGAGGGACACTATTGACTTACAATGACATATGTACATGTATTAAAGAGATACACTATTGACTTACAACAATGACATATGTGTACATGTATAATAGAGGGACACTATTGACTTACAATGACATATGTGTACATGTATTAGAGAGGGACTTACAGTTTTTTCCAATACACACACACTAGGTTTTATTCTGTACTCTTGCAACATCATTACCCAATTGATTATACAACAACTTGGCAGAAAGTCAGCTGTCATTTTGTTTCTTTCAGGACATGAATTTGGCATACAAACAACTGGTTTATAGCCCATTGAGATGTGAGGGAAGAAGAGCTTATTATTTCATTGTTATAAGGCAAGACCTATTATAAAGATACACAGTAATAGACATGACAGATCTATTTATAACTGGTTTTGTTTGTTACTTGATCACGGATCTCACTACTTTCAAATTAGAACAGGAATCAGATTCTCTTTCAAAGAGCTGACAGGGAGCTCGAGTATAACAGAGACTTCTAGCTGGTAGAATTTAATTGTTTCTAATTTAATCTCTCCACAAATTTTAGTAAATTGACACTGTTGTTTATTATGATAAGTTATGATTTGTCAATAGCTACAATATCTAATGGTTCTATAATTATAAATCCAACTACCATATGATCATGCAAACGACCACCCATAATGTACATGTATATGTCATGATCTTTTCATAATAATCGGGAATAATATAAGAAACATATTGTTTGAAATCAGGATTACAAATACCTATCAAACTATGGAGGAAATATCTAAATTCTTTCTAGGTGGTGATTGAAATTTAATGTTACTATTGTCCCATTAAATATTCATTTTCACAACAATACAAATTTACCATCAACTTTAAATTGCTATCATATTTTGTTATCAAGTATACATGCTGATATTAATATGTTGGAAGCATGCAATGTACAGGGTATACTGCTAAATTTAAATTCAGCAAATTTCATGCACACATTTATATACATGTATATAAAATCTGAGATTCTAGCTCAACAGCATGCATGCATGTTGATTTTGTTGTAATTAGAAGATTTCATTTCTGATTCTCTGTAAACAGTGATAGAGAGTACCATCTTATCCAGTGTTGTATACAGATAATATAAAATAAAACAAACAAAACACATGTAGATACTTGAACCACATTTAAAGTATGGATCAATAGTACATATTGTACAAAAGGATTCCTTTGTACAAATGTATGATTTATATACATGTACAAAAAATGTACATAAACATTGCTTATGATATATGATATGTATACCGTAGACAAGCCATACAGTCAAAATATGTTTATTAAACTACTATAGAAAACTACCATGGTTTGTTTTAGGATACACTAGTACATGTACATGTACAAAAAGTTCAAGTGGTAAAGCTATTTTTTTTTGTAACAAAATGCAATGCAACATGTACATTATGTACAACACTGTACATTTTCAAATATGTATTGTACACTGTACATGTGTTTATTTTATAACTTTCATTTTGTTTTTTTTAATTATAAAATATTTCTTAATTTGATTTTTACTGGATTTATTTAGTTTTAATTTAAAACAAAAACAAAAACCGAAAGTAGCAGTGGTGAACTTATGTCTTTACAACCAGTACATTTTAAATGGTTAGGGTATGGTGTTTAATGCCATTTTCAACGATTTTCATTTATATCGTGGCAGTAAGTTTTATTGGTGCCACAAGTCACTGACAAGGAGCTTTATTGGCTGTCAAAAGAAACCTCATCTAAACATAGAGGATGAGATGGATGATCATGAGGCTTATCCTCTAAATAATTAAGCCATAAGGCATCAAGGGTTTAATTACTCTCTCTTAATGGCCCACTCATGTACTGTAGTAGTGATTTCTTTAAAATAAGTATGGGACGAGCGCATCCTCCTGTTTTTATATTACCAGCAATATTCAAAATTATTCAATCGTGACACTGATTTTACTTAAATTTTAAGATATTTAAATAGAAAGACACGTTGCTACTTTGCTGACGCAAATTCCCAATTAAACATGAGATAGCTTAGAAACTATACATGTATACAGAACAATCATCATGCATTGTATTTTGTCTCTTTGTACCTTGTACATTCAAATACATGTAGTACAAGCCACAACCTGTGATAAAAATACAGTGAAACTTGTCTTAAACCCAACCATGAATAAACACACAAATTCTGCATAAACTGAACTTTAAATAAAGTCCTAATGTAGGAAATTTTTGTTAATTTAACCTGTATAAATCGAACACCTGTCTATTCCGAACGCAAAAGTTGGTTCCACATAGGTTGTGTTTTAATACAGGTTTCACTGTAGATCTATTGTAACTATTTTTACTTGACCATGATACATTGTAACTATTTTTACTTGACCATGATACATTGTAACTATTTTTACTTGACCATGATACATTGTAACTATTTTTACTTGACCATGATACATTGTAACTATTTTTACTTGACCATGATACATTGTAAATTATTTTTTCTTGACCATGATACATTGTAACTATTTTTACTTGACCATGATACATTGTAACTATTTTTACTTGACCATGATACATTGTAACTATTTTTACTTGACCATGATACATTGTAACTATTTTTACTTGACCATGATACATTGTAACTATTTTTTCTTGACCATGATACATTGTAACTATTTTTACTTGACCATGATACATTGTAAATTATTTTTTCTTGACCATGATACATTGTAACTATTTTTACTTGACCATGATACATTGTAACTATTTTTACCTGACCATGATACATTGTAACTATTTTTACTTGACCATGATACATTGTAACTATTTTTACTTGACCATGATACATTGTAACTATTTTTACTTGACCATGATACATTGTAGCTAGTTTTACTTGACCATGATACATTGGAACTATTTTTACTTGACCATGATACATTGTAACTATTTTTACTTGACCATGATACATTGGAACTATTTTTACTTGACCATGATACATTGTAACTATTTTTACTTGACCATGATACATTGTAACTATTTTTACTTGATCATGATACATTGTAACTATTTTTACTTGACCATGATACATTGTAACTATTTTTACTTGACCATGATACATTGTAACTAGTTTTACTTGACCATGATACATTGGAACTATTTTTACTTGACCATGATACATTGTAAATTATTTTTTCTTGACCATGATACATTGTAACTATTTTTACCTGACCATGATACATTGGAACTATTTTTACTTGACCATGATACATTGTAACTATTTTTACCTGACCATGATACATTGTAACTATTTTTACTTGACCATGATACATTGTAACTATTTTTACTTGACCATGATACATTGTAACTATTTTTACTTGACCATGATACATTGTAACTATTTTTACTTGACCATGATACATTGTAACTATTTTTACTTGACCATGATACATTGTAACTATTTTTACTTGACCATGATACATTGTAACTATTTTTACTTGACCATGATATATTGTAACTATTTTTACTTGACCATGATACATTGTAACTATTTTTACTTGACCATGATACATTGTAACTATTTTTACTTGACCATGATACATTGTAACTATTTTTACTTGACCATGATACATTGTAATTATTTTTTCTTGACCATGATACATTGTAACTATTTTTACCTGACCATGATACATTGTAACTATTTTTACTTGACCATGATACATTGTAACTATTTTTACTTGACCATGATACATTGTAACTATTTTTACCTGACCATGATACATTGTAACTATTTGTTCTTGACCATGATACATTGTAACTATTTTTACTTGACCATGATACATTGTAACTATTTTTACTTGACCATGATACATTGTAACTATTTTTACTTGACCATGATACATTGTAACTATTTTTACTTGACCATGATACATTGTAAATTATTTTTTCTTGACCATGATACATTGTAACTATTTTTACCTGACCATGATACATTGTAACTATTTTTACTTGACCATGATACATTGTAACTATTTTTACTTGACCATGATACATTGTAACTATTTTTACTTGACCATGATACATTGTAACTATTTTTACTTGACCATGATACATTGTAACTATTTTTACTTGACCATGATACATTGTAACTATTTTTACTTGACCATGATACATTGTAACTATTGGCATAGATATTTCTTTATTACCAGTAATTATTAATTACAATTACACACCAGTATTGCAGATTCACAAATCAATGTATATTTCAATAGTACATTGTACATTTCTCTTAGATGTAACATAGCTAAGCCATTGCCAAGAACATGTGTGAACTTTATAATTAATACAGATATATCATGAATACAATATGATATCATACAAATGCTATTTGAATAGAAATTTACATATTGACATTGTAGCATTTTCTGAAAAAGACAAAATAATGTCTATATTTTACTACTGTATAAATTTGTTCTGACATTCCCAAAGAAAGCAGAATGTAGATTGGCCAACAGCTGCCTTTTAACAAACAATGGTTGCGTTAAAATAGAATTTTGAATTTGATTGACTTGGAAGTATATAAATTATGCAATGTTTCTTTATATTATACCTTTCATTTAATCAGTTTTTGCCTGAATTGTTTTCAGCTACTTGCCCGACAGCCAAACTTAGAAAAATTGTCTATTTATTCAAACAAATTCTTTCATAATTTTCACCTGTCCGAATCCAAATTTTCTTGTCCCAGGCTTTGGGCAAGTGGGTTAGCGTGAAGACTGTCTAATTACTAAATCTATTACCTTGAACTTTATTGAACAACACTCAAGACACTATACAACAGTGTAACATGAGGTACAATATTAAATACAATATAGAAAATAACAATTGTAGGGATAGCAGTCAATAGAAAAATTCCCTAGCCATGATATTTTTCAGTTTCAGGCTACTGTTATTTATAGTGATTTCTACATTTCCACGATAGGTACCAAGTAAAATATGGTATCAATTGATAAATTAGAAACTACCGATTGTTATGGTACAAAAAATATCCTAATTATATTAAATATATTTGTTTGGTTTTTAATTCTTAACGAGCATACTTTCAAAATATCTCCAAAATGACGTCATTTTGGACCGCCGACGTTGCCGTGATTTTCATGTTACTTTGACAAGTTACAAAACCGGGATGAGTGGCCAGGTAGTAGTGACAACCAAGGATAAGTTAAATTAAAGAGGAGATCCCGTAGATTACGATAATATTAGTTTCAAAGTAAAATATTCAATGATTCAGTATGAAAAACGGAAATAAAAAATGTCTTTAAGTTTTTATATGTTCTTCCTTGATTTTGTTCCCACCAAACGTCGTCTACTCTAGACTTCAAAACATGAAGATATGCTCCAAACAATTGTTTTTCTGCTTGGTCGTCTGCCACACAACCCGTAAACCAGTTAAAAAATCGTGGGATACAAAAAAATGATGCACATTGATTTTGAGGACGTTCACGACGTTACCGGTTGGAGTACAGAAGATGTCGACCACCTGGTGCTGCATAAACAATTACCTGGTAAGAAATAATTCCTCCGTTTTATAAGAATTTAATACTCTTGATAACACAGCTCTGTATTTTTACAATCATATTACGATATCAATCAAGTACAGTGAAAAAAATATCATTTATGTTACAACTTGGGCTAATCCCATCAAAACAGGTAGTGATGTATATTGAGTCATAAATTAGATCGACACACGGCTATAAATAACTTTCTTTTATACTCAATATACGGAAAAACGCAACAGTTCTCGATAATTATATTGCATGAAATAATGGAAATTAGGAAAGTTAATGTGTAACGCACATGGTTCTTCCTAAAATTGAATCCATTTTAACGTAGAGGTCGAAAATAAAGATAAAATTTACGCCAATCTTATGATTAGTGTTAAGAATTTAATGTCCGATCAGCATATTGTCAACAAAAACTTTCTCGACGAGTTCACTAAATTGAGAACTTTCCTTCTTGAAAAGTTTGATACTAACTGGTGTAATTTGTCGGAAAATGAGAAAGAGAGGGCCTCTCAAATACACCAATATTTCTGTCATCTCCATGTGTTGGCTAATATGGGTGATAGTGCAAGCAAAGCCCTGAAGGAATATGAACAAATTTTAACCGGTGGATCGGGAAAAATGGGTAGAAATCTAAATAAAGATTTTTCAAGTTGGAACGATCAAGACAGTGCTGCTATCAGGAGTATATGAACAGCCTGTAGCTTGCTTACTTCTGGTGGTAGCTCATCATCTGGTTGCCCTGAAGATTTTAAAGCATATCTAGCATCCAAAGACAAATTATATAAACTAAAAAAGTTTGATATTCCCCAATTGCCCCCCCCCCCCCTCCTCCCCCCCCCCCCCCGCTAAAGATGTCGTATATCAGGCTTTATTCAATGTAAATGATACAGATGGCGAACCTCAAGAACATGGTGATGTTACGATTGAAGTTATCCGCCTTATTTGTACGCATCTTTACTTAACTGTCTCTCGACTTATGTAAAACCAGCTACCAGGTGGATGTCAGACGATGAAGCCAAGCGATAAGAATCCATTTCTGTACCGAAACATAATCGAGCGAGTGAGAAAAACTTTGCTGACATGAAACAAATACGACATTTCAAACCAAATGCATCTATTGAACACATCGAGGCCACACTAATGTGGATAAATAACAAAACCGTTGAATGGCTTGATTCCATGGATTTACAAGATAAAAATGCCAACATTACTCTTGCAAAAAAACGTGCCCCTGATTACCTAGCAAAATGGCAAGAACGACGGAAAGTTGCTTGCCCATGGTCGGTGGTTCTCTCCAGGTACTCCGGTTTCTGCCACCACGAAAACTGGACGCCATGATATAGCTGAAATATTGCTGAAAGTGGCGCTAAAACACCAAAAATAAAAAATAAATTGAATAGAACATGGAATTATGTGTTCCATTTTTTAGTTCTAATCATGCAAATGCTTTTAAGGTTGATACTTTTAGTTGAACTGAAATAAAATTAAAAAAATATACACGAAAAATGGAGGAAAATGACGATTTTCAATGAATAAAAATCGTATTTATAGGCCAAAAATCAGTGATTTTAGACAATTAAGTGATCGGAACAGTTCGTATTATGGTATATTCTCTATTTATTACTTCTTGCATGTTTCTAAAGTAACAAGAACATGTTTTAAATAACAGAAGTAAGAAAAACTTGGCGGAAATAGTGTAACATTGACGATATCTGTTGTCTAAAAGCAGGCGAAAAGGAAAATTGCACTAAATTTTGGTAATTTTTGATTTCAACCTTCCAAAAAACCTATTGAATATCCAACTTTATTTTGTTATTTATTGGAAATATATTGAAAGGAAAGCATAATAGGAAAAAAGGGTCGATGTACATATATTTTTTCTATCAGAACTATGAAACGAAAGAAGTCCTATTTTTCAGATATCTGTAATAATGGGTTTTCCCGCCAAAACAACTGCATCTTTTTCAATGTTTAAATTAGTGTAAAAACTACAAATATTATCCGATTTTAATAATTTAAAGTGCATACCATTTCTACTTTTACATACTACCACTAGAAAGACCAAGTTGAATTATTTCATATAGCATAAATTTCCCGCTGCTATCCCTAACAATTGCCTGTTTCCACAAAAAACAAATAGATGACAAAAGGTCTAATAATGTTGATGCTTTGTTTTATGATTAAATTTAAGAAAAGTTGAAATAAAGATATTTAACTTGGGCAAAGATTCGACATTGTATCACAGATAAGAAATACAGCTGTCACTGATGAGTGACCTTTAGAAAACACCATAAATCAGTATATACATAGTATATACATATATACAACAGGGATATTACAGGAATTATGTTTCATTTAGTTGACTGTACATACATTACAGGGACAGGTACAACAAGAACATTACTACCATTTGTACATTGTATATTAATGTAATATGACTATGACAGATGAAAACATGATATCATACGATACATGTTCAACCACAAGATACATTTTTAGTTTTCAAATAATAAATTCTCCATTTTTTCATTTGGACTTTGAGAAAAGTATAGATTTTGATATTTTGAGTAGTGGCTACAATGTAATATGACTATATATATGACAGATGAAAACAAGATATCATACGATACATGTTCAACCACAAGATACATTGTTAGTTTTCAAATAATAAACTCTCCATTTTTTCATTTAGACTTTGAGAAAAGTATAGATATTTGAGTAGTGGCTACAATGTAATATGACTATATATATGACAGATGAAAACATGATATCATACATATTCAACCACAAGATACATTGTTAGTTTTCAAATAATAAATTCTCCATTTTTTCACTTGGACTTTGAGAAAAGTATAGATATTTGAGTAGTGGCTACAATGCACCTACTTATTTTTTCTAAATCTATAGCTACAAAAGGGGTCTTTTAATCACTGTTAATAAACTGATGTTCGTAACTTTAGTTACCTACATCCCAACATGGCGGACACGGAAAATGGTAAATTAGAATATCCTTGTTTTCTCTTTATCAGTAGTGCTTATTAGTATGATTGATTGGTTGGTGTTTAACGTCCAGCGAGCAATTTTTCAGCTATATTCAGGACGAGAACATTTAAAAATTTAAACGCCACGGGACTCGAAACAAGGAAAGGTGATGGGTATGGACGGATAATTTTGCCAGTGCAACAGGTCTCTTATGGACCACTCATCATGAGCATAATGCTCATAATGAGCTGTAACACTGGGTTCTTTAACGTGCAGAGAGGGTGGCAATCCCTCAACACGGGACCTCGGTTTTATTTACGTCTCATCCGCAGGACGGGTTGGTTGTGAATTTCTACATCCCGCACAACCGACGGACGCCCCTTCAAGCCGAAGAAGCTCTCTGTCCCATTTCTATACCCCGGGGTTCCCGCAGGATTTAGTAAGTCCAACGGTATGATTACAGGTGGGAATATTAGATACTCGAATGCATACATAAAAATGACGAAATTCTTATGAGAGCATTGAAATATTAACTTGAAAAAATTTGAAAGATGTACGTAATTCTTTGAAGTGATGTTCGTAACGTTAGAAAGATATTTAAAGAGCAGGGGTTTCAAAGTTTTTTGTAATAGGAGGTACCAAAAAAATTAGGCTGAGGGCCGTAAGGGGTCCAGGGGGCGGAAGCTCCTGAAATCTAGCATTTTGTGGACCAAAAAATGTACTTCAGAGACTGCAAAACATTAAGTGTTTTTGAAAGAAAAATCCCATTTAGAGTTCAGATTTCACCAAGAGTGAAGACCATGCATAATGCCTGATTTCTTTTTCACAATACCTTGGCTTGTCACCCTTGTGTGTTTTTTTTACTTTATTACCAGTAATTAAACTCATCAAAGACCATTGGCAGGATCAAGACATATAAGTGTCATAATTAATGAAACCAAGGACGTATATAGAATACGTCCTTGACGAAACATATAAATTTAATCTGCAATCATCAATCTTTAATAAAATTTATAATTTTTAATAGATCAATGCAAATATAATTAAACAAAAACAATATATATTGTTACTTTCACGACTTATGTGCAAAAAAAATGTTCGAACAAAAACGATTCGCGGGAAGACATTTATTAACATTTGAATCACAAAAGTTAAATTATTTTTGGAAAAAAAGGGGGGCCGGCGTTTTGACATTACAATGTAATTCGTATTTGAGCCATGTCCGGTCCTTTTTCAAGATTTCTAGTAATTTTCTATCCCTTATCTCCTCGTACCCCCTTTTAAAAATGTTTTTCAGCACACTTTCATTTCTGTGAACAACCGCGGTAGGGCCCCGTCAAAATATGTAAATAAATTAGCCATAGGTTTTTATTTTTTTATACCGGAAGTTAAACAATATGGACGGAGTTAAGCAACAAGACAGTACGCCCCAGAATGATTCGACCCTGGGTTTTAAATGGATAAAAAAAATCGCACAAAATATTGTGTAATCATATATTCATAATAAATAATGATCATACTTATATTACTGGAGATTACACTAAATTGTGTTTGAACATAATTTGTAATCGGACATTTTTTTTATTTTGAAATGATGTCAGCTTTGTTCCGGTCCGAGTTTTACACAGAGATGAAACGATATTGGGGCGAAAACATATCTAGGTGTAATACCACTAAAGAATTCTTCATTGCCTTCTATGTTAAATAACATCTTTTTGAAATTTCATACAGGATTCACCTTAAGTTTAAGCTATGCGACACTCATTTCTCATGGAAGGGGTACCTAATTGGAAGCTTACCTCCAAAAATCAACATACATGTAATGGCATATAAGAAAAAACTGACAGCCCGAAGATGTCTACCCTCAAAAATCCTACTTTCACTTTCGATTTAACACAAATTCAGGTAGTTCCTTTCCAATGCAATCATCTTTTTATTTAAAACCACAAGGACATCAAATATGGGCTTAAAATTATCCTAAAACCTGTAGGTTTCTGCTGACATTCAGTATTTTGCAGTATCTAATAGGGTTTATTTTTTATCCAACAATGTAAGAATCCATTTTGTGTTTACGTACTACTTTCCCGTTCTTTTCGACTGGTACCCATGTTTAGTGGTAGTACACCTCTATTTACCGCATGCGCAAACTGCTATTTACGATTCTAAGGTAAAGTTATTTTTAAAACAAGGAATATTCCATCAACTTGGTCATGACGCAGTTGTTCGATTTGAATGCGAGAATTCAGCAATTGACGTGATCATTAATTTTTTATGAAAAATATTCCACAAGCCTATCGACCATCGTACTTGTGGTTTTGACCACCGATAATTTTGGGGGGTTCAGTAATTTCTGCCGGTACTATACACGATCTCAGGCGGGTAGAAGTACCGGGTACCGGCCCACTTTGAAACCCCTGAAAGAGATGTCCGTAACTGCAGATTTCCATAACTGTTAAATAATAAGAAGGTGTTTAATTGCTCGTTAAGAAACTCTTGGTTTCAATTTAAAAGCAAAATTAAGCATGCAAACAACTTAAAAGTAAAAAGAACAACAAGCAACGAAACGAAAGCATATAGAACGAGTATTAAGAAGAAAAACATGTACATGTACAGTATTCTACCTTTCTCACATTTTTAGGATGTTGATTTGTTTTAGCGTCACATGCGACTTATTGACAGTTGAAGACGTGTTGATCCATGAAACATCGTAATCATATCAATATAAACAATCATAGACTTGCTACAATAAGTCCCTTTCTAACCTATGTGTATCTTGTGCGTACCCCTTTAATACGTTTGCTGCTGAAAGCAATGTATCTGTACTACATAAATATTGTCGGTAGAGATATATTACCTATAGCAATATATTTACTAAAGTATACAAGAATATAGATAAGGGACTTGTAGGAAATCTATGTGTATAATTATATTTAACATGGGTGAAGGAAATTCATGTATGCGATCCTGATTTAAACTAGAACTGTGAGTGACCTCACTGAGTGATCGTACCCCCCTTTTCGTGAAAGTATAAGTTGAATTATCTCCCCTTCTAAATTTTAGACAGCAATGGTATTCCTTCATACACATCTGCAGGTTGTGCACTACAACTGTGTAAAGTTTCATAAAAATTCAATAAACAGTTTAGTAGGAGTTGTGCTTACAAGGTACATGCCCCCCCTTTTCGTGAAAGTATAAGTTGAATTATCTCTCCTTTTAAATTTTGGACAGCAACCATATTCCTTCATGCACATCTGCAGGTAGTGTACTACAAATGTGTAAAGTTTCATAAATATCTAATAAGCGGTTTAGGAGGAGTTGCGCTTACAAGGTACATGGACGGACGGGGTGATTCCTATATACCCCCCAAACTTTGTTTGTGGGGGGTATGGGTATAAAAACTATTGATATTAAACTAATTCGTTTATATACCGTCAAGACTGTTTAGACTAACATCCTGTCAATTTCAATGCATATTTATAAATGTATATGTATTTGTAAAACTTGAAATGGTATGATATAAAAAAAATGAACTTTTCGAAAACAGCTTTACCATAGATTAATCCAATTTTAATACTTACACATTATAGATTTGTTAAAAAGTATTATAAATCTTTATTTATCTGTATTTAATACAATAGTCTAACAAATTAATAATAAATTAATCTGGTTTCATTTCAGCATTAAAGGGAAATAATTAGATGTGTCAATCTTAAAATACTTGATCTGGTGTGTCCATTTTTATTAAAATAAGCAAAAAACACAAAGGACAATTAATTTGGTAATAATTCACGGCATATTTACACATAGAACTGTTAATTTACATACAAATATACTTTGTTAGAATTTATATATGAGACCCAGAATGGCCCTAATCGAATTTAATGATGATGTCGGAGGTCGCCATCCATGGGAGGTCCTAAACACCCAAAGGTCGGAAATCAAAACGCCCTATTGCAAGGTCGTAGTTTATGAAAGACCCTTCTAGAGCACACAGTCCAAGACCAAATAGAAATATCAATATAATACTAAACAACTACATATGTTGTATCGACTGCCGCATCGGCCTCAGCACTATTAATTATCTGGTCATTCTCGATATCCATCGCTGTAAGATTACAGGAAACGCAAACCCACGTGTTTATTATTGCTAATTGGAAACGAGCGTTGGACAAGGTGTTCTTCTCCCGCTACCATCATCTTTCGTTCATCACACTCATTCATAACCCTCTCATCCTCCGCTCTGTATTTTTTTCTCTCGTGCATTATATAATCTCTCCCACCTCTATTACCCTCTCTATCACTTCAGGGATGTTTTTCTTTGTTTTCAAATTTTATTTATTACAAAAGCCTTGTTCTTTAAATGTTTTAAACATGATTTTAGAAACACCAAACTTTAAAGTTACCAACATCATATTTGATATTTCATATAGTGAAAATGTATAAAGATAAAGAAGTCAAGAAAAATGACAAGGATATTTTTTTATCAATGTGTGACGTAAAAATATTTTTGACATTTACGTCACCGAATATGGTACTGCTTTGACAACTATTTTACCTATTTTGTTCCTGTATTTAAATACTGTTATAGTGACAGCCGGAACCTTTGAACCGTATTGAGAGCGGGAGGTTTGGCGCCTTAAAATCTGATTCAACCCACCATTTCTTTAGAAATGCCTGTACCAAGTAAGGGTCATCACGGTTTTCACAGTTTTCCAGTTGTTGACTGTTTTTGTCTGTTTGTATAATTATGAGTTTTGACTTTCCCTTTGTAAGATTGTTCGGAGTTCGGTAATTTTGTTATTACCCTTATTTGAAAGTTATGAACATCGTTCAAAAATAATTCTACAGTTACTTACATCATTTGTATTTCTTAAAGTAGGTTTTGTGCCACATAGGAGAATTTACAGTTGATTTAAGCATATCACTACATTTAATTGTTAAAATATCTATACATTTGAAATGAAAATATTTGAAAATAAACTAAAAACAAAGAGAAAACAAGGATATTCTAATTTACCATTTTCGGTGTCCGCCATGTTGGGATGTAGGTAACTAAAGTTACGAACATCAGTTTAATACCAAAAGGGGTCTTTTAATTAACATGCAAGGATTGTGGTACTCTCCAAAAATTAAGGTGCACGGCCAGCTACTCTCTGCTTTATAACCTGACAACCCCTTCATGCATATATTTAATCATAATAATAATAATAATAAATTCTTTATTTATAGAGGGTTACACAGTTAGTTAATAACTAATCTTCCCTGAGGCCCTCATTGACATATTTAGACCTACATTGTAAAGTACACAATATAAAGTTACACAATACATTGTAATAAGTATACACAAAAGATTTAGTAAACATTTAATGGTAAATTAAGGTACATCATCATTTAAAATGAGACTTTTAACTTTTGTTTTAAATGCATTATGAGAAGAAGCTTGCCGTATCGAAAACGGAAGTTCATTCCATAGCTTTGGTATGTAAAAGTTTTCTTAAAAAGTTCAGTTTTTGCCTTTGGGATTTGTAATTTTTCATTTCGGAGAGAGTAAGGATTTCTATCAGACAAGTACTGGATTTTGTTTTTTAAATATATAGGTGCTTCATTCTTTAGACATTTTGAAACAAGAAGATATTTATGATATTTGATTCTTTGTTCAATAATCATCCTCCTAGTTGTTTAAATAGAGGTTCAGATGGTGCTATGGGATCTTGATCTAATATCAATCTTGCTGTTCTTTTTTGCAATTTAAGAATGCAATTAAGTCCCTCATTTGAACAATTTCCCCAAACAACACAGCAATAATCAATTAAAGGCAAAATGTAACCTGAATAAAAAAGTTGCCTTGATTCAAGGTTTAAATATTTCTTAATTTTTGAAAGAAGGTAGATTGTTGATGATATTTTAGAACAGACTTGATCAATTTGGTTTTTCCAATTTAGATTTGAGTCAATTTTGATACCAAGTAATTTTTCACAAGCAGAATGTTGTAATTGTTCAGAATTAAAAGTCAAGTATAGTTCTTCATTTTGAAATGCAAGTTTTTGCTTTGTTCCAACAGTAATACATTTAGTTTTATTACAATTTATAAACATATTATTATCCTTGCACCATAATTCAATTTTATTCAAGTCTTCCTGGACTTTGGTTTGTATATCTGAAATATTTTTCCCAGAAATGTGTATTGTAGAACTATCAGCATACATATCAGTGTTGCAATTTGAAATACTTAAAAGCAGATCATTTATATATAAAATAAACAATAATGGACGAGTATTGAGCCTTGAGGTACTCCATATTTTACAGGACATTTATCAGAAAGAACATTTCCGATTTGTACTTGTTATGTTCTATTTGTCATATAAGAATTAAAAAGAGCTAAAGCTTTTTTATTGAATCCATATATTTAAAGCTTTTTAGCCATGATAGCATGGTCAACAACATCAAGGGCCTTTGTTAATAGATTTAAGAGTATAACTACATTGACATTTCCATTATTCATTTCCTCTATCCATTTATCTATGATGTTGATTAAAGCAGTTTGACAGGAATGATTTGATCTAAAACCAAATTGGGCATCATGTAGAAGATTGTATTTTGCCAAGTACTGATACATATGTCTTGAGATATGTTCTTCAATTAGTTTTGATATAACAGGTAGTACGGATATACATGTAGGTCTGTAATTTGTAGGGAGACATTTTTCCCCTGACATAAAAATTGGAGACACTTTGGCATTTTTTAATATGTTTGGATAAATACTGCTGTCTATTATTCTGTTGAATATATAAGTTAAGGGAGACACAATAAATGTGGCACTGACTTTCAGAATCATAGGTCCAATGTTATCAGTTCCAGTTGATTTGTTTATGTCGAGATGTAAAAGATCCTGTAGTAATTCATTCATCTTCACTAGGGGTATAGCAAATTGTGTATTTTGAGATATTTTATTATTAACAAAGCTAAGTAGTTTACCAAGATTAGTGGAAGTTGACATATTTTCACTTCTAAGATTTTCAACACAAGAAGTAAAAAACTTGTTAAAGGTATTTGCTATATCTATTGAGTTATCAACTTTTAGATCATTTTCTGTAACAAGCCTGTGGGGTCTGAAATGGTTTGATGGGTTTAGGCTGTGTATACATTTGATGTCATTTCCATATTAGTTTGGGGTCTTTGGATTCTTTTAACATGTTATTGTAGAAATTTTGTTTAGCTTCATCTAATATTTGCTTTGTTCTATTTCTCCAGAATTTATATTATATTATATTATATTATATTATCAATCCACATCCTACCTCACCCCTTTTCTCATATGAATGTTAATAAACTACCAACCTTTTTACATTTTTGTAGTTTAATTTATGTTATTAAACCTTCCAATTCCATCTCACCTACTATTTCTACAATGCAGATCCCTTTATTTTTTCTAAACTGTATATACTCTGCCAACTCTGAATTTACTCCTTCCCCCCACCCCCCACCCCCATCAAAAATGTTTTTTTTATTTGATACTGTATTTTATGCTAACCCCAACCCTTTTCTCAAATGGATGTATACAAAATACAAAAATGTATATGCTTCATATAATAACCTAGCCAATTTCTGATGATTATCCTTCTACATCTCAACCTCCAATTTATACACTTTATCTTTAGACAATCTAATATTTACATTTTTTGTACTACATGTACATGTATTATACTATATCATTAAACATCAAAGTCCCCATAGCAGTGGCGTATCTAGGGTATGGCAGGTAGGGCACGTGTCCTGGGCGCCACTGAGAGGTTTTAGCGCCTAATGTTCTCATATGATATGGGAACGTCCTAAATAAGATTTTTTAAATAATTTTCTTGAAGTAATATTGAAAAAACCAAGTAATACACATAGACATGAATACCTGGAGATATTATTATTAAATATTAAATGTAAAACGCAATATTAGTGCTTGCCATAGGCGCTATTTTCCGTAGATACGCCCCTGCCCCATAGTACAGTATGAACATAAAAAAATTAATATTTTATAGCAAGCCATAATTATCTATGCTTAGTCTTATTTTGAATTATGTCTCACCATAATTAAAGGTATTTAAGACTAGTCATAATTGCATATTAAGACTACATCAATATTTATGCCATGCCAAAATGGTAGGAAGGCTATAGCTAGCCATAAAAATTGTTGTTTTTTTTGGGTATTTCAAAATATGTAATTAGCAAGAGAGGTTTACAATTATTCATATTCTATTTATTTGGCCCAAGTCCTATAGTATTTTGGAAAATGTATAATAGAGTGCCTTGAGACAAGAAAACTGAAACAGGGTTTATGATACTGAAATATTTTTTCTCTTTGTTTATATTATTAATTTTTTTAAGGCCCTGAACCCGACAAGAAACATTGTATTTACTAAATCTAAATCTAAATTTATATATATATATATTTTTATATTTTTATATATATATATATGTATAATTGCCTCCAATGACAATAATCAATGTATGCAATTTGTTTGCCCCTATTGTGGGCCCATTGATTGGAATAATTAATATTCTTATTCTTATATGTGTGATCTGTTCAGTTACCATTTTTTTCCAGTAAGATACATGTAGCTAAATCTACTCACTACCTTATTCTTATTGGATTGATTCTTACTATTGTTCTTTACACTTTAAAAACCAGTGTTTTATACACTGTGATCATTATTTTGATTTAATTTGATGGTGTAAAGTAGAACACTTTGTTAAAAAAATACCCACCCACCTGCGGTACCTACAAAATTTAGTAAATTTATTAAAACCACAAGCAATATATAGTATATGTATATATTATTAAATTTTTAATCATATAAAACGAGCTGTTTATTGCATTATATGATTAGTGGAATTTATGGACAGCCGATTGTGTGATCAATATTCATGGACAATGATAATACAATAGTGAGGAGCAGCTAACATTGAATTTCATGGACAGTGATAATTAATGTGATAATGGTGGACCATTAACAGTCAAATTGTACATTTGTATATATGACAAGCTTACATTATCCATCTTCTTACTGATCATGTTGATAGACTTTGATCAGTGAAGCATCACTGCCCTGTAGGTAATTCTGATTACATTAATGATAATACTCAAGTGTGAAATCTACATCATCAGTAGCATGTTACAATTTATACTAACAGACATGTACATTTACTATGATATATTTCATTAATAATTACCCAGGAATGTTTCTCAAATAATGTAAACCAGGGGGCCCATATGATTATGGATTTAAACAGTTTATTATGAATAATCAATCTTGTTATACATTTGTAAGTGGTCATGAATGAATGGTCTTTACATCCATATCCTATCTTACTACCGGTAATTGAGAGAAAATGTCTTACTTACATGATACATGATACAGCATGAATCATGGATATGTCAATGTAAAAAATATACATGTATAATATTGATCATGAACTGGAATCAATGATTTGCAATTTGTTTTAAATACTGTCCAACTCTAATTAAGGGTAATCTGTGTACATGTAATTATTGAAGAATGTTTATAATTATCTCCTCACTGGATCCACAATTCTTTTATGATTTTTATGCAAAGAAAGTTTAAAAAACAATGGGGCTCTAGCTACAATTCAACTAATTTCGATAAAAATCAAACAATTAGCTACAATATGTAGTACCTTTCAGTTAATCATTGAACACAAAAAAGAGCACCAAAGATATACATCTAAATAATGAATAACCATGTAGAGGTACTTGCAACTCATCTGGGCGAGTCCTAGACTCGTTACTTGTGTTTGGGACTTGCCAGTTATAACAAGTTGGGATTCTTCCAAATTTTATCCTGCAGGAATCTCTTTCCATGGCAATATTATATGTATTAGATAACATTATATATAATGACACAGGGATAACCTTAGCTGCAATAATGTAGCTCCTGTGACAAACTTGTGTCTCGGCAGAGCTACAACGCGGTCCCATTCGTCACAATGGAGCAAACAAAAAGTTGCAGTTGAAACATAAAAACTCACTATTTACGCTTCAAACATTTCATTTTAACAATTATTGGTGATCCCAGTCCTTGTTAAATCGGTTTGGCTGAGAAATATATGCTTTTCAAAGTTAACAACAACCTTGTTCAAATTTATCGATCGTTTTCCATAACCGGAAACTACGAAAGGCGGAGCTTTTCTAAATATGGTATTTCTTATTACAAGCTGATGTAAACATTCCAATCGTAACTACTCGGCCATTCTCGCTACCCTATTATTTGCAGGGTAGCGAGAATGGCCGAGTAGTTACGATTGGTAAACATTCACGCCTCAAATCGCCAAATATGGTATCGACATCTAAATAGTGAGGCCGGAAATGACGAAATTCAAAATTTTCAAAGAGGAGATTTTTATTTTGTGGGAATTACATTCTAAAATACTGGTAGGTGATAAAAACTTGTTATAATAATGGACAAAAGGAAAGGTTATGTCTTATTATTGATAAATGCAGGCGTCAGAAGCTCCGTAAGCGAGCGCAAAAAATCTCGGCGGCTGCTCCATTACGTGTAATGGCATCCCGTTATAACCCTTGCGAGTAAGCGAGCATTTAGGGTTTTATTATTAGAACTAGGATAACCTTCCCTCCACATTTCTTACAATGAAAATGTGGGCTATCGCAGCCACAATGATATGGCACATTTAGTAGTTGGATTAGCATATTCACATACAATGTATATACCTATACACCACTAAAAGTGGCAAGTTTTATTCTGGTCTTTGGCGTAGTGTACTCTGAAACAACTTTTATCTGATAAAGTTTGTCAGTGACTAGTGGCAGAACGGTGGTTTAATTTTCTCAATGTACTATTATTTCCTCCTTCAGTAAACAATCGACACAATGTAATCAAAATATTATTGAAAGAGGTGTCATAGTATACATACACACCCATAACCCTACTACATGAAATATTCGAAATATACAGGTCTACATGAACCATTCAGGTTAAAATGCTTTTTCTTTGTTAATATTTGGCATACAAAATTTCCATGATTTCTGCAAGTCAAACTCAATTCACATCATTTGAAAGAAACTTGGTTAGTTTTATTTTTTTTATATTAAATTTCTATCAAAGGAGGCTGTAGAAGCAGACAGTAACTATAAAATAATGAAAAACAGGAAGGAAAACATACCCACTAGAAATTTTTCAATTAGTGAATTTACTGAATTACATCATAAACTCTCAGCGTTATGCTTCCGTGTAATTAAAAGAATTATCAAACCTCTGACTGAAGTAATAACGCACTTCAAACTGTGACAAATTATTACATTGTTAAGTGTTCTTACTATAGTATCTGCAGGAACATACAACAGTGTAATAATTTGTCATATCCGTGATGCTTCATAATTATATCAGTCTTCGTCTTCATTTTTTTCACCTACTTGACCGAAAGTCGAATCTAGAAAATTTTTCTATTTATTCAAACAAATTCTTTCATTATTTTCACTTGTCCGAATCCAGTTTTACTTGACCCGAGCATTGGGCAAGTCTTAGAGGGTTAGCGCAAATACGGTTATATACAATGTATACAAAATGTACAATGTATAATTATGTGATGTGAGGAATATATCAATACAACATTAGTATATTGAGGGGTTAGGGTTGGGATTATATGTGGTGTTTAACGCCACTTACAACAATATTTCAGTTATATTGTGGCGGTCAGTTTTATTTGTGGAGTCTTCCATTAGAGATACAAAAGTATCGATGTAGGAATAACTTTCAAGAGAGTGGGAAATTTCTTTTTTTTTCAGGTGAAGAGTAGCAGAATGAGAGTAAAGGTGAATTTCGTACAAGAATGAAATATATTTAAAGCTGTTATTTTTGCCAATTGGTAGTATAAAGTATAAAAGTATAAAAGTTTTATTTAAAGTCGGAGTTTTTACAAACATATAACATAAGCTCTGTAGAGCTTTTTACCGACATAGAACCTATTTTTTCTATGTATACAGACTATGTAGTTTTAACTGTGCTGTACTTGTATTCATAATTCCAATGTTTAATTGCACAGGCACATAGCAAGGGGTAGAATATAACAAAAATTTCAACTAGCCAGCAGGACTACGTGTAGCATCGTGTTATCGGTTTTCGTGCTATTATCGATTTTCAGATATAGCGATTAACAGTGTTAACCCTTCATTCATATGACGAATGGAATTTTCAAAGAATGGCTAGTTAAATATTTCTTTGTACATAAGATTGTTTTTAAAGCCATTCTTGTATTTTAATATACTCTCGATTATCTGGCAACTTTTGCTGTCAGTAAAATGGCGTCATCTGTTTTCGTTTGAAGTAAAAACAGGGCCGATATACGGGATGGAAACGAATATAAAATCCGGAAATGGCTGGTTTTAAAATTTCATGGTTCTGGCCATCTACCAAATCATACTACATCTAAATAAAATAACAGAATGTCTGAAAATGACCACTTTCAAAATTGTGTTTACTTTTGATGGTTTTTGTTAGTGCTGAAACCACAATGCACTGCAAAGTGACATGTATTTTATGTACGAAACAGGCACATTTCAGTCAGCTCTTTTGTTTACAAGTACGATCAGTGACCCCATGACAGTTACATGACAGGAAGAGCCGTTGTCTGAGAGGCAGACGACATATTTCAATTTTATATAGCCCTTCGGGATTTTTTTCCAGCTACTTTATAAATGAAGTAAATTTTTAGCATTACAAAAAGTAAGGTTCAGTAGGTAGGTTCACTGTTTTTGGTATTTACGTCTTTAAAAGCAAACTTTAACATTTTTTACAGATGTCACGTTGTAGTCCTGTTTACATTCCATAAATAGAAACCGGAGGACACGTCAGATATTCTACTAGCCCGACCATCATGGGAACAATTACTAAAAATTATATAATAATTATTGTATTTGAAAAAATTATAATGAAGAAAGAATGTCAGTATTGTCATCACTTGAAACATCATCATCACCAGCGTCACGAATAATACATGTATTCTGTGTCCACATTTTTTCGACTGATACAGTATAAGAGAGAAGGTATGCAACTCCATTTTCATATTTCGCGCCATATCGCTCACCTTGGTTGGGAAACCCCAGTGTTTTTTACACTTTTTACCTTGTCTACATATGGCACTGTCGTATCAAACTGTTTCTAAGACACTTACCTAATTGCACATGTTCGTATTTCAGTCCGTACGTCGATCTTTTCCAAGAAATCTCGCCGAGAATAGCGAAGCAGCTTCGTTTCTAGGTCAAACTACATCATACAAGACGGAAGTGCAACAACGATAACACGGGGTTTTTTACGAATGGAATACTTGCAATGAAAAATCCAGATGCGCTCCGAATATTTTTTCCGGAATATTTTAGAAACCACATGTAACCTTGTAAAACCGTAAATAACAGATGAAAAATGGACGAAGACCAACTTCAGGCATACCAGCTTGCTTTGAGTGGCCATAACTTGCTTATTCTTGGCCAGGCAGGGACACAGGGGCTAGGTGCGTCCGAAAATTGAGAGTTCTAACGGGCTTTTTGATTGGCTGAAACAGATTGTTCAGCCAATCAAAAAGCCCGTTAGAACTCTCTCAATTTTCACGTCTATGGCGTTTGTCAAGGATGCAAATGGGATTTCTTTCAAAAACAGACTTAAAGGACATATAAATCTGCGTAAGGTAAGAAATTTTATCATAATTTGAATGAATGAAAGTATTTAGCTAGTCAAAATGACTCGTTTACGCATGGGAAAGTCTGTACACAGATGGGAAGTGGTCAACCCAGCGTTTGTATGACTTCGGATTTTCACGCCGTTTTGTTTTGGTTCGTGTATGATACCTCAGCAGTTCGGAGGCCTACACTAACAATTGGGGTCTCTTTGGAAAGGAAAATTACTTGAAAATATTAAGGCGTTCCGAAGTTACGATCAATTTAACACGACGACTTAAAAAAATGGAAGCAAGTGAGTTCGCCCCCTTGTAGTATTATATAGTATTTTTTTTTATTTTTTTTTCGGACGCACCCAGCCCCTGTGGGCAGGGACTGGTAAAACATTTTTGACGACAAAAATCGTCAAAAGTTTGAGACACAGAGGTAAACAACACAGGAGAGACTTTTACTATTTTCCTTGGGTTGTGCATTTACTTATTTCCAGAAGAAACCAAATCTTGTTGTAAGAATAACCCATTAATTCTGTTGAAATGTCAGATGCATTAACTCATTTTGTAAGTGGATTGGTAAATTTGCTTTAAAGTTATTAATAAAAAAAATTATATTGTGTGCATAGTTCTCAAATAAACAGTAAAACTCTTAATTCAGAAAAAAAACCCACACACTTCAGAAAAACAAAATTGCATGGCTGCCATTTTTTATATTTATTTCAAATATTTTATTGATAAATCAATAGGATTGGATAACAGGCTATGCCTATACAAATCCTCTCCAACAACAAGATGGAACAATTCGAACACAATTTACATAAGACATAGAGCAATCTACCCATCATGTATACATGCAATTCATCTTAATTACCAAGCATAAACACATGTATATTAATAGCAGAATCATACAATCAAAACAAAAAAGATTTTTCCCTTTCTTTTCTTTTTTTTTTGTTAATAGGTATGATATAATATGTATATTAATAGCAGGATCATACAACAAAAGTTTTTTTTTCCTTTTTTTTCCCCCTTTTTAATAGGTATGATATAATTCCAAATTATGGCTTTATATTTAAGCTATTATTATTTATAATATTAATGATGATGAATTGGCATAGCATGATGGATAGACTGAACTTACATTTAACACACAATATATACAACATGTAAACTGAAATTATGAAATCAAAATCACTAATTAAGTGAGGTCCACCATATCAATATGAATTAACTCTTTTTCAGTATATATATTTATGATTGAATAAAGGGAATTTGGGAGAGATGGAGGAAGAAGAGACAAATAAGTAAATAAGGGGGGAAATATCTAAACAAAATAGTGATTGTGATTGAGATAGGCAAGTACAAATTGGGTAAAGGGGGGAGGTGGAAGGAAGACCTGAATAATTGAAAGATTTACAGCTAATAATTAAGCTGAAAAAATTAAAGATTTGGAGCTCCATGTATATATAGGAAGACTTTTCAATGTTATATAACCAAATACAAAGAAAATTTATTGAATCATGTGAATCTTCTACTACCAGTAATGAAATGGTGAACAGCATCGAATATCTCAGTATTCTCCTCTACAGTAAGGATTGGTGAGCCTTTCAATAATATATCCAAATTTAAAACATCTTGAAACTTTCTTAGAGAATTAAAAAGTTGTATTCTGTGTCTTATGAACAATGGACAAACATAAAAATAATGGAAAATATTATTTTCAATTGCATCCCCACAGGCATATATATATACATGTATACAAGGATAAAAAAAAACCCTAGGTGTTTGTAATTAAATGAATTTTTTTTCGGACAACACAAGAGTTAGAGTATTTATTTTTTTTGTCGCGCAAAGCGTGCATTTTTTTTCCAGAATTTAACATTATGTTATATGACAAAAACTCTGAATCAGATTTTTTTTTTCCTCCACCAAAATCAGAATATTTTTTTCAGCATCATTGGGAATCAGAATATTTTTTTTTTAAAAAAACCATAACCCCTCCCCCCTTTCAAGTTAAATGGTCGTTCCCTTATGATGTGTTTTTTTACGTGTTTTGGGGTAAATCTATGGACCGCACATTTTTATCAGTTGGGAGCCCTTTTATTGAGGCAGAGGGTAAAATGCCATAGTCCCATTCTATAGCTGTTCTCAGCTTCTTCTTCCTTTGTTTTTTTTATTTATTTTGTATTTTTTTAGCTGTATATGTATTTGTTTGGGTATGATTTTAATAATTTGAAGTAGAGGCAAGCTGAATATTTCTTTTTCATTGAAATTTTGACTTCAGTTCTAACCATTCAATCATATCTATTTCTCAGTTTGAATTTCTCCCAGAGAAATTCTTTGTATGTGTTAACAGTTATTTACCATGAAATTATTTCAGTGTTTCCATATTCAGATGGTCGTTGTGCCATTTTTACAAAATGCTGGAAATAATCCGTCTGCTGTTATGTTTTTTCAGCGATTTATATTTTCCGCCAAAAAATTCCGGGGGAAATATTCGGAGCGCATTTGGGTTTTTCATTGCAAGTATTCCATTCGTAAAAAACCCCGTGTTATCGTTGTTGCACTTCCGTCTTGTATGATGTAGTTTGACCTAGAAACGAAGCTGCTTCGCTATTCTCGGCGAGATTTCTTGGAAAAGATCGACGTACGGACTGAAATACGAACATGGGCAATTAGGTAAGTGTCTTAGAAACAGTTTGATACGACAGTGCCATATGTAGACAAGGTAAAAAGTGTAAAAAACACTGGGGTTTCCCAACCAAGGTGAGCGATATGGCGCGAAATATGAAAATGGAGTTGCATACCTTCTCTCTTATACTGTATCAGTCGAAAAATTGTGGACACAGAATACATGTATTATTCATGATGTATGACGTCTACTGATATTGTCAAATGAAGAAAAAACGAATGATTATAAAAATTTTGAAAAAGGAATGATTTATATGAAAATTTTGAAAAAAGGGGGGGGTAGTAGAGAAAAGGGGGAAAAGGAAACGAAATCCATGCCCCATGCGCCTGTGTTGTGAACTAACCAGTTGCAGTTTTTCTGCCAGCTTGTTTGAAATTTTCTTTTCTTCTGACCTGATCATACGTCCTTTTTCTCTCCAATTTTTCATTATTATCTTATTTAAATTGTTTCGCTGGTTGCTCTACGCCGGTAATGTGTCGCCAAAGAGGGAGAGGCGTTAAGGTGCAAAATTGGCCCCACATTATATTAAAAAATAATGCTCTACATAGAATAAAAACAATTTACTAATTTAATTGTTAGATAAACAAATTTTCAAAAAATATAACTTTCCGTGAAATTGGGTGCGCTATGACGTCATAATAACATCATAATTAGACGGATAATGCTAAAAATGGACTACAAACGACATATTTAATGTACATTTTAGCTATTTTATATACCTCCACAGTCTTCCACCAACACCAAATTGAGCAGCTGTTTTGAGTATAGATGGTTAATGATTATATCAAAATATTTTGTTGGTGGAGGATTGTGGAGGTTGTTAAATATTAATTTATTTATAACCGCAGCCAGACCCTTAAAATCAATAGTTTCACTCTTCTGATTGTATATATGAGACCATTATATACACAATCTGTACATTTCATGATTCATTTCAAGAAATGAAATTCATCAGTAAATAACTTATGTTTCTGTAAATAATTGTATTTATTTTAAATACAGTTTATGTACATTGAAACCAAGAGAATAATTCAGTGCATGCAATCCGGGGTCAATGCCATAAATAGAACTGGGGACTATAAGTGCCATATATGGCCCCATATTTAATGAATCATTATCTTAGAAAATACTTGATTAAAATTTGATGTATTATAGACGAGATCATACTTTTGATGTTAAAACTTGCTTCCAACAAACTCGATACGTATTTGACGTCATTTTGACGTCATGAGCGTTATTTGTTTTCTGTATATCGTGGAATTTTGCCCGCGATATTTGGACGGTTTTCGAAGAAATTAATCACCAGTCGTGCACCAGAAAAATATTTTACCAGATTATTAAAATAAATAAAACACAAATACTGTTAAAGTATTTTTTTGGTTTCACGAGGTGTTAAATTTCTTGAAAAACGACGGGTAAATGTTCAAATATTGCAAGCGATTAGATGACGTTTTGATATTTGAGAAGCAATCTTTGCCGTAAAAAACGATGGTATGTCGGCACGTAACAGTTATATACAAATGTAAGATAAAAATAAAATAAACACCACTTCATCCAAAATAGTTTTTTTTCATAAGCCCCCGATGATTGATTATATATTTTCTTCCGGGATACTGAAATAGTTATTACTACAGGGATACGGAGGTAGCCGTTTAATGGTCTATCGATGCTACTTCTAAAATGAAGTAAAATAGCTCGATCCAAAAGGAGTAGATATGGGCACAATCCAACAGATAGCTCTCACATTATGACCCAAAGGTGTTTTATGTTATGCACTACATACACAAACGTTTGATCCATCATTTGTCCATTGGAGGTTAGGTGTTTAACACCACTTTCAAAAATATTTCATTTACTACTTTTGTGGCGGAAATTGGAATACCCAGAGAAATCCACAAACCTGTCGCAAGTCACTGACAAACTTTATCACATAATGTTTTATCGAGTACACCTCGCCATGAATGGGGTTCAAACTCTCAACTTAAGTGGTGATAGGCAATGATTGCACAGGTAGTTGTAAATTCAACTACCATACGACCACGACGGCTCAAGTTCAGTTAAGATGAAAGGTAATTGTTTTATTGATATTGATGGAATTTATGATTATCACTGTTTATAAACTTTCTTTTCATATCAATCAATGAAAAGAATTGGTTTGCTGAAAGTATGTTTTTTGTTGGGGTTCCATTGGATGGAATTTGTATCTCATGTGAAGTTCCGTCGATTGCAGACACAACGTTAGGCATATCAGAACAATACCTTTTCTTTTGCCATCAGACTGGGATGGTTGGCCACTGAATTCACATAACATTTTCATAAATTATATAAAGTTTCCCCTTTTGCGTCCAAATTGAACTTTTAACTTCTATCAGTTCCATTCTCTTAAATCAACCTCCAATGGACAAATGATGGATCATAAGTTGGTGTATGTAGTGCATTGAAAATGCGTTCTGTCATGTGCATAAGTTATTGTTTGCATGATTGACAGACAATATTCATCATATTGTTTTCTAGCTTCTGAACTGTCGATCGAGAAAAAAAAATATTCTAGACAGGCAGCAAATAGCCAGTCAATGGGGTTTGCAATTAATATTTCGCATGCACAATAGCGACCCCACACCATAAGGTGTGGAAAATAGAAATATTCTTCTGTGGTTTAAATGCGTATTAACTGCATTACATGTAAACTGTATGATTCTGTTTGATAAAGTCCTTTAACTAGAACAGGAACAAAATGTTCACTTGAGTGAAATAGTGTTGTAATAAAAGATCGTGAACGTACAAGTATTAAAGAATGTCCAGGTATATTTTAAATGATGTTGAAACAAGTCACCATTTGATATTAATTCGGTTGTATTTCATTTTGACGATTCTAATTACGGAAGACGACCACAACCATATTGTTTTTGATTGGATTAAAATTATAGCTGTATAATATCCTATTATTATTAGAATCCTAACATGACTGCGAATTTGACATAAATAAAATAACAAATGGCTTTCACTAGGAAAACGCCGATTTATGTGAAAGGGACACCAGACAGCTATGAGGAACGAATTTAATACATCCCTTAGCGCGGGATGTAAAGGACACACTCCTTACACGTGAAATACAACTTTCAGCAGATTCTGATAGCAACAGTTTATTAGGAGTGTTGTTGTTGGTTTGTCACAAAGCAAAATAATATCTACCATCTCCTCTTTTTCTAGTGACAATCAAAACAATTATACATAGACTCATGGCAGCGACAAACATTTTACCTACACGATTAATCATATGGTTGTAAACTTGTTCTCGTCATAAATATATATGAAATACTTGATTGTAAAACAATTATCTATCGACAACCACTTTCTATGGGATATCTGATTCCAAGGCTTGTTATCAGTTTATCAAAAAAACAAAAATAATTCTCACAGGGTCCTTGCTAAAATCGTTACACATTAAACATTTTGCTTCACACCATTTCCCAAAATATTTCCATATTATAAAAAAAGCGGTCTTTAAATATTGGACATTTTTTTTTATAGATTTGTGATGGTTGTCCGTAAAAATGTACTGGAATATATCATCGCATTGGTTGTCGTTAAGAATAAAGTACGGTTAAAAAAGTGTTTAAACAAATTTCAAATATGACAAAGTTCTATTAACCAAATAAATCTATCTATTACTTCGTTAAGATTAATACCAAAATTTCTGAATAGATGCCCCAGGGGGTTCCACCCGGCGCCCCCCCCCCCCCCCCCCCCCTCCGCTCGGCGCAATTTTTTTAAGTCCGCCCCCCTAACTTGAAATCCTGGATCCGCCCCTGATATTAACCTCAATATGTACATTATCAATGTCATAGCAGACGATGAATCCAAAATTGGTCTGTATGAGATTTAAGGTGACGAAAAAATGAATTACGAAAAACTACAATTTGAACGTGAAATAATAGATGTGGTACGTAGTTCTTATATTTAAAGATAACATTTTTAGATCAGATTTCATGAGATCATTCATGCAATTTCAGCATCATAATATAACCTCTGACAAATTAAGCGATCAAAATAATGAGAAATGTTATCACGTGAAACAAACCGTCGAAAACAGGAGACGTTGTGACATTACTATTCGTTCACTTTAATTTCATAATACAGTTTCGGAACATGTTTTTATTCCTGAAATCATCCACATTGCATATTATGTCAAATTTATGCTGTGTTTATTGAGTTTTATTATGCTTTGTTTTTGTTTTTTTAATGATATGCATTATAATACAATGATACGTATGTTCTGTATAATGAAAAAAATGACGTTCATTGCTTTTCAGTACCTGAATTTGTCGATCCGCTGTGAGGAATTAGATACACATATTAAGTAACTGTATTTATTTCTGAAAAGCACATATTGTGAATACATTTTGGAGAAAATTTTATCGACATCTGAGGTGGGGCCGATTTTGGCCCTTATAGCTCCCAGTCCTTTCTTGAACCTTAGATTATGTTGTTAAGAACGCTCACTGAGTTACCCGGATTATCGAGTAATTTGATCAATTCGTATACCACCCTCTAGGATCTAATTGCTATTGAGGGAATTCCTCACAGGTAAATTGTGTACAGCGTAAACAAACACATGTACAGCGTAAACAAACACAGTGTTGTGGGACCGGAAGTGGCGAAGATATAAAGCCAGCCTTAATCGGCTGAGCCAGTGAAGTACTTCTTTGGCTCAGAAGGTTAGAGCGCTGGCTGGAGGTCGAGGTATTCCCAGTCCCAGGTAGCAGGGCTACTACAATGGTACTGCGGGTGACCGCTACAGGCAGGGGAAGAGTTTAGATGAGAATTCGATGAGATTTGACCTCCTGTGGCGGACCCACGAGATGAAACACCCTCCTAGAAGAAAAGGGGGGAGAGTGTTGTGGGACCGGAAGTGGCGAAGATATAAAGCCAGCCTTAATCGGCTGAGCCAGTGAAGTACTTCTTTGGCTCAGAAGGTTAGAGCGCTGGCTGGAGGCCAACGTATTTGTCGAGGTATTCCCAGTCCCAGGTAGCAGGGCTACTACAACAGTAATATGAATGACTAATTATGATTTTCAATTATGTCATTAAAATTAATGAAGTGGAAACAATAATTGACAATTGGAAATTTTAACTAGCCCATCGGAATAGCTTCTAAGAGAGTTCTTCTAGCCCGACGCTGATTTTACTAGCCTCGGGCTAGCGGACCAGCGTTAATTTCGTGCCCTGCTCATAGCTAGGACAATATCATGTGCATGTGTGTTCGACTGTGTCTTCTCTATTGGCTGTCTCACATCAAAAAGTTTTATTCACCATACACTAGAATAAAGTTATTTGTAACAATTTCGTACTAATCAGGGCTGTAACTAGGGGTTTTAAACAGGGGAGACAGGGGTATGGGGCAACTGATTGATGCCATGTTAGAGGGGGGTTTAGACCCCCTACTGAAAATTGTGACTAAGGACTCAAAAATAACGCTTTTTTTTTTTTTATCAATTTCTATATTGTTGAGACGCTTTATATACCAGTTACTGTCATAAATAGCGACAACGCTGTCGAAGTTTCTATGATAAATTAAACATAACACAACTAATTGGTATTTTTTAAATAATATTTTAATGAATAATTTCAAATGACAGTACTTAGTCGGTGAATGCAAGATGGATTTTCCTATTGCCATTCGAAAACCATCTTTTGCGAACAGCTGGATTTAGCTGCCCGACAGTATTATTAGGGTGGACGTGAAGCATCGCCAACCAGACTGAACAGGCGATCTTCAGTCGTTGTTGCTCTATACCAAATCTTGAGGCACCAAAGAGCCGAGAAAGTACTTTCAATGCACAGGAACCGACTGGTCCAGGCTTCGGGTGAAAAATGTTAAAACTGTAATGGTCGATGATTAAAGTTGAAGTTGGCTTTCAGTCATTCTCCTTCCCCTCTTTCTGCCTCTCTCTCTCTCTCTCTCTCTGTTTTTCTCTCCAGAAAATCAGACAGGCAACTGCCTCAATGGTAGTTAAGGCCCTGTACTTATTAATTATGATCCTTTAACCAACACCATTTAGATATTATGTTTATAACTTATTTAGCAGTCCATGTTTTAATCATTCATATTGCAAATTTCCCATTGTTAGAAACTGTCAATACTTGTAAATGTTGTACATGTATATTAATTAATCTAAATAATTAATGACAATTAGCATGAAGAAGCTTTGCATTTGTTATTACAATGTATATACTGATGATAGCTACAGATGTATATATACATGTATATAACATTATCTTTCTCCTATACACCTGTATCCAGGAGTGAAAAGATATAACATTTATCTATTGGAAGTCAACAATCAGAGATCCTTGACAGATAAAATTTTGACAATTCTCAACCAAAAAGTCAGGAGTCCCACTAATGCATTCTTTGTATTTTTTGTAAAAATGGCAAGTCCCAAACACAAATGATGAGCCCATACCTCAGCTAAACAATTTGCATTTATCTCTGAAGAATACTGTTCCATCAACAAAGATAGGTGCAGTCTTATTGCTAATAATACATTTCACAGAAGTTTGAGTAATATTCATTATCAATGTATACATTTGTACATTAAAAGACCTAAAAGTTGACTGTCTTTTAGATTTAGATTTAAAAACCCAGAAGTTTATTTGAAAGAATCAATTAAATTGAGTGTCTGTACTTTCAGGTGGGTTTTTTTTTGCAGTGAAACATTAATTTATACATTTTGTATATTGAAAATATGAAAAATAAATGTTCTACAGCATGTAAGAACTTGTATGTATGGTTGGAAATTCTGTTATTATCAGTAATCAGTCATGACAATGACATACATATACATTGTATATATACTATATAGTCATTGACTGTATTTGCAGAGATCAGAGTTTTCCAAATTTAAGTCATCAGTTTGGTTGGTTTATAGTGTTTAATGTCCCTTTCAACAATATTTCATTTATATTGTGGAAGTCAGTTTTATTGATGGAGGAAACCGAGTACCTGGAAATAACCACTGACCTGTAGCAAGTCACTGACAAACTTTATCAGATAATGCTGTATCGAAAAAAAAAAAAATTATTAGGGAAATAAAATATTAAATATTGTTATATTTCAGTGTGATCACAATCTCTACAAGAAATTACTTCTTCCCCTTACTTTTTTCTACCATTAAGTAATAATTTTCATGTACTTTGTTTAGGAGAAAACTATTATTATTTGTAATATTGCCAATTCATTTGATGCAGCATTATCAAATAAAATTGTTTTCAAATAGAGACAAATCTTCAAATACATGTATGTCTTTACTTTGCAGTATGTATGTATTTAATTTACATAGCTATGGCTATATTCTATTACAGAGTTCATCTGTAATACTGAATAGCTAATCAGCATCTCAAATAATAAAAAATGCATGCACATATAGAAGGTATAATCAGGGGCGGATCCAGGATTTCAAGTTAGGGGGGGGGGGGGGGGGGCACACTTAAAAAAATTGCGCCGAGCAGAAGAAGGCGTGAACATTTTAGCGGTATTTCATGTGAAAAATCACTATTTTACGCCAAAAAATCATAGTTTTTACAATTACGGAGGGAGGCGCGAAAAATTTTGGGGTATTTCGTGTGAAAAATCACGATTTTACGCAAAAAAAACATATTTTTTTCCAATTTTAGGGGGGGGCATGTACCGGGTGCGCCCCCCCCCCCCCTGGATCCGCCCCTGATAATGTTAGCTCTTTCTAGGGCAAAATCTAAGTGCCCTTCATTAGAAATGTCTTTAAATCACTCACAATGTAAGGTTATTATTGACACAAAAACAAATGTCTCACCCATATTCTTTCTTCTTTTGAGAGATATATTTTGTATATCTTGTATTAAATTCTCGTTTAAAATGAAGGTAGATGTATTAGAGGTTGTGAATAAACATTTTTGATCAAATACAATGTATTAGAATTCTATTTCAAAAGTGACAATTATAATAGTCTTTCAAACTGGTCAAACTGCTATAATAATATATGTATATGTACATGTATGTGAATTTGCATATGATAATAAGTAAACATGCATGAATGTCCATCTAAAAGTAGGAGTTGTGCACATGAAGTTTTGATCAAATCTAAATTCTTAGTGAAAAAAGGGAAATAACTCCTTCAAACTGTCACTTCCACAAAAATGTTTTCAAATTTTTAGGCTGTCAGAATAATAATTTGAAAACATGATATACATTTGTACATATATATATAGCAGATTGACACCTTTTACCACATCATATGAAGTGTAGTATCCAATCTTCCAATTTTATATGTACACTTTACAACTTTTGTAATTAGACATTAAAAATAACTATCTGAATACCTAAATTGATCACCGACAGGAACCATTCTTTTTTATAAAATCTTGTGCTGAAAGAAGAATATGCATTGTCCACAAAACACATTTTTGGGGGGGGGGGGGATCACACTGCTCATATGAGGGCTGTGTCTTAATACACTTCCTACATAAGTAAACTACATTCTATCTTTACCATAGATGATGTTTATAATATGCAGAATTACTCAAATGCTGTCAAGAAAGAATCATGCAATAGAGAGCCTTAGATGAGCAACTTGCCTAGATGAGTACTGGATTCACCTAATTTTTGCTCGATGGTCAGAACATGAAAACTGGTTGAGTTGAATGTTGGTATTTGAGATATCGTCATCAAGGTACATTATTGTATGACGACTCTTGAGGTAGGGGGAGTATAACGGGAATGCCCCCTACCTAAGGTTATATGAAACATAGTAGGTTTATAACCACCTCTGTTAACTGTGTCAGTGGAGATCTCTATAAGCTCAGTTGGTAGAGCAGTGGCATACAATGCGAGAGGTCCAGGGATCGAATCCCATTCAAATGGGGACATTGTTCAATAATGACATGAATGATTCCATAATTTATGCCATATTTCAAGTCAACGACATAAGTTTATACATTGGGAACAAATATGGCCAAAATTACAAATTGGAACCACATGTTAATCCTTAATAAAAAAAATCTAATTTATCAATGGGCACAACCTTTTTCAAATACATAGTACATATTGAATATACATTTATATAATAATGTGGTCCTGAATAGGTAATATGCCAAAATATTACCCAGGTCTGAGAGACATACATGTATTACCCGGGTCGGGTCGGGTAATATGTCTCTCAGACCTGGGTAATATTTTGGCATATTACTTGGACAAGACCACATTAATATCATTATTGTACAAACATAAAATAAAAGTAGAAATAAAATCTACTGACCTTGATGAGGAAGATACAGATAAATTACAGTTTTGCTTCCTCAAACACAACTAATGAGTAATAATCGTACATTACTTGGATATCCCATTACTGCAGGGGTTTCAAAGTGGGCCGGTACCCGGTACTTTTACCCGCCTGAGATCGTGTATAGTACCGGTAGAAATTACTGAACCCCCCAAAATTAGCGGTGGTCAAAACCACAAGTACGATGGTCGATAGGCTTGTGGAATATTTTTCATAAAAAATTAATGATCACGTCAATTGCTGAATTCTCGCATTCAAATCGAACAACTGCGTCACGACCAAGTTGATGGGATATTCCCTGTTTTAAAAATAACTTTACCTTAGAATCGTAAATAGCAGTTTGCGCATGCGGTAAATAGATATGTTTTCGCCCCAATATCTTTTCATCCTTGTGTAAAACTCGGACCGGAACAAAGCTTACATCATTTCAAAATAAAAAAAATGACCGATTACAAATTATGTTCAAACACAATTTAGTGTAATCTCCAGTAATATAAGTATGATTATTATGAATATATGACTACACAATATTTTGTGCGATTTTTTTTATCCATTTAAAACCCAGGGTCGAATCATTCTGGGGCGTACTGTCTTGTTGCTTAACTCCGTCCATATTGTTTAACTTCCGGTATAAAAAAATAAAAACCTATGGCTAATTTATTTACATATTTTGACGGGGCCCTACCGCGGTTGTTCACAGAAATGAAAGTGTGCTGAAAAACATTTTTAAAAGGGGGTACGAGGAGATAAGGGATAGAAAATTACTCGAAATCTAGAAAAAGGACCGGCTCAAATGGGTCGCGGAAGTAAGCCCAAAATGGGTACTTGAAAGATCATATCTTGATAAGTACTCAACCTAGGATAAAAATCTAAACGGATTCTAAAAGCTATTGCTAAGATCTATCTTTTCAAGAAATAAATAATACAATATTTTATTATTTAGGTACTTAAAAGTTGACCGGAAGTGTCAAAAATGAGAACGGGCAATGGACAAATTTTTGACTTTGATCTCAAATGTATCAAAATTAAAAGACCCCGGTCAAAAACCGTTTGGATAATCTTAAAGACAATTTTATACTCTATCAGACGATATAAAAATCTGTTTGCTAAAATATTAGATAAAAGCACAATCTTGACCGGAAGCCTACCTTTTCAGAGTTAGTAGTCGTCTAATTTTCAACTTTGATTTCAAATTTCTCAAAATTCAATGAACCCGGTCAAAAACCGTTTAAATATTCTTAAAGACAATGTTATACTCTATCAGATGATATAAATTTGATTTTATGGAAATATTGGTGGAAAGCACAATCTTGACCGGAAGCCTACCTTTTCAGGGTTAGCCATGTCAAAACGCCGGCCCCCCTTTTTTTCCAAAATAATTTAACTTTTGTGATTCAAATGTTAATAAATGTCTTCCCGTGAATCGTTTTTGTTCGAACATTTTTTTTGCACATAAGTCGTGAAAGTAACAATATATATTGTTTTTGTTTAATTATATTTGTATTGATCTATTAAAAAATTATAAATTTTATTAAAGATTGATGATTGCAAATTAAATTTATATGTTTCATCAAGGACGTATTCTATATACCTCCTTGGTTTCATTAACTATGACACTTATATGTCTTGATCCTGCCAATGGTCTTTGATGAGTTTAATTACTGGTAATAAAGTATAAAAAACACACAAGCCAAGGTATTGTGAAAAAGAAAAGGACAAAGCCAACAAAAGAATTTTGAGAAGTTTAAGCTTTGATAACAATGGCTTGGTCAAGTCTAGCTGCGGAACCGTAGCTCTTTATGGTCCTTTTGGTTTTTTTTAAGATGTGGCAGACTATCTATGAATAATCTTGGCTAAAGTCTGTAAACTGAAATATTCAATAAAGAAATTGGGGGGGGGAGGGGAATCCAGGCATTATGCATGGTCTTCACTCTTGGTGAAATCTGAACTCTAAAGTTAATGGGATTTTCCTTTCATAAACACTTAATGTTTTGCAGTCTCTGAAGTACATTTTTTGGTCCACAAAATGCTAGATTTCGGGAGCTTCCGCCCCCTGGACCCCTTACGGCCCTCAGTCAAATTTTTTAGGTACCTCCTAAAATTTAAGAAGTACCTCCTATTATAAAAAACTTTGAAACCCCTGCATTACAACTGAATTGTAATTCATAGTTCTGATTAAAAAATACATTAAAAAAAAAAAGAAGAGATATTGGACAGATGCACACGAGACAAAATAACATAAAACACTAATGTATTGGTTGTCATGACATTAAATGTAATCAGTAATGTAATCGATTACATTTACAAAGTGATTGTAATTTAATCGATTACATTTGAAAATTGATGTAATCGTAATGTAATGTAATCATGAAAATTGCAAAGTAATTGTAATGTAATCGATTACATTTGAAAGTAATTGACCCCAAATCTGGATACAAGACGGTGCTGACCGACACAATTTTGAAAGAAACCCACCCAGGGACCTGCCAGGTTTGGTTTAATTTGGTTCAGCGGTTTCAGAGGAGAAGATTTAAATGTGATCTTATATCAAAATACATGTATGCCTAATTTGCATAATCCGCATAAATCGGCTGAAAGAAAAATTTCACAGAAAAACCAAGAATATTATATGTTATTCAGCTATCAGACAGGGTATATAATGTGACATTCCTGGCTTAGGATATATATTCCCTGAGACGCAGCCTGTCAGATAGCTGAATAACAGATATATTACGGATTTAACCATTGTTTAAATACAACATCCAACTGTATTAAATAAATTTGCCTCTTTTATTTCCATTTTTCGTATCTCTAGATGTCCGTTTCCGTACCTTTGACGTCATTCTTCAATAACGTCAAAATATGTGTCGCGTCATATTTCATGTAGGAAAATACTGTACTAAATTTCTAAATCAATACAGTTTCATATGTAGTAAATTTTATAAACTTTATAAATATAACATTAATATATCACATAACAAAACAACGGGTTTGCGAAACAGTTTCAATAATTTAAATGTTAACAACATGTAAATAAAACCTTGGTGTGGCCCCATGACGTCGAAAGTTTTCAAGGCTCAACGTTTTGTTTATTTGTTATGGTACAGCCGTGGAACATAGGAGTTTGCTGAATCGATCAGGTATTTGTGACGGAATTAATCGTTGTAATATTTTTTTGTTCATGCAGCCGTTTTGAGTATAAAAACGGCATTTAATTTGGTAAAAATACATTTAATTTATTATTCCGTATTATACCATTGATTTAGTGAAGCGTAATGTTTTGTCGTCCATGTTTTAATCGTTTTTGGGGACTGAAATATATACCCTGTCTGTTTTCCGAATATATGCTGACATTCAGGGCTGAAGAACCAATGAAAATATGTGTAACAAACTAAATTCGTAATATATGTTAAACTACTCCTTGCCATGTAGCTGCAGTTGAGCTCATTTTGACTTATACTAAAGCAGCAATGAACAATTGAAAAAAAATCTATTTTTAGTAACAGCAGCCATCTTGAATGGAGGGCGGGGCTGTCAGACACAATTTTGAAAGGGACCCACCCTGCCAGGTTTTGGTTCAGCGGTTTCAGAGAAGATTTAAATGTGATCTTTTATCAAAATATGCCTAATTTGCATAATCGGTATAAATCGGCTGAAAGAAAAATTGCACAGAAAAACCCGGAATATATGTTAAACTACTCCTTGCCATGTATCAGCTCATTTTGACTTACACTAAAGCAGCAATGGACAATTAAAATTGCATCCCCCCCTTTTTTCTATTTTTAGCTTGGTGGCCATCTTGGTTGGAAGTCGGGATCACCGGACACAATTTTGGAAGGGGGCCATCCAAGGACCATTCCACCAAATTTTGGTTGCAATTGGCCCAGTGGTTTCTGAGGAGAAGATTAAAATGTGAAATGTTGACGGACAGACGACGGACGCTCAGCGGTGACAATAGCTCACATGACCCTTTGAGTCAGGTGAGCTAAAAAAACTGGGAAAAAAAACCCAGGAAAACATATTTATGTTCAGTGACTGCACGGCCAGATCAGAGCCTATCAAATACCACCATAAATCAATTCACATTTAACATAACATGTATAATAACTCACCTAACCTAATGATATCTATAGGATCAGTTGTGTCCTCGCAGCAAAAAACATTCTTCAATAAAGCTACCTAATTTTTTTAAAACTTGTTCATGTTCATTGGTAAATAGCCAGACAAATTTTGATGATGTGTCCATGTATCTAAAATTTGGACACAAGTCAATAACTTTATCAAAAAAATTTACTCCAATATTTTCATATAAGGGACATTCAACAATAAAATGTTTCTCATCTTCAATATCTCCCTTAGAACAATTTGTGCATTTTCTTTCTGATCTTATATATGAAAGGCTTTTAAAAAAACGTATATTTCAATATCATAACATTTTCGAATATTTTGTAAAAAGCTGTCAAACAAGACAAGGCACTCAAACTTCTACTGATCGGTGGTATTTTTTTGACAATTTATCTTGCATTTGCAGCATTATTGCAGTGTTTCATGCATCAAATATACACATGGACCTTCATAAGGCAAATTAAAACTTTGGTTGCTTTGTATAAGCTAAAACCATCACAAAATCTTACCTGCGGTAATATTTTTACAGTCCTGCAAGCGATGGATCGTCACTATAAACAATCAAAAATATCGAAGTTGTAAATTTATTATACACTTCGGTTCCCACACTGTGTGTGTGGTGATTTATATCGTATCACCCCATATCTATAATCTATTCATAAATTTAAAAGCCACATCATGATTCATGAGGCACATGACAATTCATCAACTCGTACTGAGAGTTGATTATAATATTTGTGTAAAAGCGACTTCATGATTCGAACATTAAAGTAAATAAATTGTATATACCATCAATTACACGAAGTAAAGCAAAGTAGCGTTTCCGATATGGCCCGCGGCTGAAGCTGAAGCATAACAATTTTTATTTAGGATCGGCAACATTGAAAACGCCCATTTGTTGCTTTTGAAAGAAATGTATGTCAAACATTAATGAGTAAGTAAAAAATATCAAGCACTTGACAATTAAATGAATAGTTTCTGGTAAGAATTATAATGCATTAATTTACGTACCAAGCAAAGAAGAAGATCATATATTTTTGATCTTTATAAGGGAGATAATTCACCAATACCGGAAGTTGATAAATTGGGATTTATACGATTACCAAAATCAAATTCAAATACGAAGATGGGAAGGTCTAAAACGCATCTTCTGCAGGTCCTCTGCAACTCTCGAAATGTATAACTTGCCAACGATAACTGAGTTGAAAACAAATCTACCATCAAAATTAAACTGGAAATATATATGTAAGAAAGCAGTTAAATTATTCTGGACTGAAAATCTACAAAAAATGCTTCAGGATAAAAGATAAAACATCATTAAGAAACATGAATACTAAGGATCTAAAAGTTGGCTCTACACATCTTGTTTGGACCTCATTACCATCGAATGTAGCAGATATAAGGAAAGGTATAACAAAGTGCAGAATGTTAACAGGCACATATTTAGTACAAAAAGATCAACATCGCTTCTCAAATGGTCGTGTAGACCCAATATGCCCACTATGTGGAGTTGGTGACGAAGACATAGAACATGTGCTGACTAGGTGCTCAGCACTACACTGTATACGGAAGGACCAATTTACAAGATTCAAAGAATTGGTCATCTCGTATATTGGAACTGACGCATGGTCACAAACATTTAATTCAATGCATTCATTAGTAAAACTAATTCTGGATTGTATGTAACATTTGGATATCTGTTTGATTCTGATACAAAATTGAAGAATATAATGCTCCAGTCAACGGAATTATGCTACAAAATGCATGTGCACAGAGTATGGAAAATGAAAGATTATGAATAGCAGATGTACAAGCTTATATATGTTCGCATGTAAAAATATAAAATAATATAGATAGAAGTATATGCTATGAAGTGACACTAGTCTGCCTGTGCTTAAATTGCGAAATTAATGGGGGGGTGGCAGCAGTTACCGTGAAGATACCGTCGCATACAATAGATGTATATATTGAACTTGTACATAAGGATCCCTTTTTTAGATTTTAAAGGCTGAACTTCTCAGCGACCCATTAACTGTATTTTCTAGGATATTGAATACTACCGCACTAGTTTTTACCTTTTATCCGAAATTTTTAATTATTCGATACTGTGGGTGTAAATAAGGTGCATATAGTGCAACTCTTAAAATTTAAAGAGTAAAAATAAAGATTAATACAAGTTTATACTTGGTGGTTCAGTCCTGGACGCGAATACGGAAAGAAGAAAGTGGAGTGGGAAAACACGGGAAGGTCTAAAACCACTGTACAAACGGACCCGGCAAAAAATGTTTGGACTCGTGCATATCTAATTCCGGAACGGAACCGGACTGTAAGAAGGCAAGAAGAAGGTAAGCATTCTGTTTATTTATTTGGCAGCTTTCATCAATAACAAAGTGTCCATTATAGTCCAGTCTAATTCCCGACTGTCCTATATTGGACATACTTCATTTGTTATTGGTGGTAGGCTACAACGCCAACTATTGAGCAAAGATGGACTTCATCTTAGCAGATCAGGTGCTGCCACTGTGGTGAGAGATTTACCTCTCCTCCTGTTCGTAGTCGTGTATCGCAGTCTGTACTTACTTCTCCTGTTCGTAGTTGTGTATCGCAGTCTGTTCTTACTTCTTCTCCTGTTCGTAGTCGTGTATCACAGTCTGTACTTACTTCTCCTCCTGTTCGTAGTCGTGTATCGCAGTCTGTTCTTACTTCTTCTCCTGTTCGTAGTCGTGTATCGCAGTCTGTACTTACTTCTCCTGTTCGTAGTTGTGTATCGCAGTCTGTTCTTACTTCTTCTCCTGTTCGTAGTCGTGTATCACAGTCTGTACTTACTTCTCCTCCTGTTCGTAGTCGTGTATCGCAGTCTGTTCTTACTTCTTCTCCTGTTCGTAGTCGTGTATCGCAGTCTGTTCTTACTTCTCCTCCAGGTACGATTTATTTTAAGGGTGCCGGACATATTTTGTCAAATTGATAAGGTGCTATTTTAAGCTAAGACTACCAGGTTTTGAAATGAAAGGGGGTCGCAAAAGACCGTGTTCAACAAATTCTTTTAAACGGATTGCATATTGGCTGGACAGCAATCCCAATCTAGTTTTGGTGCATTATTTAGGCGATGAAATTTTTTATCAGGCAATGCCTCATGGAAACAATAAACATGACTCGGAATTTGTTCGAACCATGCCATCAGTTGTTGAAGAAATTAAATGTAAAGAGGGAGATCCACATAAAGTTTACAAGAAAATGATTTGTACAAATGTTATAGAAGGTAGTCATCAAGCGGTAGCTAATCCTAGGAATACTAAACAAGTTAAAAACATACTAAATAAGGGTAATAACAAAATTACCGAACTCCGAACAATCTTACAAAGGGAAAGTCAAAACTCATAATTATATAAACAGACAAAATCAGTCAACAACCGGAAAACTGTGAAAACCGTAATGACCCTGACTTGGTACAGGCATTTCTAAAGAAATGGTGGGTTGAATCAGATTTTAAAGCGCCAAACCTCCCGCTCTCATTACGGTTCAAAGGTTCCGGCTATCACTATAACAGTATTTAAATACAGGAACAAAATAGGTAAAACAGTCGTCAAAGCAGTACCATATTCAGTGAAGTAAATGTCAAAGACACTTTTACGTCACACATTGATAAACAAATATTTTTGACACTTTTCTTGGCTTCCTTATCTTTATACATTTTCACTATATGAAAATGCATCGCTTATAATCGTTTCTGCAGAGACGGAATATATTTCGACAAGATCTTGGTATCGGAATATAAACTTTTTAAGAGATCGAATAAGGAGAATCTTGTTATAGCCCTGGTCCAGTAGCCTTTTTCTCAAATGAAGATGACGTTTCAGGAAATCAGAATAATTGCTACTGGTCCTTGCATAGCGAATCAATTGCGATATGTAAACACCATATGCAGGAGAAGCTGGTATATTGCTGCACATGTTAAAATTTATGATTTTAAAATTGAAGTCGTCCCGTTTATCATAAATTTTAGTACTGAGTTGACCACTGTCGTCAAATTCGAGGTATAAGTCCAAAAATGATGCGGACGAAGCGGTATCTGTGGTCTCTTTAACTTCCAGCTCTGGAGGATATATCAATGGAGGAAATTCTGCAAATCTAGAATTATTGATAGATAAAACGTCATCAATATACCTGTATGTGAAATTAAAGGCTCTAGCCTCATGAATCTTCTTATCTTTTACAAGCTTTTGAAGAAACTCCGACTCGTATGAGTATAAAAATAAGTCAGCAACAGTATGAAAAAGCTTTATCAAAAGACGATATATATAACTTGGTTCTTTTGGCATATCAGTTAAATGGCTTTATATCAGAAATGTTGGTGTATCCCGATCTATTGGTTGTGGTTGCACTCCCTGAAATTATAGAAACATTTAAAGATATAATTGAACTTAAATCTGATGAACCTGTATACCTTGTTTATGATACAACATTCAATCTCGGTGACTGTTATGTTTCACCCATCGTTTTTAAACATGTACTTTTCGAAGAATCACCTTTAGTTCCTTTGGCATTTCTGATCCATGAACGGAAACATGCAAAATGGCACCAACTTTTATTTAAATAAGATAAGATCCCTCGGCTTGACAAATAGAAAATTCCATTTGTTGTTGATCAGGAACCTGGTCTTAAAAAAGCTATACAAGACTGAAATTTTTCCTAACTGCCCGATAATGTTTTGTTGGAATCATTTAAAGGGAGATTTTAAATTTTTGTTAAAAGGAAAGGTTGAAAGTGATAACATTAAAGTTTATGTAGATCATGTTGATAAAATGCTTCATTGTGACAGCGAGGACGAATTTTTGGAACTTGAATCTAATTTAACATCTAAATGGACTCCTGTAGTTTTAGAACATTTCAACAAATTTGTTTCACCTTCAATACAATATCATTCAGGGAAATGGGTAATTGAAGAATATACAGGAATGTTTGATCCATATTCTGGCATAACTAACAATCTTTCAGAAAGTATGAATGTCGTTCTTAAACGAGAAAATGATTGGAAAGAATTACCAGTAGATCTTTTGGCACTTGGATTTTATTACATTCAAAACTTTGAGAACTATGAAATTCTACGTGGCCGGTCAGTTATGGGTAATTATCATCTAAAAGCAGAACTTAAAAGGGCATTTATTCCTCCATCTGATTTAATTCTTCCAAAAAGAGTAGTTTGTCCAGACGAGATAATTGAGTATTTGAAGAGTAGTTTGTCCAGACGAGATAATTGAGTATTTGAAAAACGAAAAACCATTACATCAAGTTGAAAAGTTAATACCCGACACGCCCTCAGATAATAAACAGGAAATTGTTGAAAAAAACACCTGTCAACACTGAAATAGCGCCGGTAAATATCAAAGACGATAAAACAGTAATTAAAAACGAATGTGACGACACGGTTAATTAGGCACCTGTAATAAATTTTCCTGTTTAGCTGTTGTGATGCTTTGTTGATCTTGGAGTTAATGTGGTAGTTCCAATTGAGCTTGCTGTCCAGCTCCACTCCGAGGTATGGGTCTTTGTCGTAGTGAGCGCTCAGTAAAACACAGAGGGTATGTGTTATGTAGTTCATGTTTTATTTACGTTGAATTCCCAGTTATTACATCTTTTAGATAAAGTGTAGACCTATATTACGTCATTTGTTATTTCGAAATTCCGTTATAGTCTATCTCAGTTGATCCGATATTCTAGCGCTTTTGGATTCTATATGCTGGAATGTTGCTTCATACAAATGGAAAGTTCACAATGGGAAAATTGAAATAATCTCTTTTGTCGTAAAATTTATTCTTTTATCATACAACTTTGTCAGGTGCAAAAAGGGTTTAATGACTTTATATTTTGTATGTATATGTATTTGGACAATGCAGAGTATCGAGTATACAAATGGGGGTCACTTGAGTAGCTAGTGTCAAAGTAACTCTGGCGATCGGTTTTGACATCTGATAGTATAGAAAATGATTCACAGGATAGCCGTTTTTCATTTGAATATAAATGTTATATTTCTCCTCTATAGTTACAGTCGTGAGCAATTTCGGAGTGTGTGAGTGGGTGATTGTTGTTTAACATCAAATTAACAATTTGACAGCTATGTCACAACGAGAACAAGTTACATTCAATGAAATGATGATGATGTCCGCTTTGTACAATATGCTTAGTTGGATTTTGATGGTGCTAGCTCACTAAAACACCAGCCCGTGGTAGACATGTCGCTCCACTCAGACACCAGCCCGTGGTAGACATGTCGCTCCACTCAGACACCAGCCTGTGGTAGACATGTCGCTCCACTCAGACACCAGCCCGTGGTAGACATGCCGCTCCACTCAGACACCAGCCCGTGGTAGACATGTCACTCCGCTCAGACACCAGCCCGTGGTAGACATGTCGCTCCACTCAGACACCAGCCCGTGGTAGACATGTAGCTCCACTTAGACACCAGCCCGTGGTAGACATGTCGCTCCACTCAAGACACCAGCCCGTGGTAGACATGTCGCTCCACTCAAGACACCAGCCCGTGGTAGACATGTCGCTCCACTCAGACACATTATATTGATTCGGAATTGCTCTTACTCCTTAGCAGTGAGGCATGCGCAGCAAATACCAATTTTAGTCTTGGGTGTGAACCGACAGGAGCTCGAATCCGTGATCTACCTCGGTTTAGGCTCGTACGTTAACCATTACACCATCGATGTAGTTTTGAGTAAGTACTGAACGTATTGTATATACGACAAGGTAAACGTATCATCATTGTTCTACAATAACAAAGTTTTGAGAAAATTATATTTATTGCACATAATAATAAGTATAAAATATTTATTTCTTGTTGTCGTAACATTAAACACAAACAAACAAGCAAGTAAGAATAGAATATGACAAGCAGATATAGGAAAATAAGAAGGATAACGGGATCGGTTATTCCAATATCACGGTCCGTCTCCCGATCAGGTGGTCCACTCACAAATCCATATCTATCAACCAAATCTTGTGATAAAATCGAATGTTTTTCCAAAACGTACCCAAAATTTGATAAAGTTTACAAAATATGTTTGTTGCCTCTTTTCTTACGATAACACCTACAAATGTATATGTTTTTTGATGCTGGAACCATAGAAACGACGTCTTCTGTCGTGTACACGCTCGAGTGTATGATTCCACGTAAACACGTATTCAAGAATTCTCATACATGTGTAATTAAAATGCTATTTCTCCAATAATACGTTTACTTTGCTGCGATTTTGAAAGTTTTCCGGTGTATATCATGTGTAAACCGGCTTCAGACCAATGACAGCATCTATTGGATGTAAAATTGACATAATTGCAAAACCGAGCATAATTTACCAGTAAGGTTTGGCTTATGGTGTTTAACGCCACATTTAACAATATTTCAGTTATATCGTGGCGTTCAATTTTATTGGTGGAGGAAACCGGATTACGCGGAGAAAATTAAACCACAGACCTGTCGCAAGTCACTGACAAACTTTATCACATAATATACCAATAAGACATGGCATGTTTATTCAGACTAGAAACCCTTTTGCTTTCCTTGATGGAACTAAACTGCATTGCTATGATTTATTAATTGACTGGTGTATCAATATCCTCAATGTAACCACATATGAGGTGGGGGGCAAATTAAAAATATACCATTAATAGTCTAAGTCCCAACTCAGGTGCTCGGGAATGGAATCAGTTCCTGCTTCACAAGTGACACCCGTCGTGTTACTATAGTTACAATCTTGTGATAAGTCAATGTACTACAATAGTACAAGCCACAGGTTTGAGGTTCAGTATACTGGACTTTCTAATATTAGGGAGCAAATGGCTTAAGCATTATTAGACTGTTTGCTAGCATCACCAGAGTTATTCCATTTTGTTTGCCACTTTATTATTTGAAATTTCATGTAGTTCTCTATCATACTTTCTCGCATTTTGAAATATCTTGCTCTAGTAATTTAATGGAGTTGGATTCTGCCATAACGTAGCATGTCAAGTATTTTCAAAGACTATTGCTGGATATTTAGACGTCAATGTAGACAAAATTAACCTCTGTCATGACCTTTTTTGTATAGATAATCAACAGTCTGTTCATTTTCCAAATTTAATAAAGCTATTAGAGAATAGTGTGTCATTAATTTTTTTTAAACAACTTGATAATACCAAAGGGGGTAGGTAATCAGAAGCCGCCAATCGAAGAAGGACACAGACAATGCAATGGCATTAAGAAAATAGAAGACAATAAGAAAGCAATTAATTAATGATTCACAAAAAAAACTACACAGAAAACTAAAGATTTTCAAGAGCAACACAAATCCAACTAAAAAGGGTGATGTCAGATGCCCAGGTAGGGTAAGCAGTACCTTCTCTACTAGAGGGGAAATGAAAAATGTACAAAAAAACGTTGTATATTGTGAACACTGTCAAACCTTGATTTAATTAAACATGTATAAACTTCTGTACCATAGCATGAAACTCTAGAACAATAATATGAAACACTGAAACTTCAGTACAATAGTGAGAAACACTGACACTTCAGTACAATAGTGAGAAACACTGAAACTTCAGTACAATAGTGAGAAACACTGAAACTTCAGTACAATAGTGAGAAACACTGAAACTTCAGTACAATAGTGAGAAACACTGAAACTTCAGTACAATAGTGAGAAACACTGAAACTTCAGTACAATAGTGAGAAACACTGAAACTTCAGTACAAGTGAGAAACACTGACACTTCAGTACAATAGTGAGAAACACTGACACTTCAGTACAATAGTGAGAAACACTGAAACTTCAGTACAATAGTGAGAAACACTGAAACTTCAGTACAATAGTGAGAAACACTGAAACTTCAGTACAATAGTGAGAAACACTGAAACTTCAGTACAAGTGAGAAACACTGACACTTCAGTACAATAGTGAGAAACACTGACACTTCAGTACAATAGTGAGAAACACTGACACTTCAGTACAATAGTGAGAAACACTGACACTTCAGTACAATAGTGAGAAACACTGAAACTTCAGTACAATAGTGAGAAACACTGACACTTCAGTACAATAGTGAGAAACACTGAAACTTCAGTACAATAGTGAGAAACACTGACACTTCAGTACAATAGTGAGAAACACTGACACTTCAGTACAATAGTGAGAAACACTGACACTTCAGTACAATAGTGAGAAACACTGACACTTCAGTACAATAGTGAGAAACACTGAAACTTCAGTACAATAGTGAGAAACACTGAAACTTCAGTACAATAGTGAGAAACACTGAAACTTCAGTACAATAGTGATAAACACTGACACTTCAGTACAATAGTGAGAAACACTGAAACTTCAGTACAATAGTGAGAAACACTGAAACTTCAGTACAATAGTGAGAAACACTGAAACTTCAGTACAATAGTGAGAAACACTGAAACTTCAGTACAATAGTGAGAAACACTGAAACTTCAGTACAAGTGAGAAACACTGACACTTCAGTACAATAGTGAGAAACACTGACACTTCAGTACAATAGTGAGAAACACTGAAACTTCAGTACAATAGTGAGAAACACTGACACTTCAGTACAATAGTGAGAAACACTGAAACTTCAGTACAATAGTGAGACACACTGAAACTTCATAAAGTTGGCATTAAACACCATTCAATCAATCAATACAATAGAACGAAACACTGAAATTTCAACACAAAAATATGAAACATTGAAACTTCAGTAAAATACTGTTAAATGCTGGAACTCATGAACAATAGTGTGAAACACTGAAACTTCAGTCAAATACTGTAACTCATGAACAATAGTATGAAACACTGAAACTTCAGTAAAATACTGTTAGATGCTGAAACTCATGAATAGTGTGAAACACTGAAACTTCAGTAAAATACTGTTAAATGCTGAAACTCCGGAACAATAGTGTGAAACACTGAAAATTCAGTACAATACTGTGAAACTCTGAAACTTCTATATCACAGGCTTTCAAGCAAGATTTTGTGAAAAATAAGGGCTTTTTTTAGGGCAACACTCTTAAAAAATAAGAGCTATTTTTAGGACTTTTTTGACAAAAATAAGGGCTGAAATTCAATAATCAATATAAAAGAAAAACATTCTGTACTCACCTCCAGGGAGAACATAAATACAAAAGCTAATTACCAACTCAGAAGATCATGCCAATGGTCATCAACAGCGATATTCAGCATATCAGGGTCATTATCAAAATACACACACTTTTTCCTGTTCATATTTTGGCGACATCAAATATTTTCGTTCCCGTTTTGCTTTAGCCTATTTAAGTTTTTCCTACATTACAATGACATATTCACATAATATGCAGTCGGGAAAACCACCATGAAAAAAAATATTTCTAGATATGTAGCACCCCCTCATACCTTTCAGTCCGTGGTGTTACCAACATAAAATTATTCTTTTTAAGAAAAAGAAAAATAATTTTTATGTAAAGTGGATAGGCCAAAAAAAAATATATGTGTGGTTACTGTCACATGTCAAAAAAATCTAGGGTCGGTCGGTCGGCTTTATTTTTTTTTTTTTTTTTTTTTTAACTATCGGCAAAACCGGAAATAGTCGTGCCCGATTCCGGAATCCGTTTCCGGTATTCCATTTTCGAAATTTCCGGTAAGCCGTCATTTGTTTTATGACGAGTTACACAGTTTTTCTACCTTCTTTGCTCTCAATTTCGACAAAAAGCTAGCGGTTGAATAAATAAAACATTGCTGCTGATTAAACAACACAAATGGTTATCCAAATTCTGTGTAAAAATTGATAGGGTCGTTACTGACGACGTTAGCAAAAATTAGGGTGGAATAATTGCTGATAAAAAAGGTTAGGGTCGGCGGCTGAAAAATAGGGTGGGTCGGGTGACCGTAAACACACATATTTTTTTTTTGGCCTTACATACATAATATACAGGGAAATTATGCATAGTGTAGGATATTTTCTTTGGAGCACTATTTTTTTTCACAATATTTGGATATGTAGTTGCGGAGTTCAATTTAAGCTGCATTATGAAACAAACAAGTTTTCATAATTGCATTTTGCTTCACTTTATATAGAGAAAAGATGACTTATACATAGTTATCAAAGTCAACTTTATTCGACTATAATATAATTTACTTCAATTATGTCATTTATCCTTTGTAATTGTATGAAACAATTTACGAGGCAACACCACAGATAACAAAAGTAACACCAGGGACATCTTCATGAATGTAAACATTTAATTCAAGAAAAAAACACAACTATCAACCTATATTTGTTGTTTTCTTTAAATGTTTTCACTACAATATTCAGTTTTTCAACATATTGGTTTAATGCATGAACAATATCAGTTTTGTCCACGGTGTTATGAAGATATGTCCATGGTGTTATGAAGATATGTCCCTGGTGTTACCAGGTCTAAACAGTATACTCCCATTAGCTCCTTAAACTATATCTTATTAAATGACGATGTTTGAACAATTCTTCTGCATACATTGTACATAATGTAGGTTAAAGAGCAATATTTTGTTCCGAATATTACTGTTTATGGAATAATGTGTTTATTCACAATTTTAATGCCAAATGTCTGTGGTGTTATACAATCTTTATTGTAACACCACAGACAAACAGGTAAGTATTTTCGAGATAAAAGGAAAATAATATCTCCCCACTATATTTTATATGTATATCTTGTGAAGAATACCAAATATAATGCATTGTATATTTTTACATTTTGTTCAATTCTAACAAAAAGAAGTAGTGAGAAGTACATCACAGACATAAAATTTATATACTATACCAATTGCACGTACCTTTTCGGCTCTATATCAGTTTATGGATCACTTTTGTGTTTGTCGTCTGCACATGTCATGAAACAGGAAATAAGCAAAGGGAGAAACTATTTTTGCTTCAAATATGACAAGACAGATAACTCTTACCAGCCTTAATAGAAAGGGTAACACCACAGACATGAAAATCTATAACAGCAGGTTTTTGCTAATTTTCTTTTTAAATTTCAATATATATCAAGCAAAAATAATGTTGTGCTATTAAGAGTTTTAGGAATAGTTCAAAAGGGTACCTATAAAGTGCGAAACGAAATAGAAACGAAATAGAAACGAAACGAAACGAAACGAAACGAAACGAAACGAAATCAACGAAAACGAAACGAAACGAAACGAAATCAACAAAAACGAAACGAAACGAAACGAAATGAAAACGAAATAAAACGAAACCAACGAAATCAACGAAAACAATACGAAATACGATGCTAGACTACTTCCCACACATGTCTCAGTGTCTTTCACCAGGAGAGGACAGGATTTGATCACCATAGAACAAGAATACTATGCATTTATTCAGCGGGAGTCTGTCCTTTTCACTTAGTGGCTTCTTTTAAATTTGGGAACCATAAGAGCAACGTCAAGTCTGTTGAAAGGAGAGGAATTAAAATAACAGAAGTGCAGTAGTTAAAGTTCACTAATAAATATCCCCGTCCGAGCAAAATTTAAAAGTGTGTCGGAGAGACGAAAACGTGTGACGACGGGAAGGACAAGCGAACGAACGGACAGCAGAAGTCCTATATACCCCAATCTTTTTTTGGCGGAGGTATACAAATCCTATCAAAAATTAACTTTAGAAATATAAAAAAAATCTACATATCTTGTAAAAGTACCTTTTTTCCCTTTGATCCCTTTTCATATTAAAAAAACCCAAATCACCCCCCCTCCAAATTTTTTTCCGGTATTAATAAAATTTGATACGGCACATATTGTTATACCCCCCCGCCATCCAGCGGGAGGGGGGTATATAGTATATGTCCGTTTGTCCGCGAGTGCTTCCCTCACTGCCTATGCAATTCCTCCTTAACAACTTGATGGAATTGAATGAATCTTACAGGAAATCTTTTATACCATATGGCAAGGTTCATTAATTTCATGAATTCTTTAGTACCAAATGGCATTGTGCACCTTCTATTTTTGTTTTCCCATTTTAACAGTTCTTGCTCAAATTTCTTCACTTTTGGACTTTGTCATTTAAGGCTATGTAATTGTCATACAAGGCTATACAATAGAGAGAGGATACTGTTGCGTTATCCATAACTCTTCCTAAACAACATAATGGATTTCAATAAAACTTCCAGAGTTTCTTATGTTTAGTTTTTGCAAGCATTATTTTTTCCAGAAGTTCTTCTGTAAGGAGGGCGCTCACTGTACGTCCTGTTATGTTGCTGTTGGGTTTTTTTTTTAGTTCTTCAAAATAGAACAATAGGATTTGAAATAAAAAGTTTATAGTGTTGGGTCTTTTTGACCCCTGTATATCTAGGAAAGAACAACGGTAAGACATTACGCCAGATCTGTTGGCACACTACCGAATAAAGGTAATAACAATGGTACCGTACGCCAAGGCGCTTTCAAAAGGGAAAGTCCACAAAAACAGACAAAACCGATAAGAAGCTCATGGGATTAAACGTGACAAGTCGGGAAAATCCAGTAGTCAAATAGTGCCCAGAATCTGAAACTCAAGACCATCCTGTTTGGTTTCCGAATAGGCAAATTTATGTAGAATACAAACGAAAAACGTAATAAAATCAGACGAATAATGAACCCTCAATATCCCAATCTATGAACATACCCCCTCATATCCCCCATTTTTTTCTATATGCCCACTCCAGAAACTTTATAATTCATAAATACTGACACACACACAAACACAAATAAAAATATGACATTTGAACTTCTGAAAGTTTGTCGGCAAGCAAACCCGGCTTGGATTGAGTTGCGGGTAATGTACGTGAGGAGTACTGTAACGGACAGACATGCAAGATGGGTTATAATTAATCAAAATTGTTGTATTTAAAAAATCGAATTATCTTTTTTTTTTATTTCTTTATTTCGTTTTGTCTTTTATTTTTTTCCTTCCATTTTCTTCATATCAGTCTATTTCGTTGGTTTCGTTTCATTTCGTTTCCATTTCGTTTCGTTTCGTTTCGTTTTCATTGATTTCGTTTCGTTTCGTTTCGTTTTCGTTGATTTCGTTTCGTTTCTATTTCGTTTCGCACTTTATAGGTACCCTAGTTCAAAAACAATATAAAGATCGAATAAAATCATTACATCTGAATAGTACAATTGACCAGAAGTAAGTCATTCTGGAAAAATAACACGTAACACCAAGGAAAAAACAGGTCTTCGTGTAGCAAGTATAAATTCACAATTGGACCAATCTGGATTTAGATGGTAAAACTATAGAGGGCTGATGTGCCTTCATGCAAAACATGTTTTCTCCAATCAGTTTGGTTGATATTTGTCTTTTAATTGCGTAATAACAGAAAAGTGTGTGTATTTTGATAATGACCCATCAATACAACCAGATTAAAGTAATCTGATATGGTGCAAATCCATGCTGAATATGATGCTGATAACCACCAAGATGTCTTCTGAGAAATACATTAATTCAACATATTCATTATCTGAAAGTATACTAAAGCTAGATTTCATTAATTCCAACACTTATTTTATGTTGCATTTATCAAAAATTTTCAAAATTTGAAAATTTAGGATTTTAACCAAAAAATTAGGGCTTTTTTAGGATTTCGAAGGTTTAATAAGGAATATTAGGGCTGCTGTCAAAAAATAAGGAAAATTAGGGCCCGCTTGAAAGCCTGATATCGGAGTGTTAATGCTGAAACTTCAGAACAATAGAGTGAATCTCTGAAGCTTCAATAAAATAGAGTGAAGGCCAATAAAACATTCCATATAACTTGAAATATAGAAGGTATCATGAAAAAGTTCCAAAAGTGTGGAATTCAGGAAATATTATGACACCTTAGTGATTTGTAAGTCAGAGACAATACAAGTTGTATACTGATTTAATCTTTTTATTCTCATCTGTAATAACAGTAAAGCTTATCAGTTTCAAACTACTTAATTACCTTATAATTTTTGAGAAAAAAATGGCTGATTGAAGCAGAATTTAGTTATAATTCCTTCAATTCAAATTGGTTGATTGATTGATTGATTGGCAATATTTCAGCTATATCGTGGCGGATTCAAATTGGTTTCTTACTTTAGCTTCTAATAATGACATCTGGCAAAGGCTCACATGTGCAAAGGCTAAAATTAACAATACTGATTTGACATGATATTTATATATAAATACTCTATCTTTTTATTCCTTTCTGGTCAATATAAAACACAGTTCTTTATCTTCTGACTAAAATATAACATAATATAAGTATTCTAGATTTATTTGGTTTTATGCTGATTAACGCCACTTTCAATAATATTTCAGTAATATCGTGGCGGTCATTTTTTTGGTGGTGGAAACTGGAGAAAATCACTGACCTGTTGCAAGTCACTGACAAACTTTATCACATAATGTTGTACACCTCGCCTTGATCGAGATTCGAACTCACAACAACAGTGGTGATGTTCACTGATTGGCTAGGTAGTTGTAAATCCAACTACCATACGATCACGGCCACGATGGCCCCTTGTATATGTATTCTAGATTTGATAGATTTGTTGTGTTTAACTCCACTTTCAGCAATATTTCAGCTATATCATGGTGACCAGTTTTAGTGGTGGAAGAAGCCACAGTACCCGAAGAGAACCACCGACCATGGGCACGCAACTGGCCAACTATATCAATTGCGGCTGCAAGTCGAGTGCACACTTTTTTGTAATTTACAAAGCCTAGCGCGAACCCACACCATATTGGTGATAGGCTTGTATGAGTTGTTAGGTAATCCAACTACCTAACTCACTGAGTCACCTGGGCCCTATATATATAAATATTCTATATTATCATATCACATCAACATCAATTTCACTGAGGCAGTCGTGGTTGCGATTGTATGGTTGTTGTATTTACAACTATCTGTGCAATCAGTGCCTATCACCACTAACGTTGTCAGGTCGAGTACCGCTCGTGGCAAGGTGTACTTGATACAACATTATGTGATAAAGTTTGTCAGTGACTTGTGGCAGGTCGGTGGTTTTCTCGGGGTACTCTAGTTTCCTCCACCAATAAAACTGACCACCACGATATAACTGAAATATTGTTGAAAGTGGCACTAAACACCATAACCTTAACCCTAACCAATGAGAACTCATGTTCACTATGTTTATTTTTCAATTATAGCTTTATTTGTATTTTTTTTACTAGAAATACAACTGCATGACTAGTGGCCAGACCATATTTGCATATGCAAATTTGAATATATAATGCCTTCTACATGTATATCTATATGACATTTTGCTTCATGTACAATGTACATGTATTTATTGTCTTTTTTTTGTAATAGTAATGAATTATTTCCTTTTTTGTAATGGCAAAATTTATCTCCCTTATCTACAATCTCTCATTCCAAAGTGTATGTCAAAAATTGAAAAAAAAATCCAACCAGATTCAAAATGAATGGAGAAAATAGCTTATTAATTTTTATAATGTATAAATGTTTGGTTGATCAATGTAATGTTTAACTCAACCACCTGTATGTGCCTGAACCTAGATTTCCACCAGTACCTCTCATTTTCTTCTCTTTAAAAGACTAGTTTTAATGCCCATATACACATTTTCTTGAATATTAATATATATATAAATAAGTTTCAACTAGTACATTCATTTTAAGTCTACATATAGCATACAAAACAATAATACAGATTATAAAAATATGGACATGTATTTTGAAAAAGTCCTTTACAGTACAAGTCTACTACTACATTAGGTATTAAGCCTGTATCGCTCACCTGACAATAAAATGATACTGAAGCAAATTTCAAAGGGAGATAATCATTACCTTAAAAAACAGCAGCCATCTTGAATGGAGGGTGGGGCTGTCGGACACAATTTTGAAAGGGACACACCCAGGGACCATCTATCCCAAGTTTGGCTCCATTTGGGCAAGCTGTTTCAGAGGAGAAGATTTTTTTAACATTAGCCAATCAGAAAAAAGAATTAATCTTGGTGGCCATGTTTGTAGGCCAAATGGAACGAAATGGAGAAACTTTATAGAGGACCTTACATAGATGCTTACTGCCAAGTTTGGTTTCATTTGGCCAAGTTGTTTCAGAGGAGAAGATTAAAATATGAAAAAGTTAACGGACGAATGACGGACACCAAGTGATGGCAATACCTCACATGGCCCTTTGGGTCAGGTGAGCTAAAAAATGATGAAAAAAGGGCAATAACTCCTAGACGGGTAATCAGATTTACTTCAAAATTGCAGGGCATGTAGATCTTGGCAAGCTGAACATGTTTTCAGTTTACACTCAACATCTATCTCTTATAATTTTTGAAATAAAGGATGAAAAGTATTAACATTTTTAAAATTTGATGAAAAAAGGGCAATAACTTCAAGATGGGTAATCAGATTTACTTTAAAATTGCAGGCTAGTTTGATCTTGACATGCTGAACATGTTTGCTGTTTAAACTTAACATCTATCTCTTATAGTTTTTGAAATAACGGACAAAAGGTATTAACATTTTGAAAATTTGACGAAAAAAAGGGCAATAACTCCAAATTGGGTACTCAGATTAACTTCAAAATTACAGTGTATGTAGATCTTAATATGCTGCACATGTTTGCAATTTAAACTTAACCTTTATCCCTAATAGTTTTTGAAATATCAGACAAAAATGTTTAAATAAAAAAATAAAAAAGGGCAATAACTCCTAGACGGGTAATCAGATTTACTTCACAATTGCAGGGCATGTAGATCTTGACATGCTGCACATGTTTGCTGTTTAAACTTAACGTCTATCTCTTATAGTTTTTGAAATAAAAAACGAAAAGTATTAAAATTTTGAAAATTTGATGAAAAAAGGGCAATAACTCCAAGATAGGTAATCAGATTTTCTTCAAAATTTCAGGGTAGTTAGATCTTCCTGTGCTGATCATTTTTTCCCTGTCAGATTTCTGATATTATTAACGGTTTTTGAGTTGTTACCAAAAACGTGCAATTTTACCATATGTTCTATTTTTAGTAACAGTGGCCATGTTTGTTGGCCGAATGGAACTAAATGAAGAAGTTTTATAGAGGATCTTACATAGATGCTTCCTGCCAAGTTTGGCTCCATTTGGCCAAGCAGTTTCAGAGGAGAAGATTTTTTTAACATTAGCCAATCAGAAACAAGAATTGCCCTTGGCGGCCATATTTGTTGGCGGAATGGGACGAAATGAAGAAACTTTATAGAGGACCTTATATAGATGCTTTCTGCCAAGTTTGGTTCCATTTGGTCCAGTTGTTTCAGAGGAGTAGATTAAAATATGAAAAGTTAACGGACGGACGACGGACGCCAAGTGATGGCAATACCTCACATGACCCTTTGGGTCAGGTGAGCTAAAAACAGGTGTCAGTTTTATTGAAGGAGAAAACAGGAATACTCAAGGAAATCAATAGGTAGACCCATATGATCAGAGTGTCACAGTAGCCCCCTCCTCCTCTCCCAGCAGGGGAAAATATAATAATATTAAAATCTCAATGACTGTGATGAGACTTATCAAATTTATATTTGAATTTGTTTTTATGTACAGCAGTTTACAAGATATAATCTACATCAAGACTGTAATGTTGTAGATGTCAGTTTTGTTTTCCTCAAGCTCCAATGTTCATATTTAAAATGATAGTCCCTTGGGTGATATGAGCAAAAATAAACTGTGTAGTGAACAGACTTGAAGACTATTTTTTAATGGAAAAAGTCAGCATTATCAAGTCTATAAATTACAACAAATAATAAAAACTTTAATAAAAAAACAATAATACAATATGCCCTAATTTTCAGGTAATGATAAATAAAACAAGGGCAACGCAAAGCGTGGCGTATCCCCTCGCCTAAAAATTTGAACCGGTGACCTTGACCTATGACCTTGAAAATCAACAGGGTTCCAGATTCTCTTAAGGACTAAGTATGTACCAAGTTTGGTCAAAATCCATTGAAGGATGTTGATTCTAGAGTGTTCACAATGATGTTACGGAAGGATGGACGGATGGAAGGAAGGACGGTAGCATTACTATATCCCTTCGCAACTTCGTTGGCGAGGGGATAAAAACTTGTGAATGGGAGAATACTGAAAATACTGGGTCCCAAATTTAATGGATGATCTAACAGTAGTAAGCAAGACCTGCTCATTGTTGTCACAGAGTTCAGTGTTTACATGCATTACACAATACAACCATAATAAACCTACATTGTAAATTATATAAAATAGTATAAAAAATCTGTATAAATTGATTACAAAAAAAACCTAATGAACTACATTGTATGCCAAGCCAAACAAGCTATGTAAAAAATACATACAAAAAATATTAAAATTTTTACAAAAGACAAATTACCAGTAGTGAATACCAATAATTACATATTTATAAAATTGCATGACACAAGAAGACAATTTGTATCAGTAATTCATTTTCTGACTGTAATTTGTATGAAGAACATCTATTTTGCAGACAAACTTCAATATTTTCACATATATTTTAAGAGAATAAATATTGGTTTGAAGCCAAAAAAAATATGGATGACAACCATGAAATAATTGCTGCCTTAAGCACTAGTGTATACATTTTTTAAAATAATTTGTAAATGGTCCCTATTCATGGATGTGTGTGATACCCTAACATGAGCAATGGGGGGTGGGGGGTCTCAGCTAAAATGGAGATTTAAAATTAAAATATGGTTCAGCATGTCTCATACAAATTTTAAGAGAAATATCAAATTTTTTTTCCAGCAATAAACTGAAAAAAAAAAAATGATTACCAAACTGAGAGACATATTCACAAAGGTATTTCTTTGTTCCAAGTTTTTATGAGTCCTTATATCTGCTTTGAAAGTATATACCATAAATAAAAGATCATCTAACATATGTTTGATGTAAGTCACAAATGTTAATGGAACACTCATGTTATTTGGGAGGGGGGGATAAAACATTATGTGAAAAAGTTTGTCAGTGACTTGTATCAGGAATGTGGTTTTTCTCCGCATATTTTTTATTCCTCCACCAATAAAACTGACTGCCACCATATAACTGAAATATTGTTAAAAGTGGCAAAAAAAAACCATAACCATTTTATTTGGTTTACACTACTGTTTTAACTGAAGAAACACACAAAACAATACATTTCGTAATTAACAACCGAAGAAATATACACCAGAAACAATCTTATCACGTCATATGATGCTAAACCAGACGATAAAATTGGAATTTGCTGCTTCTCCGCTGAGCACGCAGCATTAAGGAGTATGAGCAAAAATATATTGGCTCAGAATCAGGATAATGTGTCCGAGTGGGGTGACATGTCTATCTGCTGACTGTTGTTTCAGTGAGCTAGCACTATAAAAATTCATCTTACTAAGTGTGTTGGTCTAGTACAAAGCAGACATCATCATCATCTCATCAAAATGTAATTTGTTCTCGCCATGATGATATCACTGAGAATTTTCTCACTTGGCTTTAAACAACAATCACTCTCTCAATCAAAGAAGTAATGTTAATTCTAGACATCCTAACCTATCATACATTTTTAGCCATTTTACATGTTACTGGTAGTATTTAAACATTAATCCTGTTTATGATAATTATATATATAAATTACACTAATCTAATTATCCTGGAATAGAATACAGTAGTTACTCCTCTTATAAGGCCACCCTTCGACAATGAAAAAGTGGACATAATATGAGAGTATGCCACTCTTGAGGGGTCAGTTTAGTATTATTTTACTTTCTCAGTACATCTGAAATCTGGTCTATCTATAAGAGGGCAACCTCTGATAAGAGTGGCCTTATAAGACAGGATTTACTGTATATAATGCAACATTTTACTTGTTTTTGAGGAACCAAATACCTAGACCTACAGCCACGCCTAGAGTAGTAGCGCCTGCTACGTATGGAATGACCGATTTAACTTTCGTCCACAGAAACTGTGTGAATGCTTTCTTGACTTCAGCTCTAAGCATCTGTACACTTTTCCTTTGACCAATCCGCTGACGATAATCATGAAGTAATGGTCTCTTCTCTTTAGAGAAAAATCTATCTTCCAGGCCCAACAAGGTCATGCGATCCATGAAAATAACGACATGTACATCAACTACTGTAAATTGTGGACCTACCATCCAAACTTCTTGTCCACTAGTGGCAACTGTAAAATAATTAAGAGAAAATTTTGTCATAAGATATGCCACTTTATAAATACTGAATATACTTTCAGTCAGGACATGGGTGGCCGAGTTGCTAAGGCTGTTGATATCTGACCGCAAGCATAATGCCACTGACATAGATTCAAGTGTTATAGTTCCTAGACAACTACCCAATGATTGTAGGGGGGTTGTGGTGGTGGGAAATTTGTTTTATCTATCTGGGATTTCCTTGACCCATAAGTCTGGTAGTTGTGATAAACATGTAGCTGAAAAATTGCTGAAAGGGAATATAACCCCATGCCTATTTTCTCAAAGCAAAATTGAAAGAATAAATAATATTACAAAATGTACTTACGACAGTGAAATATGTCTAAACAAAACACTTGTGGGGGGCCTACTTTAATGTTTGGAATAGACAGCCTATAGGTATTCAGATTAGACAGGTTAATTTTCAAAGATTTCTTACATTGAGGATGAAATGTAATGGTTTGTTTACACAGGATTTCTGTTTAGTTTGGGTACAGTTTTAGCAAGTTTAACTTCTACTGTACCAG